>PVLA01001741.1:0-108897 GCA_004027455.1 Hydrochoerus hydrochaeris | reverse complement strand
AACTCATGATTGAGCAAAGGTTGTGGCCCTGCCAAGAGCAGGGATTGGTGAGCCCAAGATCCTTGACAGAAGGAGGATTGCAACAGGGAGTGGAACTGGTGAGCCAAGCTGCATGGACTTTGGTGAGTGTTGAGAACTGGGTTCCCCAGAGCAGGGTGACTGGCTAGACAACATATTGGAGTTGGGCGGGACAGACTTGAATCAACAACTGAAGTGGCATCAGTCTGCAGCTCCTGGCCCAAAGTGGATTGGTGGGATCTGCTTGGGCTAAGCCACACCCCTGGTCAGGACCCAATAGCCAGGGACAAGGCTGCCCTGAAATTGTGACATCCACAGGGCACAAACTAACATGCTGAAGACATTCACTGGTTGACTGTCTTAGAGGGGAGGTGCTGGCCCACATCACCCCTATGTGCACCTCACAGATCAACAGCAAACTGGAGAGGACAGCAATCCCTTAGACAATATGCTTCAGAAAAACTGTAAGCAATATGAAAAGATCCTGAGACCTCCACCATTCACCTGTCTGAAAGAAATGAGAAACATGACAAGATAAAGAAACAACAAAAAGCCTCCAACCACTGACCCAGGGAAAATAAGTCCAGGAGAGGTAAATACAGAGCAGATTGAGGGCAGCAAACATGCAATATCAGACATGGCCTCAACAGAAATAAAGAAATACTTCTGTGACCTCATTGATTAATTTAAAACTGAAATTCTAACTCAGGTGAAGCAAGATATAAGAATATTAATAAGAGAAATGCTGGGCACTCCTCAAGAAGACATAAATGGAAGAATGGAGGAACCCAGAGAAAGGAGAGAAGCCTTTGATGAAGAATATAAACAAAATCTAGAATACATGAAACAGATCCAAAGAGAACACCAGGAAATTAAAAACTCCATTGAAAGTGGGCAAAACTTCTTGACAGAAACTAATGACAGACTTTCAAAATGTGAAGATAGATTTGCGATGTATGATTACAAAAGGAAGGATCTCTTAAAAATAATAAGGAACCAGGAAGTAATGATACAAAGGCTAGAAGATGACAAGAGGATTTATAATTTAAGAATAAAAAACGTGAAAGAAGAAGAAGGGATAAATACAAATGAAATAAAAAGGCTATTCACAGAAATAATTAAGGAAAACTTCCCAAGCATAGGAAATGGAAGTGATGTTCAGATATATGAGGTGTACAGAACTCCAGCCACCCACAACCAAAACAGATCTACACCCAGACATATAACAATCAGGATCCCAGAAATCCATCACAAGAACAGAATATTAAAAGTGGTCAGAGAAAAGAAACAGATTACCTATAAAGGAAAACTCATCAAAATCACAGAGGACTTCTTGATGCAAACCATCAAATCAAGAAGAGCTTGAAGCAAAGTATTCTAATCCCTGAAAGAAAATAACCTCCAACCCAGATTGATGTACCCTGCAAAACTGTCTCTCAAAATTAATGGACAGACAAGATATTTCCATGACAAAGAGGAACTGGGGGAGTTCGTGATCACCAATCCAACCCTGCAAAGAATACTGAAGGACATTCTAGAGAGAGAAGAAAATCACCAGGAACAATGGCAGAAAGGCCTCAATGAAAGGGGCAGGAGAAAAGTAAACAACAATGACAGAAAAATAGCATAACAGAGATGAGGCAGAGAAGATTGGCTATATTGCTGTATTGTCTTGACTGACTTTATTCAAATCTGGTATACTTGATAGTATCAAGTCTGAGAGTAGAGGCAACTACTCTAAAGATGACAAGATTCAATAGGATACCCATTCTGGTTTGATTATTAACTGCCTTTGAAGTCCTATAATGTCTCCAATGTTTGGTTTTTATTAAAAGTGCTATGTACTGCTATGTTTAATTATACTTTGCCTGACGATATAGGCAATTTTATTGAAAATAACAGGAGACATCATGGTGACTACCATAGATCACCTAGTATTGTGGTTTTATATGTTCTTTTCATTTTGTGTTTTTCTAGGAAACTGTTTTGATTTGTTTTTCCCTCTAACACAGAAAGGCTAGGTATACATGTAGAGACTTATATGTGTGTAGAACTTCTAAACAGTTTATGAGACTTGATTATAGTTATTGTAAAGAAAAAAAAGAGAGGAAAAGAGAGTATTCTAAAGGATATAACTGCATGTATGTTTAAGTGTGTAGAATTGATAACCATATTACTAAGTTTTTGTTGGATAGATGAACAGAACTGATTGCAGTCTCACTGTTTAAATGTCCTCTTTGTATGCTTTACTTTTGTAACTTGAACAACTACTTCTAAGAGGAAAATATGGAATTATCAACTAGTGATTTCTTATTGTTTTTTTCTTTGAAATTATGTATTATTTCTACCTCCTTTCTGTTTCATTTTTTTTCTTTAAAAAAAAGAAATGGTGAGAGTCAGCATCCTTGCTGTGTTACTGATATTTAAGGGAAATCTCTAAACTGTTTGTATGCAGTATAATATTGCTGATAGGTTTTACGTATATGGCCTTTGTTATTTGGTGGACATCTCGAGTGGAACTATTAGTTTCTGAGCTTATCTGTGTTGAGATAGCCTATTCAGTATGCTTCCTTGTTATTGGTGTTTCATATTACCTATCTGCTCATATTCAGTCTAATAGTTTATAAGTTTCCATGAATTAATTTTTCTACATTATCTAACTTGTTGATATATAACTCTCTATAATAGTCCCTAACAATCCTTTTCACTTCTGATATGTCTGTTTATTTCTGATTTTATTTCTTTGAGTCTTCTCTTTTTTCTCCCATTATCTAGTTAAAAGTCATCATTTTAATTTATCTTTAAAATTTTTTTGAAAAGAATAAAACCAAATGAGAAAAAAAAAAACCAAAATGCGGTCATTCCAAAAAAAAAAAAAAGATGGACATAGTACATAATTTAAAACCACAATACAAGGTGATCTACAATGGTTACCACTATGTCTCTTGTTATCTTCAATAGAATTTCCCACATCATCAGATACAATAAAATTGAACATAGCAGTACAGAACAAAATCAATAAGAACAAAACAAACATTGTATTCATTATAGAACTTCAACAGAAGTTAATAGTCAAACCAAAATGGGTATCATAGTGAATCTTATTGTCATCAGAGTAGTTGCTTATACTCTCAGACTTGATAGTATCAAACTGATTTGAATAAAATCAGTCAAGACAAGATGGTGATTGAACAAGACAGATTCAAATAAAATCAGTCAAAACAAGGCAGTGAAAGCAATACAGGCTTTTAGATTAAGTTAATAGGAAATTAAAAATGGTTACTGTAGTATATCCTGCTATCTTTGGAATAGCTGTCTGTGCCATCAACTCTAGTACAAGTAGACAAACTAGAACAGAATATAACCAAACTAAACAAAGTGATGAAGGCAATATGGGTTTCAAATCATGATACAGGATTAACAATGTACTCTACCTTCCCTATTTAGACAATTCCTCCCCTTTCACTTTCCCAGGGTGCATTGTACATTTTGTATCCCACTAACTCCTTTAGTTTTTAGATTAGGGAGGCAACCCGCTATTTACCTAAGTGGTTCTGAACCTTTTTACCCCTGATCTTGGTCTCAAGTTGTATCCATTTACCTACAAGAGATTCAAGGTTTTCCTTCCTCATAGCTTAGTAGTTCTCCATTGTATAATAGTGTTATGTCTTTCCAACCAATCTGCAGCTGATAGATGAGCTACTGCCACTATTTTCTGGTTCCCTGTGACATAGGGCATTATTTTCTCATCTTTGGTTTTCAGTCCATAAACCTTCTTTCAAGTAAATTATATTTCTTATGTATATCTTGATGGACCCTATTTCCTGATCCACTCTGTGTTTCTTCTTATTAGTGTATTGAGGCTACCCATGTTAGCAATTATGGCCAGTCTTCTTTGTCTCATCTTTACCATGCTATTTTTCTGCTGTTGGTGGTCTACTTTTCCCCTTCATTCTACTGTCTGCCCCAGTCAGTGAACCTCCTCTGTCACTGTTCTTGAAACCATGGTCTTTTCTCTCTCTCTCTCTCTCTCTCTCTCTCTCTCTCTCTCTCTCATCCTTCAGTATTTTTTGTAGGGTTGGATTGGTGGTTGTGAACTTTCCCAGTTCCTCTTTGTTATGGAAACATCTTGTTTCTCCATTAATTTCTAGTGACAGTTTTGCAAGGTACATTAATCGACTGGAGGTTATTTTCTTTCAGGGCTTGGAATACTTTGCTTCAAGCTCTTCTTGATTTGATGGTTTTTGTCTAGAAATCTGTCATGATTCTGATGGGTTTTCCTTTATAGGTGATCTATTTCTTTTCTCTGACAGCTTTTAATATTCTGTTCTTGTGTTGAATTTCTAGGATCTTTCTATCATATTTCTGGATATAGATCTATATTTGTTATAGCTGGCTGGAGTTCTGTATGCCTCATATATCTGGATAGCATTTCCTTTTCCTATGCTTGGGAAGTTTTCTTTAATTATTTCTGTAAATAGCCTTGTATTTCATCTGTGTTTACTCCTGCTTCCTCACTCACATTTTTTATTCTTAAGTTATAGATCCTCTTGTCAACTTCTAGACTTTTTATGGTTACTTCCTGGTTCCTTGTTATTTTTAAGAAATCTTTCCTTTCATGATCACGAGTTGCAAACATGTCTTGAAGTTTTGATAATCTATCTTTAGTTTCTTTCAAGCAGTTTTGCCAGCTTTTGGAGTTTTTAATTTCCTGGTAGTCTCTTTGAATCTGTTTCATGTATTTTAGATTTTTTTATATTCTTCATTGAAGGTTTCTCTCTTTTTTCTATTCCCCTCACCTTTCCATCTGTGTCTTCTTGAGAGATACTTAGCATTTCTTTTATTATTTTTCTTATATCTCCCTTTACTTGTATTAGAATTTCTCATTTTAGTTCTTTTATAACATCACAAAGATAATTCTTTATGTCAGATGCTGCTTTTTCAGATACCACAGGTGCAACCCCCAATCTCTTCTGTGTTTACCAGTAGTGTTTGTGTTGGGGGCTGGAGATTTTTTGTTTCTTCCTCTTGTCATGTTTCTGGTTTCTTCCAGACAAGTGGATAATGGGGGTCCCTGGCACTTCCTGTATTGACTACTATTACTGTGAAGTGTGTTAGCTAGGAATTGCTGCCTTCCCCAGTCTGCTGATGACCACTGAAGTACAAGGAGGTGCAAGGTAGGCTGGCCCCTCCATTCTGAGCCAGTCAAGCTCTGGGAGTCTTCACCATGTTAGTGTGTTCCATGCAGATGGTGCTGGTTAGGTATATCTTCAGGAAGACTTCATGCTTTGCTATTGGATAGTGCATAAAGGTGGGACTCAGTCTAAGCAATTCTCACCACTCTGCTCTGCACTAGGAGTGGCTGACTGAAGCTGCTGCAGTTCTGGTTTTGGGTTTATCCTGCCTGACTCCAAAATGTCGCCAATTGCCCACTCCCATGGGAAGATTGATTTTCATGTACTCACTGCAGGCTGGTACAGATCTTTGAGCTGAGTGCAGTTTTCTGGTCTGCTGCTCCCCTCCATGACTGCTTACTCCCACCAAGGCCCTCAGGCTCGCCAACCCCCACCTTAACCATGACTGTGCATCTTCAGATTCCAGCAGTGTTTCGTATACAATGGGAACAGCTCCGATGAGAGCACATCTGGCTACAGCCTTCCGTAAACAATTTTCTTTTCTTTTTTTTTCCCTTTAGTTTCTTCCTGAGTCAAGAGGCTCTATCTCCTTCCATCTAGTCTTCTCCAGGATGTTTTATTCCAGAAGATGAGCTGTTTCTCTCAGAGAGGCTCTTTATTTTGCTGCTTGTTGATCCATCATCTCCCCAGCTTCCTCTCATTTATCTTTTCAAGCAACCAATTCTTAATTTCATTGATCTTTTCTATTGCTTTCTATTGTTATTTAATTTATTTATACTCACCTTTATTATTTTCTTCCCTCTGCTGATTTTGACCTTAATTTGTCTGTCTTAGTTTTCCATTTCCTTAAATTATATACATAGGTTATTTATTTGAGGGTATTTTTTATTTTTAAATGTAGACATTTATTATTATACATTTCCTTTTTACTATAAGATTTTTTCATCTCTAGATATTTTAAAAATTCCTGTGTGATTTTCATTTTGACTTAATGGTTCTTCATTTTTCCTGTGTGATTTTCATTTTGACTTTTCTTCAATCTGTTGCCCATGATTTATGAGTTTTCCTGTTTTATTATCATTATTCATTTCCAATTTCATCCCATTGTGGTAAGAAAACATATTCAGAATGATTTTGATCTTAAATTGGTTAAGACTTGTTTTATAATCTATGAGTTACTTACCTTGGAAAATGTGAGTGTGTCTAAAGAGAATGTGCATCTTTTTGCTGTTTGATGGAGTGTTCTATAATTGCCAAGTTCATTTGTTCTGAGTGTGGTTCAAATCAGATGTTTATCGATTTTCTCTCTGGATGTTATTTCATTACTGAATGTGGAATATTGATGTAACCTACTATTACTGCACTACTCTTCAAATCTGTCAATATTTGCATCACATATTTAGGTTCTCTGATGTTAAGTAATTGTAAATTTGTACTTTTTATATTTTCCTTTTGAATTGACAGTTTTATTATAATATGACTTTCTACCCTGTTTTTCTCCAGAGACAATTTTTTACTTACTCTTTGTTTTTTTGTTACCTTCAGAGTCATCCCTTCTTTTGTCAGGCATTGTCTCTTAATTGCAATTATCATTTTAATTTACAAAACAATATTGCATATTTGTGTGGTACAGTGTGACACTTTATTATACGCATATAATGTGCAATGATTGCCTCTTTTTCTGGTTAGTATTCTCAGGGAGTATCTTTTCACAAGCCTTCAGTTATAGTCCATGAGTGTCCTTATATCAAAAAAGAGTCTCTTTGAGATAATATATTGCTCAATCTTACTTTGTCTCTTTTTAACCATTCATTCAATCCACATATTTTGATCAGATCATTTAATCCATTTACATTTGAAATAATCATTGATAGGTGAGGACTCACAAGTGTCACTTTCTTGTTTTTCCTCTTTATCAATTACTTTATACTCTTTCCCTTTGTTGGTCTTCTTTTGTCATTTGGTGGGGATGTTTTGTAGTGATTTTCATTGATTCTTTTCTCTTTACTTTTTTGCATCTATTGTATGTTTTTCCTTTTAGTAACTTGAGTCTTACATAAAAGATCTTGCAGTTATACACTGTATTTATCCTATTTGGAATCCTTGAATCTATACCTATTTCCTTCTTCAGGTTTGGGAAACTTTTAGTTATTATTTCCTTGAATAAGCTTTCTGCATCATTTCTCTTGCTTCTCCTCTTGAAATACCCATGATGCATATTTTTGTTTGCATGACAATATCTCAGAAACCTGGTAGACATTCTTTACTATTTTTAATTTTTTAACTTTTTCCTACTATGGCTAGATAATATGAAATGACCTATCTTCAAGTTACTACCTCTTTTTGAAGTTTGATGGACTCTGTTCTTCTAGCATTCTGTTGCATTTTTAATTTCATTTATTTTTTGAAGTATCAGAATTTCTCCTTGGTTCTTTTTAGATAATGTCTATTGAGCTTATTGTTTTATTCATACATTGTGTTTTTTTTGTCATTGAGTTGTTTGTTTTCTATTACAGATTACAGAGATTCTTTAAAGAAATTATATTGAATTTCTTACTAGGCAATTCATAGATCTCTATGTCTTTGAACACAATTACTAGAAATTCATTATTCTTTTGGTGATATGATGTCATTGTTCTTTGGGTGTGTTCCTTGTATCCTTGTGTTTATGCCTACACATTTGAAGGAGAAGCTGCCTTTTCCACACTTTATATACTGGTTTCAGTAGGGAAAGGGTTTCATCAGTGGCAGACTTAGGGTGTGTTGGGTCTGCAGCTGCCCAAGCATTGATGCAGACTTAGATTTGAGTCACAGGCATGTGTGTGGTTATCACAGGGCTAGAAGTGGATGGGTAAGAGTTCATGGAGGGGTTGGGTATGGAGAAGTTCAGCACTGGCACTGATCCAGGGATTCACAAAAGTGACTCCTGTAGCAAAGCTGGTGTACTGTGGTGGCTCTGGGTTAAAGTGAATGCAGTGTCATAGAGGCTCCAGGAAGTGGTGTGAACTGAAAATCAGTGTCAGAGAAGACTGCAGGGTGTTGAGTGGCAAAAGCTACTGGGAACCTCTTGTTTTGCCCCTGTGGGAATCATGGCTGAGAGGTCCCTCTAGGAACCAAACTGTGGTGGCCCACTGTATGGAGTGATGCAGGCAATCCTTGCTGAAATTTTTCTCTATGACTACCTCAGGTATTTTCTTTGCTTGATTGTTACAGTTCTTTAACTGTACTGAACCATGCCAGAGCTATTTTTAATCTGTGAGTAATTGTTAAATGTTTATCATTATCACTATTATTATTTTATGGAGGGATGATGAATGGGACCTCCTACTCTTCCATCTTGCTGATGTCAATCTGTCATAATTTCTTTTTTGATGCATAGGTTGTTTAGAAGATCATTGCTTAATTTCCAAGGGCTTGGAGGGGTAATTTTTGACATTAATTATTTATTTCTAGCTTCTTCATTTTTTTTTTCAGAACACACAATATATGTGCACCCTATATTTCTGAAGAAACCTATATTATTCCATGGCCTAGTAAAGAAATCTTATTTCTTTATTTTGTAATGTTCTCTTTTTGAAGAATGTGCACACACTGGTTGATAGAGTGCTTCTTGAATGCCAACTCATTGTCTTTGGTTAAGAATGTACACTCCCCAGTGACTATATATATATAATTTAATAAATATGTGCAATTATTCTTTGTCAAATTAAAAAACAAAATAGAAGTCATACATATTTTAAAAAGAAAGTGTGTACTGCACAAGCATTCAAATCTTCCATAATTTCACTGGATTTTTTATGTGAGAGAGATGCTGATGATCCAGTTAGAAGGTGAATTAGTCTATTTTCTCCTTTAATTCTGTAAGTTTTTACTTTATACCTTGAACATCTGGTATTAGGTACAAACATATTTAAGATGGTTCATCTTCCTCAAAACTCTCTAAAATTTTTTGTCTCTGAAAATAATGTTCATTTTAATCATTTACTGTTACTAATATAGCCAAATCTACTTTCTTAAGGTGAAAGTCTTCATGTAAGTCTTCCTCTTGTAAATTTTTGTATTTCTCTACTGTCTGTATTTCATTAAAATATTACTTCTGTTATCAACATATATTTGAACTCTTTTAAAAGTCATCACTGACAATTTTTATTTTGATGAGTGTATCTGTTCTATTTATATTTTTTATCATACTGACAAGGTGCATTTTTTATTTATTTAAGAGAAAAAAGACAAAGAAAAGAAAAACAAAAAAGCAAAAGAGAAAAATAAGAACAACAAAGCCAGAACAATAACAGTATAGATTTTCAAAACAAGATGACAGGAATTTAACAATGGTTATAATACTGCATACTGTTACCTTCAAAAGGATTGCCTAAATTATCAGATATAGACAAGCATAATTGATCTAATCACATGAGTACTATGTGTTCTTTTGCAAGAACTAATACAATTAGTAGTATAGTCATCTTAACTATCTTATGTATATATACACACAAATTTATATCTCTTTCCTTTTCCCTTTTTTCTTTCCTCCTTTACCCCATCCCAGTTACTTTTCCTCTTTGAGAAGTTTTTTACCCTTAAATAGTATTTATTGTAGATTTTAAATCATACTTGCTCTTTCACTAGGGAGGCAACACAGTATTTACACATGTGAGCTTGAGTTACTTCAATTATGAGTATGGTTTCAAGTCATGTCCATTACCTATATTCCAGTACCATGCTGATTTTATCACAGTAGCTTTGTAGTATAATTTCAAGTTGGGGATTGTGATGCCTCTTGCCTTGCCTTTGTTGCCCAGAATTGTCCTTGCTAGTCTATGTCTATTCAGGTTTCAGATGAATTGTAGGAATTGTTTCTCTAGTTTTGTGAGGTATGCAAATGGTATTTTGGTTGGAATTGCATTAAATATGTTTAACAATTTTGGGAGAATGGCCATTTCCACAATGTTTTTTTCTTCCTATCCATGAACAGGGATTATCTTTCCACTTTCTGAAATCCTTTTCAATTTCTTTTTTCAGAGTATTGTAATTTTGAATTAAGATGTGTAAATCTTTTACTTCCCTTGTTAGATTCTTTCTTAAATATTTCACTTTTTTGGATGCTATTGTGAAGAGTGTGGTTTCCCTTATTTCTCTCTCAGTTTGTTGCTTTTGTATAGGAATACTATTGATTTTTGAGTGTTGACTTTGTACCCAGTTACATTACTGAACTTGGTTATTACATCTAGAAGTCATTGAATGGAGTTTTGGGGGTCTTCTATGTAAAGTATCATATCATCTGCAAATGATAATTTAACCTTTTTGTTTTCTGTCTTTATTCCTTTTATTTCCCTCTCTTGTCTAATTGCTCTAGCTAATGTTTCCAGAACTATATTGAATAGGAGTTGTGATAATGAACATCCAACAAGGTGCATTTTATTTTTTAAATTTTCTTGTTATTTAAAGAGAAATAAAAGCATGTAAAGGGTAGAGATAATACAGAATTTCAAAAAAAAGATAAACAGTAAGAAATCACTAGTTGATAAATTACATATTGTCCTCTTAGAAACAGTTGTTCAAGGTACAAAATTAAAGCATACAAAGTAGATATTCAAACAGTGTGAGTGTAAACAGCTATGCATGCATGAATCTCTACATGTATTTCTATCCTTTCTGCATTAGAGGGAAAAACAAAACATAGCAAGACAAAACAAAACAAATTCCTATTAAAACATGAAACAAAAAGTCATATAAAACCACAGTACCAGGTGATCTACAATGATTACTGTGTTGTTTCTTATTATCTTCAATAGAATGTCTATATCATCAGGCATAACTGAATATAGCAGTATAATTGAGTATAGCAGTAAATAACAATATTAATAAAGATAAAACATTGTAGACAGTATAAAACTTCAAAGGCAGGTAATTATCAAACTATAGTGGCTATTCTAGTGGATCTTGTCATCTTAAGTGCAGTTGCCTATACTCTCAGACTTGATACTGTCAATCATAACAGCTTGGAATAAAATCTATCAATACAAAACAGCAATCCAACAAACCAGATTTGATTACAATGTCATGGTAAAACAGTATAGGTTTTACAGAGCTTTAGATTAAGTTAATAGGAAATTAAGGATGATTACTGTACTAAATCCTGTTATTTTCAGGATTACTGTCTGTGTTCTCACATCTAGTACAGGTAGAATGACTGGAACAGAATACAATACATCTAAGCAGAGTAGTGTGAGCAATATAGGTTTTAAATCCTGGTGTACTATTAACAATACAGTGTATCAAAGCCATCTATGTTAGAGTTTCTAGTTATCCTTCTCTGCTTCATTTCTGCTATGCTATTTTTCTGCCTTTGTTTGTCTACTTTTCTCCTTCATTCTACTGCCTGCCCCACTCATTGAGGCCTTTCTGCCACTGTCCCTAAAATCCTGGTATTTTTTTCTCTCTCTAGAATGTCCTTCAGTATTCTCTGTAGTGTTGGATTGGTGGTCACAAACTCCTCCAGTTCCTCTTTGTCATGGAAGCGTCTTATTTCTCCACCAACTTCTAGTGATAGTTTTGCAGCGTACATCAATCTGGGCTGGAGGTTATTTTCTTTCAGGGCTTGGAATACTTTGCTCCAAGCTCTTCTTGATCTGGTGGTCTGTGTTGAGAAGTCAGCCATGATTCTGATGGGCATACCTTTATAGGTAATCTGTTTCTTTTCTCTGATGGCTTTTAATATTCTGTTTTTATATTGAATTTCTGGTATCTTGATTATTGTATGTCTGAGTTTAGATCTTTTTTGATTGTAGGTGGCTGGAGTTCTGTATGCCTCACACAACCAAATGTCATTTTCTTTTCCCATGCTTGGGAAGTTTTCCTTAATTATTTCCATGAATAGCCTTTGTAATTCACCTTTTTGTATTCCTGCTTCTTTGTTCACATTTCTTATTCTTAAATTGTAGATTCTCTTGTCATCTTCTAGCCTTTGTATTGTTACTGCCTGTTTCCTTGTTATTTTTAAGAGATCTTTCCTTTCATCATCACACACTGCCAACTTGTCTTCAAGTGTTGATAGTCTATGCTTAGTTTCTTTTAAGGAGTTTTGTCAGCTTTCAATGGAGTTTTTAATTTCCTGGTAGTCTCTTTGAATCTGCTTCATGTACTCTATATTTTCTTTATATTCTTTATCAAATGTTTCTCTCCTTTTTTGTGTGTTTCTCCCTTCTTCCATCTGTATCTTCCTGAGAGATGCTTCCTGAGAGCATTTCTTTTATTACTGTACTTGCATCTTGCTTTACCTGATTTAATATTTCAGTTTTGAGCTCATCTACAAGGTCCCAAAGATATTTCTTAATGTCCATTGAAGCCATGTGTGATGTTGCATGTTTGCCCCCACCAGTATCCCTTGTTTTTCTTTCTCCTGGATCAGTGCTCTCAGGGTTCTGGGCTGGGGTCCTCTTCCTGCCTCTCTCTCCTGTCATGGCCCTGGCTTCCTCCTCTATGGGTTACTGTGCAGGTCCCAACCCCCTTCCCTTTTGGCCACATTTCCTCTGAAGCATGCTGGCAAGGGACCTCCACACTCTCCTGTCTGCTCTTGTCACTGAGGTGCAAGCAGCAGCTGCCTATGCCTGCCCCTCCCCACCCAGCAAGCCAAACTTCAAGTGCCTTCACCAGGTTAGTGTGGGCTAGGTGCAGGAAATCAATTTGGGATGGATCATTAGGTCCCAGCCAGGGGTGTGGCCCAGTCCAAGCAAATCCCACGAATCTGCTCTGGGGAGGGAGCAATCAACTGAAGTCACTGTAGCTCCCAATTCAGGCTCCTCTTGCCCAATTCCAACATGTCACCCATTTGGTCACGCCCTTCCCATGGGTGGGGGTCTCATTCCCAGCACTGACTGTGGATTAATGAAGATCCCTTCACCAGCTCCACTCTCCATTGGGCTCACCAACCACTGACTTCAGTGCTGCTGTGCTTCCTGTGAGTGGCAGCTGGAATGCGTTTGGGCAGCTCTGCCTGCTGACACTAATTTAAGCTGGTGCAAACTTGGCAGGTCACCATGAAAATGCTGTGTCCCATAATTTTTAGCTGTTTCAGTTGTAGTCCTGAAGTATTTGATGAGCTTTTTTATGTTTTAATTTCTTCCTGTGTCAAGAAGATCCATCTCCCTCTGTCTGGGTCTCTCCAGAGTGTTTTATTCTGGTAAATGAGTTGTTTCTCCTGGGAGGTTTTGTATTTTTTTGCTCACTGATCGACCATCTTGTCTTCTTCCTCTCCTTCTGTTTTCTTGATTGCTATATATTTCTCTCTTAGGACTGCTTTCATTAAGTTCCATAAGTTTCTGTATGTTGTATTTGCATTTTCACTGAGTTGTAGGTATTGCTTAATTTGTACTTTAATTTCATATGTAACTCATTGATCGTTCAAGAGGTTGTTAATTAATTTCCATTTATTTCTGCAGGTTTTGCTATTTCTTTTGTCATTAATTTCCAATTTTAGAGCATGATGGTCAGATAATATTCATGGAATATTTTCCTTCCTTTCACATTTACTTAAGAATGTTCTCTGGGCTGATGTGTGGTCTATTTTGAAAAATGTTCCATGTGCAGCTGAGAAGAATGTGTATTCTGATGAAGTTGGGTGGGATACTCTGTAAACATTTACTAAATCCATTTGCTCACAGGTTTGATTCAGTTGTTATTTCTTTGCCCACTTTCTCATCTAGATCTTTGTGACAATGGAGTATTAAACTCCCCTATTAAAATTATATTGTTGCTTTTTTGGGTTTTCATATTTATTAGTATTTAGCTCATTTAGTTGGGTGCTCCTGTATTTGGTGCACATATGTTTATGATTGTTAGATCTTCTTGAATTATTTCTCTTACAAATATGTGGTGACCTTCTTTTCTCTTTTGATCATTTTTGGTTTGAAGTTCACTTTGTCTACAAATAGAATACCTATTCCTGCTTTTTTCTGGGTTCCTATCACATTGTTGGATATTCTTTTCCATAATTTGACTTTTCATCTATGAGTTTCCTTTTGAGTAAGATGTGTTTCTTGTATACAGCATTCTGCTTCTTGATCCATTTAAAAGTGATTCAGACCATTTACATTGATGGATATAACTGATATGTACTGGCTCAACTTTGTCATGTTATTTTTCTGCAGTTAGTTTCCTGCTTTTTCCCCTTGTTTAATTGCTTGCACTGTCTGGTGGTTTGTTTCTGTTGTTGCTCTGGAAAATGTGATCATTTTTGTCTCAATGTAGTATGTCCTTCAGTACTGTTTCCAGGGTTGGTTTTGTGGACATGAATTTCTTCACATTCTTTGTCATAGAAATACCTTATTTCTCCACTAAATTTCAAAGAAAGTTTTGCATGGTACATAAATCTGGATTGCAGGTTGTTTTCTTTCAGGGCATTAAATACTTCACTCCAAACTTGTCTTAAATTCAGGGTTTGTGCTGAAAAGCCTGTTGTGATTCTAATGGGCTTTCCTTGATAGGTGAGTTGTCTCTTTTCTCTAACAGCTTTTAGTATTTTATTTTTATTCTTTATATCTTGGATCTTAATTATTATATGTCTGGGTATAGATTTATGTTGGTTATGACTGTTTGGAGTTCTATATGCCTCACTTATCTGCATATCAGGGTTTTCCCCCATGTTTGGGAAATTTTCTGCTATTGCTTCTGTGAATAGAAGTTTACTGATGTCATTTGCATTGATTCTTGCATCTTCACTGATGCCCATTAGTCTTACATTGTTTCTCTTGACATCATCTTGAAGCTGCTGTATTGTCATTTCATGCTGCTTTGTTATTTTTAAAAGTTCTATCCTTTCATGATCACTAGTTTTGATCCTGTTCTCAAGGTCTGAAATTCTATCTTTCATCACCAGCTTTCAATAGGATTTTTTATTTCTTGGATATCTCTTTGAATTTGTTTCATGCATTCTACTTGTTTTCTATATGATTTATTCAAGGTTTCCATCATTACCCCTGCTCCTGTACTTTTTATCTATGTCTTCTCTAGCTATGCTGAGCAACTTCTTTATTAAGGTTGTCATTTCTTTATTTAAGTGAGAGATTATTTGCATTCTAATTTCCTCTATAGCCTCATAGATTTGTTTCTTTATTTTATTTTTTTGGTACTGGGGATTGAACTCATGACCTTGCACTTGCCAGACAGGTGCTTATGCCACTGAGCTAAATCCCTGGCATTTGAGGTTTTTAAATTTTTTTGTTTTTTAATTGTTTCTTTATTTTGATTGATATCTTTTCAGAAATTTCAGGTGTATGATTTTTAATGTCCCCCATTTCAATGTCTCATGTACTTGTTCCTGATGGACTAGATATTTGAGATTGCATTTTGTTTGTTTTCTAATTTTCTTTTTTTTCATTTTTATTTTAAAGAGAATAAAACAAAAGAGGATAGAATTAAGCATATCAGAACAGAACAATGCAAGCAACACAGCACTTCCCAACAAGACTCTTGGATATCAACTGTAGCTACCATAATGTCTCTTTCTTTGAAATAGTTGAGCATAGCTTCACATACAATAATATTAAACATAACAAGATAAAATAAAACCATTCAAGAGAATGAAAGTATTACAAGGCATTCTGAACCAAATAACAGAAAATAAAAAATGGCTACTATAATATCTCATTCTCCATAAAGTTTTTTAATATTATTACACATATTAAGATCCAGTGAGACACAACATGATAGAACCAATGGAAATAGAAGAACAAAAGCATGGTAGGACTTCAAAGAAAGATGATATTAAATCAGCAATGGCTACCATAATGTCTTGTTTTCTTCAAAGTAGCTATTCATACCATCACACTTAATAAGATCAAACAAAACAGGATAAAACCATTCAAACCAATGAATGAAAACATTATAAAACTTCAAAGCAATATAATGTGGAACCATAATTATCAAAGAATCTTATGTATTTTTACCATTTCTTACACTAGGGAGACTGTACAGTATTTATACATATGAGCTTGATTTATTTTGCTTATGAGTATGGTCTTAAGTTGCATCAATTTATTTATAAATATCTCAATGTGATCATTCTTTATAGATGAGTAGTACTCCATTGTATAAAAGTATCACAATTTTTTTTATCCATTCCTCAGTTGATGGGCACTTAGGTGGTTTCCAAGATCTGGCTATTGCAAATTGTGCCACTATAAACATGGGTGCACATATATCACTGTGGTAAGATGTTTTCAGTTCTTCTGGGAATATGCCTAGGAGTGGAATAACTGGGTCAAATGGAACTTCCAGTCTCAGTTTTTTGAGGAATCTCCAGACTGACCTCTACAGTGGTTGCACCAGTCTACACTCCCACCAACAGTGCAGAAGAGTTCCTTTTTTCTCACAGCCTCTCCAGCATTTGTTGTTGGTAGTTTTGTTGATCCTGGCCATTCTTTCTGGAGTGAAATGGAATCTCAGTGTGGTTTAAATTTGCATTTCTCTACTGACCAATGATGATGAACATTTTTAAATGTATTTCTTCATCTGAGAACTGTGTTTTCATCTTGGATGCCCATTTTTGGATTGGGTCTTTGAATTTCGGAGGTCTGATTTTTTAAAAATTCTTTATAAGTTTTAGACAGAAGTCCTTTGTTTGAGGGACAGTTCATTAAGATTTTTTCCCAGCTTGTGGGTTTTCTTTTCACTATGCTGGAAATTCTTTTGACATGCAGAAACTCTTTAATAAGATGTGATCCCATTTATTGGTTCTGGAAAATATTTCTCGTGCAGTTTGGTTCTTGTTGATGAATTTTCTACCTACCCCTATGTCGTCAAGATTTTTACCTTGAATTTTGTCTTGCAACAGATTTAGTGTTTCTGTTTTAATATTGAGATCTTTGATCCATTTAGATTTTAGTTTAATACATGGTGACAGGCATGGGTCTAGTTTTACTTTTTGGCATATGGATAGCCAGTTTTTCCAGCACCATTTATTAAAGAGACTATTGTTCTTCCAGTGAACATGTTTGACCCTTTTATCAAAGATAAGATGGTTGAGTGTGTTCCTAGTTGTGGTTGTATCTTCTAGTCTATTCCATTGATCTTCAGATCTGTTTGTTTTTATCCCAGTACCATGTTGATTTTATTACAGTAGCTTTGTAGTATAACTTCAAGTCAGGGGTTGTGATGGCTCCTGCCTTGCCTTTGCTGCTTAGAATTGCCTTTGCTGTTCTAGGTCTCTTCTGGTTCCAGATGAAATTTAGGAGTGATTTCTCTAGATCTATGAGGTATTTTAGTGGTATTTTCATTAGGATTGCTTTGAATCCGTATAACAATTTTTGGAGAATGGCCATTTTCACAATATTTATTCCTCCTATCCACGAACAAGGGATGTCTTTCCATTTTCTGAGGTCCTCTTTGATTTCTTTTTTCAGGGTATTATAATTTTCCCTGTATAGCTCTTTTACTTCTTTTGTTAGATTAATTCCTAAGTATTTCATTTTTTTTGGGTGCTAGTGTGAAGGGTGTGACTTCTCTTATTTCTCTCTCAGTGATTTTGTTGTTAGTGTATAGGAATGCTATTGATTTTTGAGTATTGACTTTGTATCTAACTATGTTGCTGAATTTATTTATTATATCTATGAGTCTTTCAATGGATTTTTGGGGGTCTTATAAGTAGAGTATCATGTCATCTGCTAATAATGATAGTTTAGCTTCCTCTTTTCCTATCTTTACTCCTTTTATTTCTCTATCTTGTCTAATTGCTCTGGTTAGTATTTCCAGTATTATGCTGAATAGGAGTGGTGACAAGGGATATCCTTGTGTTGTGCCTGATTTTAAGGTAAAGGCTTTCAGTTTTTTGTCATTTAATATGATAGGTTTTCCTTTATAGGTGATCTGTCTTTTCTCTTTAACAGCTTTTAATATTCTGTTCTTATGTTGGATTTCTGGGATGGTGATTATTATATGTCTGGGTGTAGTTTTATTTTGGTTATGGCTGTTTGGAGTTCTACATGCTTCAATAATTTGTATGTTTCCATTCTCATGTTTGGGAAATTTTCAGCTATTCTGTAAATAGCCTCTTGATATCATTTGTGTTGTCCCCTTGTTTTTCATTTATCCCTGTTAATCTTATGTTGTTTTCTTTGCATCATCTTGCAACTGTTGAATTGTTATTTTCTGATTCTTTGTGATTTTTAAAAGAGCTTTCTTGTTTATTAGCTGTGATCTTATCTTCAAGGTCTGAAATTCTATCTTCAGTTTCATTGAGGCAGTTTTGGTGACTTTCAATACAATTTTTGATTTCCTCTACATGTCTTTGAATCTGCTTCATGTTTTCTATTTGTTTCTTATACTGTTCATTCAGGGATTCTATCTTTTTGCTTTGTTCCTCTACTTTTTTAGCTGTGTCTTCTTTAGATGTGTTATTTCTTTCACTACTTTTATCATTTCTTCTTTTACCTGGGAGATTATTTCTGATTTGAGTTCCTTCATAGCTTCCCATACTTACTTCTTTATTTCAGTTGATATCATTTCAGGTATTTCTGGTGCATGACTAGTATTTTCTTCTATGTACATGGCTCCTAGGCTTTCTTGGAATGGGCTGGAGGTTTGAGATTGCATTTTGGTCTTTCATGTTGTCATTTTCCTATATTTCTGTGTTTCAAGTGATGTTCCAAAACTTTCTCTGGACCTGTTGGAAATCACCTCCTGTTCCCTTGGCTCCTCCTGGGACTTAAATGGCCAAACTCTCCCTGGAACAGTGCAGGGAAGCTGGAACTTCCCTAGAAGTTAGGGCCTGGATCCTCTCCTCCTGCAGACCTAACTGCCCTCTCTTGGTATGGACCTGTTCCCCTCCTCTCTCTTGGATGTGCAGGCCTGGTCCCCTGGTTGAATAAAGGTCACTGGGCACGGTCCACTCAAGCAGGTGAAACCTCTGCAGGCTAGGGTTTCTAGGCTGGATGGGCACCCAAGCACCCAGGAGTGATGTCCCAAACTCTCCCTTGCCAGTGCAGGGAAGCTGGAACTCCCCTTGCAGCGTGTGAGGGCCTACCTCCCCTCTCTCGGGTGGTACAGGCCTGGTCCCCTGGTTGAATAAAGGTTGCTGGGCCATTGTTTTGTAATTTTCACCTCTAGGGTTCATATTTGGTCTTTTAGTCTCACTAATCTCAGCTGTCAGTAGTGCATGTTTTAGGGTCCTACTACTGTGTGATTGATGTTTGTCCAGTATTCGATTCTGCCCTAGATCCCCGATCTTTCAAATGAGTGTACAGAGGAGGTTAAATAAAAAGAGACAAATAGTATGATTTTAGGGGCCCCAGGAGGATCAAAACCCTTAGTTGAGCTCATGACTCTGAGGGCTAAGACCAAGTCTTCTCTGGATTATCCTTCTTTTTTAGGACCAAGGATAAAAGGTGAGAAAACTGAAAAAAGGCAGGAAAAGAGCTTCAAGGACTTCTCCAAGTGATAAATTATCTCAATTTAGGAGAATCATCTTATCTCCAAGATAACATTCATGGTAGGATTGAGACTATAGGAGTGAACTTCCTATAACTGCTGTCTCCATCTACTTAATTAGTGGAGGAGCCAAGGTGTCTTCAGCTGTAGCTTTATCTTGCTCTTTGAGGTATCTCTGGCCTCATTGGCTACTACAAGCCTCAGCCAAGATCAGTGACTCATAGCATTTCACTTACTATGAATCAGCTCCCGTGGCCAGGCAAGGGGCTTAGGCCTAGGACAGACAAACAGATAAACATAAAAACCCAATTAGTAAAATTTAAATCCTGCTCAGAGCCACTGGATAGTGGTCTCCAACAGTCCAGTTGCTGGGTACCATAATGAGGAGGAGGGCCAGTCACCTGAATTCCTCCTGCATGGCCTTTGAATGAGTCCTATATTCTTTATAGGCTGACTAGCCTAGGAGTATTGATCTAAGTCAACCCTTAGTTCCCACTGTTACTATGTCTTCAGGCTGTTCCAGGCCACCAGATCTACCTGGCTATAGTGTACATCTCAGCTGACCATACTATGTCAATGGGCGTCTCATAAGCCCTTTTGATTTCCTCAAGAATTGGGAGAAGCCTTATTGGGAGTCTCTTCAACCCATCTGATGTTCTCTGTATTGTGGAAGGACTGACCCACCCTCTTGCCAAGCTTGCCAAGGTCCAACAGCTGCAGAAGACTTTGCTATTGCTCCTGTTTACATAGTGAAGTCCTCTATTTTAGGGCAAACTCATCATACTGATGCAAGCTTGCTGAGGTCTTCTGTTTGCATGAAGGGTTAGTGAGTGTCCCACCAGCCCAGAAAGGTTAGTCTACTGCAGTAAAAGGTCCTGGGAAGAGAAGGGGCAGCCAAAGATCTACCACCATCCAAGGTCTTGAGGCTTAGGGTGGGGGCAGCCAAAGATCTGCCACCATCTGAGGTCCAGGGGCTAAGAGGGGATGGGCAGCCAAAGATCTGCTGGCCTCTAAGATCTGGGGGCTGAGAAGGGACAGGCAGCTGAAGATCTACTGCCCTCTGAATTCTGGGGATGGGGTGGTACTTGGCAGCCCTGGGAGATTATTTCTGATCTGAGTTCCTTTACAGTTTCATAGAGTTGCTTTTTTGCTTCAGTTGTTATCATTTCAGAAGTTTAAGGTGTATTTCTTACACTTTTTAAATATGTCCATGTCTCCTAAGCTTTTTGGGATAGACTGGAGGTTTGAGATTGCATTTTGATCTTTCATTTTGTCATTTTCCTGTATTCCTTGGGTCCTTAGTGGTATTTTAAGGCTCCCAAGATGGGTGGTGTGCATGGGGTGGACCCTCTGCACTCCCCATGTAGCTCACCAAAGCTCCTCAGCTGCTTGAGGTCACTGGGCAGGGGCAGGGCCCTACCAGGTTCTGAGTGGCATAGTAAGGCTGAATGGTATATGGTGTATACTGGGAAGGTTTTCAGCTCATGCCATTTTGCACGCCAAAGCTCCCCAGCTTCTTGGGGTTTCTGTGTGTGGCTCTACCAAGTGCAGAGCAAAGATCCACCACTGTATAGCTAGGTAGGGATCGCTGTGGTAGGCTTAAGCTCACACATGGTGGCTCTTGGCTACCTGGAAGACACTGAGTGAGGCCCAGTTAGGACACCAGTGATGACCTAGAGGTTCCATAGTGTTTAGGGATGCTGGGTGGTGTCCTACCAGGTTCCAAGCAGAGTTCCATGGCTGCACAACTAGGTAGGGATCACTGTGGCAGGTTTCAGCTCATAAGTGGTGGCTCTTAGCTACCTGGAAGTTGCTGGGCAGGGCTTGGATAGGGCTGGAGTGATGATCCAGAGGTCCTGCCGTGTTTGGAGACACTCAGGGTGGGGTCTACAGGTTCCAGGCAGAGTCCCACACTACACAGCTAGGCAGTGATCACTGTGGTGGGCTTCAGCTCACATGCAGTGGCTCCTGGCTATCTGGAAGCTTCTGGTGGGGCCCAGCCAGGACACCAGTGGAGACCTAGATGTCCTGAAGTGTCTGGGTATGCTGAAGGGGCCTACCAGGTTCCAGGCAGAGTCCTGTGGTTGCACAGGTATAGATAGTGATCACTGTGGTGGGTTTTTCAGCTCACATGTAGCATCTCCCAGCTACCTGGAAGTCACAGGACAGGGCCCAGCCAGGACACCAGTGATAACCTACAGGTCCTGCAGTGTTTGGGGTGCTGAGCAGAGGTCTACCAGGTTCCAAGCAGAGTCCTGGGTCTGTACAGCTAAGTGGGGATTGCTGTGGTGGGTTTAAGCTCACTTGCGGTGACAGCTCCAGGCTACCTGGAAGTCGCTGGGCTGGCACATTTATTTCTTACAATTAAATTTCTATTTTATTTATTTTTATGGTGATTTTTCTTTTTAAAATTTTTATTGTTACATGTTTGCAGTATATAATAATTTCTTTCACAGTAGCAAGTTCATACATGTACAAAACATATCTTGGTTCCTTTTTACCCTTTTCCTTCCCTGGTCTCCATCTCTTTATCCTTTTCCCTTTTGTAAAAGATCTGTTTCCTTGTTTCCTATTATCTTTTATCTTTAATTTATTTATACTTTGTGTTTTATCTTTAATTTATTTATACTTTGTGTTCCTCATATAAGAGAAAATAGTCAAGCTTACATGTCTGACTTATTTTGCCTAACATTATAGTCTTTAAGCAGGCATTCATTTTCCTACAAATGATTCAAGTTTATCTTTCCTTATGGTAGTACTCCATTGTGCATAAATATCACATTTTCCATATCTATTCACTCATTGGTGGCCATAGAGACTACTTCCAGGCTTTACTTATTATGAGTTATATTTCTATAAGCATGAGTATGCATGTATTAATGTAATGCCATGTCTTAAACACTTTTGGAATTTTTCTATTTATTTATAAAATCTACCAATTATGACACACCTCCTTAACTTACCAAATTTTCTCTGTCCTGAATGTCATCTTGTAAGACAGAGACAAAAGAGATTCTGTCACACAGAAGAAATAAATAAGGGACAAGTTAAATTTTTTTCTCTTTTCTTCAGATTGCTTTCTATAATTTTTTTTTTCTGTAGTTATTGTATACTTATATTTGCTCATCCAAAGATTTAGAATTTTTGTTCCAGTTACTTGTAGATGAATATTACTTGGGGGTACTGAAGATTGATTATATCTGCTTTTCATCTCAATCCCTTTAATATACAGCCCTTCCCTATATCCTATACAGCCATTGTCTCTTGTTCTAATTTTTGTCATCGTTGTTATCAGGTGTTGTCCTCTCATTACCTCCCACACTCATACATGACTTCTTTTCAGTCTTACTCTTGGAGGCCTCAGAACAGGGTCCTTCACTTCTACAAATGAATTTGGTAAAGGTTTTGTCTACCTGTGGTATTATTTTGGCCTCTGAATTCAGTTCTGATGGAATACAACTTATTTACACATTGAGGTTGGAATATTCTGTATTCTAATTTTTCTAAAGATGCAGTTTGTTGTTCCCTCACCCTGCCATTTCTGATATATGTGGTTTCAGAAGAAGAAGTGGAGGCTTTCAGCATTGTTTCCCCATGTTCCTACCACAATTTCCATTGCTATTTGGAATGAACAAAAATGAGAACTGTAACAGTAATAGGACAATGCATGTGAAAAATAGCACCAATAATGAACAGTGAGTGTGTTAGATTTATGAATAAATGTATACTTGGTTTTCTTTCTCTTTTATATGTCAAAATTATCAAGGTCTCAGCAATCAAATTGTTAGCTTACACAATTAAGAAGAAAGTGTTAATTAAACTAAAAGAGTTAGTGTAATTACTGATGATGAAACTTCTCAGCATCTGAGTTCTGTTTGCTTCCAGAAGATAGAGTGATTGAAAGAATAACAGCTTATGCATTCAATAAGAATAAGGTGACCTCATGGGAGTACCATATTATGTGTGGCTGAAAACCCAAATGGACAAGAGAACACTAGAGCAATGCAGGTGGGACACATTCTTTATCTTTCTGGGGAAAATACTTCTCTCTAGTGACAGCTTCCATTGAGCTGAGAAGTCTGATAAAGGAGGCTAATTTTCCATTCTAAGTTATGGAGTTTTTGAAGTATCTTCTCAAAGTCCTGTTCACATTTACAAGTCCAGCAATGACTTTATATTCATATTGGCACATGAACTCTAAAACTTATGAGACACTCCCAAGTTTGAGAGTCTCTAACTTTTCATCCTCCAAAATGAGGTGTATTTTTCACCACTAAGAGTTAATGACCAGCCATGAAGGCAAGTACTTATGATAGGCACTCATAAATTTCATATTTCTATCTGTAGAAAGAGGATCATTTGAAACTCAATCATATTGCTTGTAGATTCCTTGAAATATTGTATTGGTTCAAACAATCAGAAATGCATAAAGCTTATACATAACTGCTTTGTTTATTTATTTTTATTTTACCAACCTCAACTTATGTAGTTGGTTTGTGGGCTTAGAATGGATGGGTATTTTTATAGTTTATGATACCATAATATGTCATCAGTGCTACCTCAGGCTACCAATAATTGTTTTTCTAAAAGCAAAAGCTTTCAGATAGGCAAGGTTATACCCTTAGAAATCTGAAGCAATAGCCAAAAGTTATATTTGAAGGCATCTGTTTATAATATGAAAAAGGAAGATAGAACAATTCTGTTTTATCTCAAATGAATTGCATTCCAATTTCCATCAATATTGAGTTAATGAGTTAATATATAGAGGTAATTGTATCAGATAAGATTGCTATTTCCAATTATTTCTTTTCTTTGTAAAATATTACATATCTAAAATGATAAAACAAGGTATTAAATACAATATTTTTTTTACTGGCCTTCAGATAAAGAAGTGTGTTGTTGAACTAAGTTGGCCACAACTATACTTACACATAAACTATGTCTTTTCCAAGTCCCAATTTTCTCATTCAGTCTTCAAAAGTAATATCTAGTCCTCCCAGCGATCCCAATCCACCCACAGTTTTGGTGAGTCTTCTGTGTTTTCCTTTATGTTCTTTGCAGTTGCAAGCCCCCGTTCTGTTGATACCATTGGGATGCTGCCATAGGCCTCCCAGTACATCCATATGCCAAGTCTAGAAGGCTTTTGCCAGATTATCTTGCTCAGAGCACTGACAAAGTTGCATTAATGCTTTGTTGGTTTGCACAAGAACCAACAATACAAGCATGTATGGTGTGTGTGTATGTATGTATGTATGTAGTATTGTGGTACTTAATTGAATACCTGTGACTAGCTCCTGTGAGAAAACTGCTTGTTCTTGCTGTGTGATTCAATGCCTGATTGTCAGGATGTCCTCTTGAGTCTCATGAAGGACCAACCCACAGTACCTGTGCACCTGTATGAGCTGTTGCTTCTTTTTCTAAGCTGTTTCCATGAATTGCGTTTTCCTTTCAATTCTTCCATCTCTGTGATTAAATGTTCTGAGACTGAGCAATTTAAAAAGGGACTTTGGTCATCTGTTTGCTCCAGATTAGGAGTACTTCAAGTGATACTACCTAAATGATTTATTTCTCTTCACTTGTCTACTTTATCCTCCCTATGCATTTCAGTGAAAGCTTATTTGCTTGGGTTGCATTGCCCAGGTAAGCTCTTTAGTCTTCCAACAAACCACTATTTTATACTTTAGATACCTATTTGTCAAAAGCTTCAATAAACATCAAAAAAATTTAGAGAAAGTGATATTTAGGATGACTGATTAGCAAGACTCGATAGACAAAGACATGAGAACAGTTATCATAACCTTCTTCTAAGTGGCATAAATTGGGTAGGAAATCAAGGCTTGCCAATGTAACATCTGTTGGCTACCTCATCGTGCATCTACTCAGAGGAATGTGAGGTGTGTGGTGGAAGTAGCATCCTTTCTATGCTATTCCTGTGGTGATTTTTCCACTGTCTTTGGTCTCATGCTTCTTTGTGCTTGTGAGGGGGTGAACCTGAAGCTTTGTTCTGAGTATGACACTCAATAAATGTGATCTCAAATTCTGATTTACCCAGTAAGAAGAGAAGCCACACAATTCTGCCTTTCACAGCTATCACATAGGTTTCTTTGGTTTCTTTTTCATTTCTCCTGTGTAAAGGCCTCTCTCAGGATGATGAAGAAAAATAGTGGGGCTAAATACAGACTTGCTTGCCACTCTTTACTTAATATTTTCATGGTATCATTCCAGTTTCTCAAACATGTGGAAGATCCTGAAGATATGCAGGAATGTGGACCTGAGGAAGTTCTTTACTTTTTGTGGATATAGAAGTTACAGAGTTGGTTGTATAAAAATCAGGCTGCAAACATGACTGAAGGTTTGGTGCATAGCTTTGTCCCTGTAGTGTCAGGATTCTGTGCTCATAGAAACAGTCTCCCCATGAGACAGAGCAGGCTTATCTGCAATGTTAGTTCCACCACAGCCACTTGAGTGACTGTGACTTTCATAGTCTAAGTACCAAGTAGGTAGTGATGCTGATTGGATGCCTTGAGTTCTGAGCTGGGTTTTTTCTGACTTGAATTTCACTTGAATTTGTGATTAATGTAAGAATTTGTCCACTGTAAGCTGTGCTTTAGGAGACACACTTTACTTCAGAACTGACTTTCAGAATATTAAAAAAAATAAGAGAGAAATGCAGGTATCTTAAACACTGCAGAAAAAAATTCCTGATCCCCAAATATGCACCCAAAATGATCTCTTAAGTATCTGAGATATCTCAATGATAGAGAAGGAAAATGCCAATTGTTACCAAATGAGAGAGGTTAACTATAGATTACAGCAGCAGACAAATTTTATATGTGCACAGGATGCTCGGGCAGCAGAGCATTATTGTCAAGCTGGTGCTGAAAAAGAGGTGTGGCACTATCCAGGGTCCTGATCCTGTTTGGTACTAATAATGAATGTTCTCAGGGACCTGGATAATCATGGCCATCCTCCATGAAGTCTGTGGTGTAGGTGGTGATTGAAGAAAGAACCCAACATAATAAGTGCAAGGGCATACAGAATAGAACAGGGCATGGGAAAACCTGGACTTGGTGCCAAGGCTCTGGTCTGGAAACTCCCAGGAAATGTGAGGTTAAAATGATAACATTAAGGAAGTCAGTGGGGAAGCAGGAAAGCTGTGGATAAGGTGTTAAAAGTGGACTAAATGTAGGGGATTGTAGCTCTAGGGATGGAATAAAATAAATAAGAGATACTTTTTTAATTTTAAAAACAAAAAACAAAAAATAAAAAAGAATAAAAACAATACAGAATTTCAAAAAATAGTTGGACATTAACACTAGTTAATATATTGGATATTGTTATCTCAAAAAATGTTCAGATTACTAGAACTATCTATAAATTCAATTCAAAGTAGTTTGTCTCTTAAAAACTGAAAGGCTAAATAAGAGATAAACTACTTTGTATTGAATTCACAGACAGTTCTAGTGGACCTGGGGCTCACTGATTTTGTTTCTTGACCATTATTATCCCAGACTAATATTAGAAGGAATGTGAGGAAAACAATTGGAGGGCCCCAGAAACCAAAAAAAGTGACACTCTCTTAGGCTATGAAATTGAACAATACATAATGAAGCAGGAAGCCCTGATGTGAGGATCCAGGCCTTGTGTAGAAAGATGGACTAATGAAGATGAGGCTCTGAGGATGAGGAAGTCCAGAAGTCAGGCTCCTGGGTCAGTAGAGTGACCAGAGGTAGTGTGCAAGAAGCATGAGACTGTCATGGTTGGAAACCTCCTGGCAATGTCCAATGGAAAACTGTATAACATATAAAGGATAATGGATTCTCCTTTCTAAATATATAATTATAATGCATACCTAATACGTTCATCTTAGGAAAAAATATATATCACATTTAAGCCCTTTTTATTTACCCATTTCCCCAGAGTCTGCATTCTTGTTTCCTATTATCTGTCTTTAATTTTGCTCCTTAAATTATTTATACTTTGGTTTCTCATTTATGAGAGACCGTAGGATAGTTAATCTGTGTCTGGTTTATTTTATTTAGCAGTATGGTCTCAAGATAGATTTATCTTTCCACAAATGACTGAAATTTATCTATCATAATGTGTGATGAATATTCCACTGAATATATGTATAATATTTTCTTTATCCACTCATCTATAGATGGATATATAGACCACTTATAGATGGGTCTGTAGACCACTTCCAATACTTAGCTTTTATAAGTTATGCCACAGATATAGGTCTGCATGTATCAGTGCAAAAATGATGTTTTTAACTCTTTGCAGGACACATAAAAGGATATAGCTAGAAATTTATATTTTTAACTTTTTGAGAAATTTCCATGCTAATGTTCATAGTGGTTGTACTACTTTACCTTCCCACCAGCAGTGCAGAAGTGTTCCTTTCCTCCTACAGTCTTTCCAGTATTTGTTTATTGTTGCTTTGTTTTGTTTTAGGAGTAAGATTCAATTTAATGTTTGATTTGAATTTCTCTAATGACCAAAGATGCACGGATTTTTTCATGTATATATTCGCTATCCCTTCTTCTTCTTCTTCTTCTTCTTCTTCTTCTTCTTCTTCTTCTTCTTCTTCTTCTTCTTCTTCTTCTTCTTCTTCTTCTTCTTCTTTTCTTCTCTAATGACCAAAGATGCACGGATTTTTTCATGTATATATTCGCTATCCATTTTTCTTCTTCTTCTTCTTCTTCTTCTTCTTCTTCTTCTTCTTCTTCTTCTTCTTCTTCTTCTTCTTCTTCTTCTTCCTCTTCTTCTTCTTCTTTTTGTACCAGGGATTGAACTCATGACCTTGCGCTTGCCAGGCAGGTGCTTATGCCACTGAGCTAAATCTCCTGCTGTACTTCTTTTGAGAAGCATCTATTCAATTATTCATTATTGATTTGCTCTTTTATTTTGGGGAGTCTGAAATTTTTATTTATTTATATATTCTAGATATCAGTCCTATGTCTGAGGAATAGTTGGAAAATTTTCCCACTCTATAAGTAATCTCTTCACTCTTTTGGTTGTTTGTTTTACTGTACAAAAGCTTTTTTTGGGATTTTTTTTAATTTAAAGAAAACAAACAGAAAGAGGGTAGAAATAATACAATATTTCAAAACAAAGAAAAATAATAACCAGTAAGAAATCACTAGTTGATAATTACATATTTTCCTCTTAGAAGTAGTTGTTCAAGTTACAAAAGTAAAGCCTACAAAGTGGACATTTAAACAGTGAGACTGCAACCGGTTCTGTTCATCTATTCAACAAAAACTTATTAATAATGGTTATCAATCCTATACAATTAAACATACATGCAGTTATATCCTTTAGAATACTTTCTTTTCCTCTCTTTTTTCTTTACAGTAACTATAATCCATTCTTGTAAACAAGTTTAACTTGATGTAAATCCAATTTGTTGACTGTTGTGTTATTTCTTGCACAATCATGATTCTGTTTTAAAAAATCCTTGCTTATGCTTATATCTTCAACAATTTTACCTATTTTATCTTCCAAAAGATTTAGTGTCTTTGTTTTAACCTATATGCCTTTCATCATTTTAATTTGCATTTAGCACATGCTGAAAAATATGGATCAAGATTTGTTCTTCTACTATGGATAACCAGTTTTCCCAGAACCATTTTTTAAATTCTGTTGCTGTCTTAAAGAAATCTCTACAAGATAACATGGACAAAAATAAAAAGCACAAATAGTAATATAAGACCAATGACATCCAGAAAGAATGTTCATTGACTTGGAAGTTAAAAGGTATCTTATTTCCTCATTATACAACTCTATATTGTTTAGATTTCTATATGGTGGGCTGGGGATATAGTTGAGCAACATAAGTGCCTACCTGGCAAGCACAAAGTACTGAGTTTGATTCCTGGTACCAAAATAAATAAATAAATTTCTATATGGTTATAAGAAATGTGCAGAAAAATTTAAATCTTAATTTGGAATGATTTAAAATAAAGAATTAGTGGAGATAAAATTCCAAAAATGTCTGTAGCTCTTTAGGTCTACAACAGGATAAAAGTTAATGGCTCTAGAGTAATGATTGTTTTAAGCAAAGAGATTATAAGGCCTAGAGAAGCTGGAAATTTAAAGATGAAATTGTTGTGTATATATTTACCAATACTTGCAAATTTATGCTGTCTAGTCCAGCAATGGAGCAAGAATATAATTTAATATAATTTGGTTGAAAGATGAGTCAAATAACCATGAGTAATCAGTCTGGTGGCAGGGTTCATCCTGTGGGGCTTCTCAGAAAAGCCACTTTACAGGATTCTCCTCTTTATTTTCTTTGTCTCTTTGTACATGGTGGCACTCTGTGGCAATTCCCTCATTATGGCAGTTGTCACCTTCAGCTCTAGACTCCACACCCCCTTGTACTTTTTTCTGGTCAACTTAGCTGTATTGGATGTTGTCTGTGCATGCACTGTTATACCCAGGCTACTGGAGACCTTGGTGGCTAAAGAGATAGGGATCTCCTACAGGGCCTGCATGACTCAAATGTACTTCTTGACATGGTCTGTAGCAGCAGAACTCTTGCTCTTCACAGCCATGGCTTATGATCATTATGTGGCCATCTGCCAGCCATTGCACTATGGCTGCATAATGAGCCCTGTGGTATGTGTAACACTAGCTGGAACCACATCGCGGGGTCAGCACGTTTGGTGCAGGGGTTAATACTTGTATAATGTTAAGGTTGACTTTCTGTGGGCCCAATGTGCTCAATCACTTCATCTGTGAGATCCCTCCTTTGCTGCTGCTCTCCTGTTCTTCCTCATATGTGAATGATATGACAATTGTGGCCGACATATTCATTGCTGATGTGAACTTCTTACTTACTATGGTGTCCTATGGCTTCATAATTACAACCATACTAAAGATTCACACAACAGAGGGGAAGCGGCATGCCTTCTCTACCTGTTCCTCCCATCTTATGGTGGTCATCATGTACTACTCCACTGTTATCTATGCCTACCTGAGTCCAAACTCCAGCTATTCCCCAGGGATTGGGAAGGTTCTGGCAGTGCTGTATTCCATTGTTAGTCCTGCTTTGAACCCTCTTATCTACACCTTAAGGAATAAGGATGTCAAAGTAGCCCTCAAGAAAATTGTGTTGCTCATGATGAAAAAACTGTAAATTGACAGTCTTCAAAGTTTGTCCTTTGTCTGAACTCTGTTCCTGAAAGTCTGTGTTTCCTTGAAAGTACCAATATGTCACAGATACATTGACCAATTATCAGTCACACCAGTCACACTCTTGGTTTCACCTACCTGCCAATTGATGGGAGCCATCGCAGTTCCATCAATTGTATTCTTACAAACTTCTGCTTAGGTCAAATGGATCTTTAGCCTATATTTCAGAAAAAGGCGTTCCTTCCCATTCAAGGGCCATTTAAAAATCCTGGATCTGATGTCTATGATAAACATTATAGCTTCAGCAAACCTCTCAAGTTCTTTGCAGTGTTCCTTCTGTATGTAATGCTTTTACCTAGTCAATTCATTATCACTTAGCATCTCAGCTGCATGGTAAATCTTAAGCCAATTCTACTTAGCCAGACTGTCAGGTCTCTGTGTAACCTGCTTTTTTAGTACTATTTTTCCTTAATGACAGAGCTGTTACTTGATTGTCTATCATACTGGGTTTTATGAGGAGAAGGGCTATGCTTTTTATTCTTTGTGGCTGAGTAGCATTTCATTATATAAAGATACCACATGTTTTCTTATCCATTCCTCAGTTCATGGGCATTTGGGTTGTCTCCAAGATCTGGCTATTACAAATTGTGCTGCTATAAACATGGGTGCACACATATCACAGTGGTACAATGTTTTCCATTCTTCTGGGAAATACTCAGAAGGGGAATAGTTGGGATGAATGGAACCTAACCTAGTTTTTGAGGCATCTTTGCAATTATTTCCATGGTGGTTGTAATAGATAAATGCAAAAACCTTCAGCAAGATACTTGCAAACAGAATAGAACAAATCATTAAAAACATCATATATCACGACTAAAATGGCTTTATTCCAGAGATGCAAGGATGGTTCAACACTCATAAGTCAAAGTAAATAAGCAAAAGCAAATATGAAAATCACATAATAAATTAAATAAATACATAAAACTCTTGAAAAAAATCCAACATCTGTTTATAATAAAATCTCTTATAAAAATAAATATAGAAAGACTGTATCTTAAGCTGATAAATCAGTTATGACAAACTTTCTCCCAACATCACACTAAGTGGGGAAAAATTGAAATCATCCTTTAAATCATGAATAAGACAGAGGTGGTTACTATCACCACTCTAGTATAGTGCTCAAAAGTTTAAGCACAGCAGTCAAAAGAGAAAAAAATAAAAGTGACACATACAGAAAGGAAGAATTAATTATTCTTGTTCTCAGCTGTCATGCTCTTTTACACAGAAGATCTAAAAAAGTCCATCAAATGTCAGTTAGAATAAATAATATAAGAAAGGTAGTGGAACAAAAAGTAAATATATAAAAGCTAATAGCATTTCTACACACCAAAAATGAAACTGCCAAGAAATAATTTAAGAGAACTATCACACTCACAATAGTGTCATAAAAAGTAAATACTTATGAATTAACCTAACCAAAGAAGTAAAAGTCCTCTATAAAAAAGCTATTATATTCTGAAAGAAAAAACAGGGAACTGGAGATTCATAAAAAAACCTCTAGGTTTAGAGTTCCCATTCAATCCAGCTATTTCCTCCTGAGTATTTTCCCAGAAAAAATTGAAAGTATCATACAATAGCTCTATATCTGCACCCATGTTTATAACAGCACAATTTGTGATAGTTAAATCTGGAAACAACACAAATGCCCATCAACCACTGAATGGCTAAAAAGGATGTGGTATTTTTATACAATCAAGTAGTGCTCAGACATAAAGAAGGATAAACTTGAGACTTTCATAGGTAAATGGATGAAACTTGAGACCATACTTGTATGTGAAATAAATCAGACTCACATGCGTAAACATTAAATTGTTTCCCTAGTGAAAAAACTGGAAGAATAAATAAGATTCAAAATGTATAATAGATATTGAGAAAGTGAAAGTGGAAGAAACTGCTCAAAATTGACCAAACAATATAAGCACCTACATTTCTTTTCAATGAACTAATATCAGTTAGTGGTATAACTAGCTTCACTCATATCTATATTTATATCTATATCATCTATATCTACATCTATCTATATATAACTATAACATAAAATAATATATATATATATATAGTATTTTTTCCTTCTTATTTTCTCCTTTACCCCATTCCAGTTTCTCTTTACTTTTAAGCAGCTTTCTTCCACCTTACAATATCTATTGCACATTCTAGAACCTATTTATTTTGTCAGCTTCTTACACCAGAAAGACAATATTGTCTTTCTGCATGTGAGTTTGATTTACTTCACTTACAAGTATGGTCTCAAGATGCATCCATTTACCTATAAATGTCTCAAGTTTATCCTTCTTTACATCTGAGTAGTACTGCATTGTACAAAACTATTACATTTTTTTTTATCCATTCCATGTTCGACAGGCTATTTCCAAGATTTTATCTATTTCCAATTGTGCTACTTGTAAACACAGGTACACATACATCACTGTGGTATGATGTTTTTAATTCATGTGGAAAAATACCCATGGGGGAATATCTGGATTGAAATGAACCTCTAATCTTAGTTTTTTGAGGAATCTACATACTGATTTCCCTAGTAACTGCACCAGTCTATATTCCCACCAATAGCAGGGAAGGGTTCCTTTTCCCTTAAAGCATCTCCAGCATTTATTATTAGTTGATTTCTGGATGGTAGCCATTCTTATTGGGGTGAGATGGAAGCTCAAGATTGTTTTAATTTGCATCACTTGGATGACAAGTGATGTCAGACATTTTTCATGTATTTATTTCCACTCATATTTCTTCATCTGAAAAATTTGTATTTATCTCAACTGCCCATTTTTTGATTGTGTCTTTGAACTAGAGCTGTCTGATTTTTTTCAGTTCTTTGTATGTTCTAGACAGAAGCCTTTTGTCTGAGGGACAGTTGGATACATTTTCCTTCACTCTTTGGGTTGTCTTTTTACTCTATGATTTATTTTGATGTACAAAGCTTTTCTTAAAAAATGAGATCCTAGTTGTTCATTCTTTAATATGTTTCCCATACTTTCTGTGTTTTGTTCAAGTCCAGAATACATATTCTTCTCAACTATACATAGAACATTCTCTAAAATAGAACACATACTAATCCACAGAATATGCATATGTAAATGTGAAAGAATTGAATTTACTCCATGCTTACTATCTGACTATACTGCAATGAAATTGAAAATTAGTCACAAAAGAAACTTCAAAAACTCCATAAGCACATAGAAATTAAACACTCCCCTAAACAACCAATGGGTCCAGACAAAATTAAAGAAGAAATTAAACAATGTCTACATTTGAACAAAAATGTAAAACCAATTTTCCAGAATCTGTGGGAGATAATAAAAGCAGCCCTCAGAGGTAAATTTAGAGTAATGAATTCTCATGTCAGGAAAATGGAACAAGCAGAAGTAATCTATTTAACTTCTAGAAAAAAGAATAAATCAAAACCAAAGTCCAAAGAAGGTAAGAAATTATATATATCAGAGCAGAAATTAATGCAGTTCAGACTAAGAAAACAATACAAAGAATTAATGAATTGAAAAGTTGGTTTTTTGAAAGAATAAATAAAATTGATAAACTCTTAGCTAATCTTATCAAAAAAGAAAGAAAAAACTGAAATTCATGTAATAAGAAATGAAAAGGATAAAGTCACTACAAATCCTGTGGAAACTCAGATTATCAATACCTACTTTGAAAATTTATACTCTCATAGGATAGAAAACACAGAAGAAATTGGCAGGCTCCTGAAAACATATGAATTACCAAAGCTAGATCAAGAAGATATAAAAATTCTGAATAATCCAGTATCAGTTAATGAAATTGAAAATGTCATTAAAAACTTACCAACAAACAAAAGTCTAAGTCCTGATGGATTCACAACTGAATTCTACAAGAAATTTAGAGAAGACTTAACATCAGTATTCCTCAAAATCTTTAATGAAAATGAAAGGAACAATTCTACTAATTTATTTCTGGAGGCAAGTATTACCAGAGAAAGACCAAGCCAGAAAAGAGAACTACATGCTAATCACTCTAATGAACATAGATGAAAAAGATTCTCAAGAAAGTACTAGTAAACAAAATGAAGCTAATCAAGATTATGCACCATGACCAAGTGGGATTCATCCCAGGAATCCTGGGATGGTTCAACAAACATATCAATAAATGTAATACACTGCATTAGCAGAGTGAAAGACAAAAATCACATGATCATCTCTCAATAGATGCAGAAAAATCTTTTAATAAAGTACAATACTCATGATAAAAACCCTACAGAAAATTGGAATATCTAGTCTTTACTTCAATTTGATAAAAGCTATACATGACAAACCAACAGCAACATCATACTAAATGGACAAAAACTGAAAGCTTCCACTCTAAAATCAGGAACAAGACAAGAATGTCCACTATCATTACCCATATTTGAGACAATTCTGGAAACAGCTAGAACAATTAGACAAGAGAGGGAAATAAAAGTTATAAGGATAGGAAAGAAAAAAGTTAAATTATCATTATTCACAGATGACGATACTTTACACAGAATGCCACCAAAATGCCACCAACAGGCTTCTAGACTTAATAAACAAATTCAGTAGCATAACAGGATACAAATTCAACACTGAAAAATCAATAGCATTCCTGTACATAAACAACACACTCACTGAGAGAAAAACTAGGGAAACCACATCCTTCAGAATAGCATGCAAAGAAAAAAGAAATACATAGGAATCAATCTAATAAAGGAAGTAAAATTCAGTGAAAATTACAGTACTCTGAAAAAAGCAATTGATGAGGATTTCAGAAAATGGAAAGATATCTCTTGCTTATGGTTAGGAAGATTAAACAATGTGAAAATGGCCATTCTCCCAAAATTGTTATATAGATTTAATGCAGGCTCAATCAAAATACCATTAGCTTCTCTCACAGATTTAGAGAAAACAATCAAAAAATTCATCTGGAAACACAAGAAACCTAGAATAGCAAAGGAAATCCTGGACAACAAAGTCAAAGCAGGAGGCATCACAATCCCAGACCTGAAATTATATTACAAAGTTACTGTAATAAAATCATCATGGTACTGGCAAATAAACAGACATGAAGATCAACAGAACAGAATAAAAGATAGAACTTCAAATACACTCAGCCACTTTATCTTTGACAAAGAGGCTACACATGTTCACTGGAAGAAAGATAGACTCTTTAATAAATGGTGCTGAAAAAAAGCTGGCTTTCTACTTTCTGAAGACTTAATTTTTTTATTTAAAGAGAAAAAAACAGAAAAAAGGTAGAAATATTACAGAATTTTAAAAAATGACAAACAGTAAGAGATCACTGGTTGATAAATTACATATTGTCCTTTTAGAAACAGTTGTTCAAATTACAAAATTAGAGAATACAAGGTAGACATTCAAGCAGTGAGACTGCAAAGAGATCTGTTCAACAATTCAACAAGAACTTAGAAGTATGGTTATTAATCCTACACACTTAAATATTCATGCAGTTATACCTTTATAGCACTTCCTATTTCTTCTCTTTTTTACAATAGCAATTATGCATTTTAAAAAATTTTTATTTAAAGAGAAAAAAGCAAAAGAAAAAGGGTAGCAACAATACAGAATTCTAAAAGAAAATAAGACAAAAAAATAAAGAAATCACTAGTTGATAAATTACATGCTGTCATCTTTGATGTAGTTGTTCAAGTTACAAAATTAACAGATACATAGTAGACATTCAAACAGTGAGAATGCAAACAGTTCTGCTCAAAGATCCGACAGAGATTCAGCAATATGGTCATCTATTTTACACACTCAAACATACATGCAGTTATATCCATTAGAGTCCTGTCTTTTCCTCTCTTTTTTTACAATAGCAATTACACATTTTGGTTTTATTACTCTTATAGCTCTTATCACTTTTTACACTAGAGGCACAATATGATATTTATAAATATGATTCTTATTTATTTCACTAATGAGGATAGTCTCAAGTTGTCTCCATTTACCTATGAAGGCCTCAAGATCATCCTTTTTATAGCTGAGTAATATTCCATTGTGTAAAAATACCACATCTTTTTTCATCCACTCTGCAGTTGATGGCATCTTGGTTGCTTCCAAGATTTAGCTTTTGCAAATTGTGCTGCTATGAACATGGGTGCACATATATCACTGTGATATGAACTTGTCAGTTATTCTGGGAAGATACCCAGGGGGGCGGAATAGCTGGGTTGAATGGAACTTAAATCCTAGTCTTCTGAGAAATCTCCATATGGATTTCCATAGTGGCTGCACCAGTCTACATTCCCATCAACAGTGGAGCAGTGTTCTTTTCCCCCACAGCCTTGCCAACATTTGTTATCAGTTGATTTCTTGATGGCAGCTATTCTTTCTGGAGTGAGATGAAATCTCAGTGTTGTTTTAATTTGCATTTCTCAAATGACCAGTGATGTTGAACATTTCTTCATGTATTTGTCATTTGTATATCTTCCTCTGAGAACTGTGTGTTCATCTCAGATGCCCATTTTTGGAGAGGGTCTTTGAATTTGGGGGGCTTGATGTTTTTCAGTCCTTTATATGTTATGAATATAAGTCCTTTTAGGGGTTGCTGGCTAAAATTCTTTCCCACTCTGTGGGTTTTCTTTTCACTCTGTTGGTGATTTCCTTTGAAGTGCTGAAACATTTCAATAATATGAGATCCCAGTTGTTGATTCTTTGAAGTGTTTCCCATGCAGTTTGCATTTTGTTCATAAATTCTCTGCCTACCCCTATGTCTCCAAGACTTCTACCTATCTTGTCTTCCAGTAAATTTAGTGTTCTGTTTTAATATTTAGGTCTTTGATCCATTTATACTTTAGTTTAGTGCATGTTGATATGCATGGGTCTAGTTTCAGTCTTTGGCATGTGGAGAGCCAATTTTTCCAACACCATTTATTAAAGAGGCTATCCTTCTTCCAGTGGACATATTTAGCCCCTTTGTCAAATATCAGGTGGCTGAGCATCTTTGTAGTTGTGCTTGCATCTTCTAATCTGTTCCATTGATCCTCAGGTCTATTTCTTTGCCAATACCATGCTGATTTTATCACTGTGGCTTTTTAGTACTGTTTCAAGTCAGGAATTGAGATGCCTCCTGGCTTGCCTTTGTTGCCCAGAATTGCCTTTGCTATTCTAGGTTTCTTCTGTTTCCAAATGAATTTTAGGAGTGTTTTCTCTAGATCTGTGAGGTATGTCAATGGTATTTTGATTGAGATTGCGTTAAATCTATATAACAGTTTTGGGAGTATGGCCATTTTCACAGTGTTGGTTCTTCCTAGCCAAGAACAAGGAATGTCCTTCCATTTTCTAATATCCTCTTCAATCTCCTTTTCCAGTGTAGTATAATTTTCAGCATATAGGTCCTTTACATTTTTAGTTGGGTTGATTCTTAAGTATTTCATTTTTTAAAATGTTATTGTAAATGGCAATATTTCCAAAATTTCTCTCTTTTTGTTTGTGTACAGGAATGCTATTGATTTTTGAGCATTGACTTTGTATCCAGCTACACTGCTAAACTTGTTTATTACCTCTAGTAGTCTTTTAATGGAGTTTTTTTTGGGTCTTCTATATAGAGTATCATGTCATCTGCAAATAGTAATAATTTAAATTCTTCCTCTTATCTTTATTCATTTTATTCCTTTCTCTTGTCTGATTGACCTGGCTAGTGTTTCCAGCACTATATTGAATAGGAGTGGTGATAGTGGACATCCTTGTCTTGCTCCTGATTTTAAAGTGAAAGCTTTCAGTATTTGTCCATTCAGTATAATGTTGGCTTTTGGTTTGTCATAGATGGCCTTTATAAGGTTGAGGTAGACACCATGTATATATTCCAAGTTTCTGAAGGATTCTTATCATGAACCTGTGTTGAACTTTGTCGAAAGTGTTTTCTGCGTCTATTGAGATGACCATGTGGTTTTTGTTTTTGGCTCTGCTGATGTGGTGTATTACATGTATTGATTTGTGTATGTTAAATCATCCTTGCATTCCTGGAATGAACCTCACTTGGTCATGATGTATAATCTTCTTGATGATTTGCTGCATTCTATTTGCCAGTATTTTATTGAGAACCTTTGCATCAATCTTCATTAGTGAGACTGGTCTATAGTCCTCCTTTTTTGATGGATCTTTCTCTGGTTTTGATATCAGAGTAATACTTGCCTCCAGGAATGATTTAGGGAAGTTTGCTTTCTTCTCAATTTCATTGAAAAGTTTAAGGAATATTGACATCAAATCATCTCTAAAGTTCTTTTTTTGTTTTAAAGAGAATAAAACAAAAGAGGATAGATCTAAGCAGATCAGAACAGAGCAATGCAAGCAACACAGCACTTCACAACAAGACAATTGGATATTAACAATAGCTATCATAATGTCTCTTTCTTTGAAATAGTTGAGCTTAGCTTTACACACAATACTGTCAAACATAACAAAGTAGAATAAACAACTCAAGAGAATGGAAGTATTCCAAGACAGTCTGAACCATATAACCAAAGATGAACAATGGTTGCTATATTATCTCATTTTCCATAAAAATTTTGTTTTTACTCTCATACATATTAAAATCCAATAACACACAACATGATAGAACCAATGGTAATTGAAAAACAAAAGCATGGTAGGACTTCAGAGCAAGATGTTATTAAATCAACACTGGCTACTATACTGTCTTGTCTTCAAAGTAACTATTCATATCCCACATATATTAAGGACAAACAAAACAGAATAAAACCATTCAAACCAATGAATGAAGACATAAGACATCAAAGCAGTATAATGGTGAACCATGATTTCCATAAAATCTTCTTTATTCTTATGATTTCTTACACTAGGGAGACTATATAGTATTTATACATGTGAGTTTGATTTATTTGACTTATGAGTATAGATTCAAGATGTATCCATTTATTTATAAAGATCTCAATGTGATCATTCTTTATAGCTGAGTAGTACTCCATTGTATAAAAGCACCACAATTTTTTTATCCATTCCTTGGTTGATGGGCACTTAGGTTGTTTCTAAGATCTGGCTATTAATAATTGTGCCACTATAAACATGGGTACGCATATATCACTGTGGTAAGATGTTTTCAGATCTTCTGGGAATATGCCTAAGAGTGGAATAGGTGGGTCAAATGGGACCTCCATCCCCAGCTTTTTGAGGAATCTCCAGATTGACCTTCACAGTGGTTGCACCAGTCTACACTCCCACCAATAGTGCAGAAGAGTTCCTTTTTCCCCACAGCCTCTCCAGCATTTGTTGTTGGCATTTTGTTGATCTTGACCATTCTTTCTGCAGTGAGATGGAATCTCAGTGTGGTTTTAATTTGCATTTCTCTAATGACCAATGATGAACATTTTTTCATTTATTTATTTGCCATTCATATTTCTTCATCTGAGAACTGTTTGTTCATCTCAGATGCCCATTTTTGGATTGGGTCTTTGAATTTTGGGGGTCTGAGTTTTTAAATTCTTTATAAGTTCTATACAGAAGTCCTTTGTCTGAGGGACAGTTCACTAAGATTTTTTCCCAGTTTCTAGGTTTTCTTTTCACTCTGCTGGAGATTTCTTTGGACATGCAGAAACTCTTTAATAAGGTATGATCCCAGTTATTGATTCTGGGAAGTATTTCCCGTGCAGTTTGGTTCTTGTTCATGAATTCTCTACCTACCCCTATATCTTCAAGATTTTTTCCTACTTTGTCTTGCAACAGATTTAGTGTTTCTGTTTTAATATTGAAATCTTTGATCCATTTGGATTTTAGTTTAGTACATAGTGATAGGCATAGGTCTAATATTAGTTTTTGGCATATGGATAGCCAATTTTTCCAGCACCATTTATTAAAGAGACTGTCATTCTTCCAGTGAGCATGCTTGGCCCCTTTATCAAAGATAAGGTGGTTGAGTGTGTTTGTAGATGTATCTTCTAATCTATTCCATTGAACTTCAGCTCTGTTTTTGTTCCAATACCATGTTGGTTTTATTATAGTAGCTTTGTAGTATAACTTCAAGTCAGGGATTCTGATGCTGCCTGCCTTGGCTTTGCTGTTTAGAATTGCCTTTGCTATTCTAGGTCTCTTTTGGTTCCAGATGAATTTTAGCTGGACTCAGCAACTCCTTTACTAAAGTTGTTATTTCTGTCTTTATGTGGGAGAGTACTTCTAATTTGATTTCTTCTATAGCCTCATGGAGTTGTTTTTCTAATTTCACTCACTATCTTTTCATAGGTTCCCACTGTGTTACTTCTGGGGGTCCTCTATTTTAATATCTCATGCGCTTGCTTCTGGTGGACTAGATGTTTGAGACTGCATTTTGCTTTTGCATTTTGTCATTTTCACTGTGCCTGATGTTTTCTCTGTGAAGGAAGGGGTCACTCACACTCTTTTCAGAGTCACCAAGATCTTACAGTTAGTTGGAAGGGGCTTTACTACTGGCCCTATTTACCCACTGTACACCTCTATTTTAGGGACATACCACACTGGCACAGTTAATCCACTGTAGTCCAAGGTTCACTACCTGGGAGCTAAATTCTGTTTTTTTCCATGTGCTGGGATTCCACCAGAGTGCATGGTCAGAGGCTGAGGCTGGAATATGGGTCCTGCTGGCTGCTTGGTTGTCACTGGGCATGGCCCAGTTGGTCCCCCATCCCTGTGAATGGCCCTGGGTTGTCTCGGACACAGCATGTGGTCTTACTGCCTGGGAGCAGGCTCAAAGTCACTTTCTGTGTGCTGTAATTCTGCCAGAGTGTGTGGTGAGGGCCCAAAGCTGGAATCTGGGTGTTACTGGCTGCTTGGCAATTGCTGGGTGTGGCCCAGTTGGGCCCCTGTCCCTGTGTGCAGCCTTGGGTGGTCTCAGACATAGCGTATGGTCTTACCACCTGGGGGCAGGCTCAAAGTCCCTTTCCTTGTGCTGGGATTCCACCTGAGTGTGCAGTGAGGGCCCAAAGCTGGAATCTGGGTCCCCCTTTCTGAAGATTTAAAGTAGACCTCTGCCTATCACCAGGCACTAAAATTAAATCAAAATGGGTTAAAGGTATAAATATTAAAACAGAAACAATAAATCTATTGGAAGACAAAATAGGTAGAAATCTTGAAGACATAGGGATAGACAGAGAGTTCCTGAATAAAAACCAAGCTGCATGGAAAGTACTGCCAAGAATCAATAATAGGATCTCATATCACTGAAAATTTTTTGCACTTGAAATCATCAAGAGAATGAAAAGACAACCCACCAAACGGAAAAAAAAATTTAACCAACTGTCCCTCAGACAAAAGACTTCTATCTAGAATATATAAAGAATTGAAAAAAATCAGGCCCCCCAATTCAAAGGCCCAATCTATAAAAGGGCATCTGAAATGAATATGCACTTCTGAGATGAAGAAATATAATTGGCAAATACACAAAAACTTGTTTAACACTACTGGTCATTCAAGAGATGCAAACTGAAAGAATACTCACTCTCACTACAGACATGATGGCTATCATCAAGAAATCAACCAATAACAAGTGCTAGTGGGTCTTTGTGGAAAATGGACACTTTTCTGCTGTTGTTAGGAGTATAGAGACTGGTACAACCACTGTGGAAAAAGTGTGAATATTCCTCAAAAAACTAAGTTTGGAATCCTATTTGACCCAGGTATTCCCCTTTTGTGTATTTTGCAACATGAATTACAAACCTCATGTCACAGTGATATATGTGCACCCATGTTTATAGCGGAAGAATTTGTAATAGCTAATTCTTGGAAACAACCCAAATTTCCATCAACCACAGAATGGATAAAAAACGTGGTATTTTTATACAATGGAATACTACTCAGATATAAAGAAAGATAAACTAGAGGCTTTTATAGGTAAATGGATGCAATTTTAGACCATACCCATAAGTGTAATAAATCAGACTTGCATATGTAAACATTGTATTGTCTCTGTAGAATAAAAAACTGAAATAGTAAATAAGATCCAAAATATACACTTGATATTGTGAATGTGAAACATGAAAAATTGCTGAAAAAGAAGGGAGAAATTAAAGACACAAAAAGATTATATATCTCTCATAGATAATTATATTACTAATCTCTGTTCATCAAAAACAATGGTTTGCATTTTCATTGTTTTTCATTTTTTATGCCTATACCTTGTAATCTGAGCAAGTACTTTGAAGATAACAATACATTACATTAATATTTGTTAATCTATTATTTTGTCTTGAATTTTTGTATTATCATTTATATTTTTTGTTAAAAAAAGACAAGCTTTTAGCTATATTGACCAAGAATCATTACCAAAACCAGGAATAAAGAGTGACTTAATGATCTTTTAGAAATAAAAATTATTCTTTGCAGGGTTGATTTGGTGATCATGAAGTTCTTCAGCTATTCTTTGTCATGGACATATCTTATTTCTCCATCCATTTTGAAGGACAGTTTTGCAGGGTACATCAGTCTGTGTTGGAAGTCGTTTTCTTTAAGGATCTCAAAAACTTCACTCCATGCTGTTCTTGACTTCATTGTTTGTGTTGAGAAGTCTGCCGTGATTCTGATAGGCTTTCCTTTATAGGTGACCTGTCTCTTCTCCCTAACAGCTTTTAATATTCTGTTCTTATGTTGGACTTCTGGGATGGTGATAATTATAGGTCTGGGTGTAGTTTTGTTTTGGTTATGGCTATTTGGAGTTTTATATGCCTCACTAATCCACATGTCAGTTTCCATATTTATGTTTGGGAAGTTTTCAGCTATTACTTCTGTAAATAGTCTCTTGATATCATTTGTGTTGTTCCCTTCTTTTTCATTTATCCCTGTTAATCTTATGTTGTTTTTCTTTGCATCATCTTGCAGTTGTTGAATTGCTATTTCCTGATTCCTTGTTATTTTTAGAAGATCTTTCCTTTCCTGTTCACTAGCTGCAATCTTATCTTCAAGGTCTGAGATTCTATCTTCAGTTTCGTTGAGGTGGTTTTGGCAACTTTCAATAGAAGTTTTGATTTCCTGTATATCTCTTTGAATCTGCTTCATGTATTCTGTTTGTTTCTTATGCTGTTCATTCAGAGATTCTTTTTTGCTTTATTCCTCTAATTGTTTAGCTGTGTCTTTGTTGGATGCATTCAGTATTTCTTTCACTACTTTTATCATTTCTTCTTTTACCTGGGAGACTATTTCTGATTTGAGTTCCTTCATAGCTCCCCATACTTGCTTCTTTATTTCAGTTGATATCATTTCAGGCATTTCAGGGGTATGACTAGTATTTTCTTAGTATTTTCTTCTATGTACATGGCTCCTAGCCTTTCTTGGGATGGGATGGAGGTTTGAGATTGCATTTTGGTCTTTTGTTTTGTCATTTTTTATATTTCTGTGTTTCCAACAATGTTCCAAAGCTTTCCCTGGGTGTGTTGGAAATCACCTCCTGCACCCTCCACTCCTGGGACTCACGTGGCCTTCGCTCCCCTCGTAGCACAGGCCTGGCTCACCTGGTTGAATGAAGGTCTCTCAGCATGGTCCACTCAAGCCCATGGAACCTCTAGAGCCTAGTCCAGTGTCCTAGGGGGCTGGGCAGGCACCCAGCCCCCGGGAGTGATGGTCCCAAACTCTTCCCAGGCCAATGCTGGTGAGCTGGAACTCACCTCACAGTGGTGTGGGCCTAGCTCCCCTCCTAATAATCACATTCATCATGGAAAATTTTTAACTGTACATAATATATCTTAATGCTTCTTTTTTTCATTCCTCTTTTCTCCCTGCTTCTCCTCCCCATTTATAAAACTATGTTTACATTTTTCTCTTCCATTCTTTTTTTCCTTTCTCTTCCTCTCACTCCTTTGTTCCCCTTATCATCTCAAGATCTTCCTACTTTACAGTCTCTGTCTTCCATTTTGCTCCTTGTTTACCCTTTGGGTTTCTCACACAAGAGAAATGATGAAGTATTTAAAATTGTATGTGCAATTTACTGCACTTAAAATTATGGTCTTATTCGTGATGCTCCATTTACCTAAGAATGCTTCAAATTTATGTTTCTTTATGGCAGAGTAGTACTACATCATCCATAAATATCATATTTTCTTTATTCAATCATCTGTTACTAAGCATACAGACTTTTCCCAAGATATTATAAATTGTGCTGCTATAAACACAGGTGTGCACATATCTGTATGGTATGATTATTTTAACTCTTTTGGGAAGATACTTAGAAGAGGAATAGCTGGGTCAAATGGAACCTCTAGTTTTAGTTTGAGGAACCTCCATACTGATTTTTATAGTGGTTGTACCAATTTGCACTCCCACCAACAATAGAGAAGTGTTCCTTTTCCCCTAAATCCTTTCCAGAATTTTCTACTGGCTGATTTCTTGATGATAGACATTCCTAGTAACAGAAGCTACTTTAAAAATGGCAAATTTAAAGCTGCAATTGTCCTGTTAACCTGTTATTTAGGTTCTTTCTCTATTCCAGTTCCCTATCTCATACTGAGAAGGAAAGCTGAATGGGAACATGCCCATAGAAGCCCTGGTGCAAATGGATTTCAGCAGAAACTGAAAAATCTAGATTTACAACTTCACATGCCTGATGCATGTCCACATCTCCGGACTCCCAGCTAGGGTAAACAACATAACGTATGTCCACACATATGCAGGCACAAACAACTGGAACACATGTGTCTCAGAGACTTAAATGCTCACGTATGCACACTTTGATTCAGTAAATGAATGGTTTGCATAGAAGGAGGATAGAAATATAAAATATAATATAAATATAAAATATAAAGACAGTGTCCTAGCCAGTGGCATTGTTAGAGTTTGTGCTGCTTGGGGTGTCCAACTTGCCCCCTCCAACATATCTGCCTATGTTATCCTATTTAAATAGAAAAAATGATATTTAGAGAAAAACAAATTATTTATTAAGTAAAACAGTAGCCTACAATTTTACTTAAAGTAGAAAATTAAAATACTTATAGAGGAAAATTAAGATAATTTTCACATAGATTAATTCATTATTTACAAAAACTGAAATATTCTAGAATGTTATTTTTCTTGCCTTTTTCTTCAAAAGACCATTTTTACTTGCTTCATTTTTAATGAGTATTACTGGAAATTTAAAAAATAAATTATATGTAAAAATCATGTATGTATATCACTTCTTAGCCTTTTGGCTAAGATCATGTGTAACAACATATATGCAAAACTGAAAATAGACAATAACATGATAAAAATAAAAATAATTATTTTTTGTTACCTTACCTGATTTAAATTTTCATGTATAATTACTTGTAAGCATCAACTAGATAAGAACTCAGTATAGATGCACTACCAAGCCATATTCTAATTTAGTTTAATATTATCTAATTTAGTTTAATATTATCATGTAAAGTTTCTGCAACATCTTACAGCTAGAAAAATATATTTGCAGGAACCAGGACCAGTTTACAAGTGCTGTCTCTACTCCAAGCCATCTCATCAGTCAGCGTAGTGCCTGAACACAGCAGTGTCTCAAGGGGCATTGCTACTTAGAAACAATTGTACTGAGTGACTGCAATGGTCCAGTTGTGTAGAAATCAGTCAGTACAATTCCTGTGTAAGCAGTCATGTGGCTAGAGATGAGGCTGCATTCTGTCACACATAGGAAACTTTAACTTAATATCAAATATAGTTCAAAAGAACCACAAATTATTATAATTTATTATGGACCATAATAATTATGATAATAATTAAATTTTGTGAGTAAATAAAATACTAATAAAATTAGTAATGATATTTTTGTAGTTGTTTATAAAACATTGTACATGTTACAAAGAATGCATTCAGTAAAAAGAATGAGACATTTTAAGAGCTTAAGAAACTGCAGAGGTAGTATTTTTATTTCAATGAACTTGAATTTTCAAATCTTTGCTGTGTTACAATGGAGTAAATTGTTACAATATAATTTTTGTTTTTGGCAAAAATGCTGCTGAAAAGCTATGATGTTTGAGGTGATCTACCCCCTCTACCCCTCCCAGATATGCCACTGGACCTAGCTCACTGCTGACCATATGTACTAAAGTACTGCATTTGCATTTCTGGCTATATCCCATAATACCACTTCTTCCCCAGTAGTGACATAATTTATTTAGTTGAATTATTACTTACTGAGCCACATTGTTTGTTTCATCTTAGGGAAAATCAGAAAGGAAATGATTTAAAAATTGAAGTTTAGAAACATTAAGATTGATTTGGAGATACAAAAGGAGTGTTTATGTTATACAAACCAGGTCTGAGGTGCTTGAGTGTTTCTGAGTCATCTTTGTTGGTTTCTTGGCCCTACAAACAATTACATTTTCATTGTAATGAGAAATGTCAGCATTTCTACTATGTCAAAATGAAGCAAAACAAAAACAAAACCACTTTGAATCCATGGCACTACTGGGAAGTGATGGATCCTTTGGGGATGGAAGTTAGGGGATATATCCTTGAATAAGATTGTGGAACCTGGCCCCTTTCCCTTCTTCTCTTTTATTGTCTGAGCTTGAGGTCAACCATTCTCCTACACTATTTGCTTCCCATCATGACATGTTGTCTGACCATAGCCCCCAAAACAATGGGGTCAGTCATGGACTAGAAAATCCACATTGTAAGCCAAAAGAAACTTCTACTCATTATAGGTTGGTTGTGTCAAGTATTTGTTAGAGCTTGCCACTCTGGGAAGTGATGTGGTCTGGCAAACTGTGGCTGCCCCAGGGCGAGAGCCATCAGCGTCTCCTGAGATCTGTGCCATGTTGGAACTCAGGGCGCTCAGAAACCAAGCAACCAGCTTGCTGCCCTGGTAAGTGGTTGTGAGCTTGCTGGTGTGCGGGCTGAGATTCAAACATCCATCCTCCTGCACTCCTCCATTAGCAAGAGATCTGAGCATCTCTTGCAAGGTTGACTATATGCAATATAGCAAATAAGGGGGATTTCCTTCTACCATCTCTATGAAGGCAAATATTTTAATCACTGTTTTGCTTTGTTCTGATTAATGTTATTGCTCTATTCAATATTATGTTTTGATAAGTTCTATAATGTTCTGTGTTTCCTTTGATTTTTCTATACCTGATTGAAAGAACAACTGTTGTGAAGAAAACGAGATATACCATGGTACCTATTACTGTTATCCCAGTAACCTGCTGTGAAGTTCTGTACCAGTTTCACTACACTGTCTCAGTTGGCTTTATTATGTCTTCTTCTGCTGTATTTTACTACCTTCAAAATAAAAAAAAGTATTTGTGATAGTGATAGCTAACTAACCCAACTCCTAAACTAGTAGTCCAAGAGTTTGAGTTTTCTTTTGCTCAACAATGATCTTTAGCTCATTGCAATCAACAAACACTGGAAATGTTTTCAAGTAAATCTGACATGGAACATAAAAATAAAAATTATAATTTGGTTTGTGTATGAGAAATTAAATATCACATTTAGAGAATTTGAATAAATGAAATACTGTCAGGCTGAAACACACAGTTGATAAAGTAAACATATACTCACATCAAAAAGCATTGTTATATTTTAAAGTATGTTTTGAGCAAAGAACAGACAAAATATTTTTGTAAAAGACTTTAAGTATAGATGCCATCATGTTTGAAAACAGCATTTTAAAAAATTTATTTAAGAAAAAAACAAAACAGAAAACAAGGGAAGCAATAATACAAAATTCAAAAAAAAAAGAGATAAACTCAAATAAGCACTAAGAAATCACTAGTTGACAAATTACATACTGTCATCTTGGAAATAGTTGTTCAAATTACAGAATTAAAGCATACAAAGTGGAAATTCAAACTGCGAGCTTGCAGACAGATCTGCTCAATAATCCAACATAAACTTAGTAATATTTGGTTATCAATCATACACCCTTAAACATACATGCAGTTGTATCCTTTAGAGCCCTTTGTTTTCCTCTCTTTTTTACAATAGCAATTACACATTTTGGGTTTTATTACTCCTACAGTTCTTATTACTTTTTACACTAGTGACACAAAGTGATATTTATAAATATGATTCTTATTTATTTCACTTATGAGAATTGGCTCAAGTTGCCTCCATTTGCCTATGAAGGCCTCAAGACCATCCTTTTTTGTAGCTGAGTAATAGAAAAGAGCATTTTTTAATCTAAAGGTGTTCGAACTGAATGCCACCACTTTTCAGAGGGTTACCATACAAAATTCAATTTCTCTTTCAGATTTACCAAGTGCCACCCATGTACCAGTTTGTATGTTACATTTCATTATTTAATTCTTATAACAACTCTAGGCACCATTATTATAATAACATCACTGTAAGGATGAGAAAATTGAGACTCAAAGAAATGAAATCTTTATTCCAAAGTCACACAACTAGCAAGATGTGTGAGAGCCATGCCTGGTCTTCTGGTTCCAAATTTTGCATATAAGACACCATCTTGAACTGTTATCCCTTTAATTCAGCTCTTTGAAGCTTTGTGTGAGTGAACTCAGGATCCTGGTTGCATAGCTACAGAACAAAAGTGACTTAGGCTGGAGACAACCTGAATTCCTGTGTAGCCAGGCAGCCTTTTTCCCAGAAAGGGAAAGAAATGTAGAGAAAGACTGTGACAATGAACATAATTTCCCTGCTGCTGTTCTTGCCTGATAATCAAAGCAACAAGTCTTTGAACATCCAGTGATGACTAAAAGGCTGGGCCTAATCATACAGCATAGTCAACCTGGGGGGAAAGACTGGAGTTAGTGGGGAATATTTTAAATTCTTGATGAGACAAGTCAATAGGGTAAAGTGTGAAAGGCAGGGCTATGATTGAAAATAAAATTCAGAAGCAAATAAACATACTGAAAGAATTGTGCATCTACTCAGTTATCACTGTCCAATAAGCTGGGTGTGGTGGCACATGTTTATAATCCCAGCAAATGGGAGATGAGGTAAGATTTCCATGAATTTGAGGCTAGCTTGGGCTACATAGTGAATTCAAGGTTAATCTGAAAAAAAGAAAAAAAAGGAAAGAAAGAAAAGAAAAAAGAACTGTACGATAGTTCAATAGAGCCAATACCCCCTGAGTGTAAGATAGTGCCTATTAAGTTCCTTTATTGGGACAAAATGTTTCAGTGATACCACTGATTGTCTTGCTCTTTTCTTTTTTTGAAATGGGTAATGCACATTTAATATGTCAAATATTTGTGATATGATGGTGGAATTTAAATCAGTGAACCTTTACATGTTGACTTCTAATCAAGTCACAATAATAAATAGATTTCATCTCCATCTTTAAACAGCAATCAGCCAACAATATACATTTTGAGAAAAGAGTGTTCTAGATGTCTTAGTTACTTTTCTTATTGTCAAGACAAAAGACCCAACACTCAAAGTTGAAGGAGAAAAGATTTATTTAGCTCATCATTTGTAGGCATTTCAGTCCATAGTTGGCTGGCTCCAAGGCAGGGTGGCATGGCAGAGGGGCATGACAGAAAGAAAGTGGTTCAAGGTGGCCAGGGTAGGCAGAAGGTAGCAAGCATCAAGAAATGAGCAACAGATGCTTTCTGTCCTTTATATTGTAAAGAGGGTGGGGCACCCTTAATCCTAGCCAGAACTACACCAAACCAATCAGTGAGCTAATCACTCTAGATTCAGTCACTTCTTACAAAGTTCCACCTATGACCACATGAGGTTTTGGGGAGACATACAGACAAAGGTACAACACTAGGCCTTGGATATAACCCATTGGAAGGAAAGTGAAACTTGAGACACAGAAAATTAGCGATAACCATAACTGCTCCAGCTAGAAGCCTAGAATGTTTGCAGGTTGCAGTATAAGGAAAAAGAATATCAATATTTTCAAATGAATCAATATGAAAACACATCAGAAAAAAGTTTGAGCAATGCACATTAGAAAAAAAGCATTTTGGGAAAAATTTATGGCATTGGGGGAGTACATCAGGCAATAAAAAACCCACATTAAAAAACTCATGAAAAAAGAGCAGGTCAGAATTACCCTGATTTAAAATAGCAGATAAAGACATTATCAGAAAAGAAAGCCACAGTAAATATCTGTAACACACACACACACACACACACAATTCTTAACAAAATATTTGTAAATTCACTGAGCAATATATAAATGGATAATACCTGTTGTAGTCAGGGGTTGTGAGGAGAACAATTACAGTTCTCCTGGACACAGAATTTATAATATTATTTTATGACAGTCACCCAGTTAAACACAAGAAAGTGCAGGAAATCTGTCCACAACACTAAAGACCCAGAATATTCAGCCAAGGGCCTGGATCCCGCAACAATGTCATGATCGAGTCCAGCTGACGATCTAGTGCTCATGGCAGTGACTCCTATGAGTCCAACTGGAGGTCTAAAGCCCACAAGCAGGACTCATACCAGTCTGTTTTATAGATCCATGCTGGGAAGGCCCAAAGGTCAGTGATGCAAGCCAGAAAGTGTGCCAGTGGGATGAAGGAGCTGTGCTGGTGGATTGAGTATTCTATACTGGAGTTGAGAAATTATGCTTAAAATAAGGACCAGGGCTGCTCTGAAAATTACCACAGCCATCCTTAGTGGTAAGAAGGTCTGGAGCTCCTCCACTGATGAGAACAGCTGTATACATGCCAGAAAGTCAATGTGACAAGCCTCTCCTGGAGATTAAACAGCACACATCTTCTCCTCTGGAGTGAGGAAGCAACGCTCAATGTAAGAACCAAAGCTTCCCCAAAGTAAACCATAACCACTCTCAATGACAAGGTCCCAAGCTCCTCCAAATTCATATTGGAGTAGCTAGTCACAACAAGCTCCTCCAAGAGAACCAATGGTTCAAAACAGCAACACACAGGAGAACCCACAATGCCTCACTCTTCTTCTCAATGTCTCTATTTATTCTGGCAACTTTCCTCAAGTGGGCCATCTACACTCACCACCATGCTGATTTAATTTGGCTAGTGTTAAGTTGACCACCAGTTTTTAATCTATAACAGTACCTGATGACCAAAAGGGTAATATATAAATGGAAATGAGGTTTGTTTAATATTTAAAAACCAACTAATAAAATTTGAACTACAAAAACTAATAAAAACTCCAAAAGGTCATCCAAATAGACACATGAAAAAGATCTGAAAATCCAACAACCATTTTCTGATAAAAAAAAAAAGATGCTCATAATAGGTTCAAGAAGAATCAGAGGGTCCAAAATTCTGACTGGTAATCTGAGGAGGTGAACAGAGTCTCAGAAAAAATACAAAATAAGAAATGGATAGATGATCATAAAATCAAAACATGACACCAAAAATTCCATAGGTGGCATAAGCAAGTTCTCTGGGTTTCCCTAACCCAGTGATAATCTAGGGATGTGTACTGTGTTAAAAAGTTAAATCATATAAAGGCCAAATTAAAATAATCTACATTCATAATTGTTAGCAGCTGAATTTGATTAAATGAGTTACAGAAATATCTTAGTGTTTAAGAGCACTGACCATGTATGTCAATTCTAATGTATTATCTGTATAGCAATGTGTAAAGTCTTAGAAAACATTAGAAAGAGATCAAATAACTCAGGTGTCAGCTGCTGTAAACTGTGATATTCTTATACACACACAGTTCTAGACAGCCACCCAGATGGTATTTCAGGGACCTGGGAAGTCCCCAGGTTCAGGGACTGAATCCAGCAAAGTCTAAGAGCCCCTCATAGGACCGCTCCTGCTGCTTACCAAATTCCTTTCCTGGCTCTGACTCATCTGGGAAAAAATAGTTTTTTGACAGATGCTTTGAATTCCTTGTTTCTCAGGGTGTAGATCAGGGGGTTGAGAGAGGGAGTCACAGTGGTGTACAAAATAGCAGCAACTTTGTCCAGGAGCCCAGCAGAGCCCAGGACTGGCCGGATATAGGTATAGAGCACAGTGGAGTAGTATAGAGTGACCACCACCAGGTGGGAGGAGCAGGTGGAGAAGGCTCGCTGCTTGCCTTCCGCTGACTGGATGCGCAGGATGCTGGTGATGATGAAGCTATAGGAAGTCATGGTCAGCAGAAAGTTCAGGCCAGTCAGAAACATGTCTGTGATGATGGTCATGACATCGTTGACAAAGGTTGGGCTGCAGGACAGCAAGAGCACAGATGGGATCTCACAAAAAAAGTGTGTGATAAGATTGGGGCCACAGAACGACAGTGGCAGAGTCAGGCAGGTGAGGAGCAAGGAGTTGAGGTCCCCCATGGACCACACGAAGGCTGCTAGAGACACACAGACCCTACCGCTCATCAGGGTGCCATAGTGCAGTGGCCGACAGATGGCCAGGTAGCGGTCATAGGCCATGGCAGAAAAGAGTAGCAGCTCGGAGCCCAGGAGCCAGGAGAAGACAAACATCTGGGTGAGACATCCCCCAAAGGAGATGGTGTTCTCAGCCACCAGGCTCTGCAGGGCCTTGGGCAGGACTGTTGAGATGCAGGCCACATCCAGCAGGGCCAAGTTGACAAGGAAGAAGTACATAGGGGTGTGGAGGTTGGGGCTACAGTAGATGGCCAGGATGATCAGGCCATTGCCCATCAGAGCCACCACAAACAGAGTGAAGAAGAAGCAAAAGAGGGCTTCCTGGAGCCAAGGGTCATCTGTGAATCTCTGAAGGTTGAACATGGTCACAACTGACTGATTCCCAGGGGTCATGGGCAGTGCTGGCCAGGTCTAAGTGGACTATCACAGCGTGAGTGTCCCCCTCAAAACAGAAAAGATGTATTTTTAAAAAAATTAAATGATAAAGTAAAAAAATTGGTAAAATTAAATTCCATATAATGAATCACACATTCTGGGAAAGGAAATAATGGCTTTAAAGTTTGCAGCTATAGTTAAAATGCTCATTAAAGTAAAGGACAAACCAGATACAGAGAAACTAGGTCTGTAAAAATAGGCATACACCAGGAGGAGCAGCCTATCCACAAGCCCCAAAGCTCTGGAAAGGCAGAGGGCACTCAAGTACAGGGCAGCTGACCAGGAGCTTTCCCTGGGTTGGGGACAGCTGGAGGGAAGGTGGGGACAGCTGGAGGGAAGGTGGGATGATGGCATCAATCAGCAATGGGCATGAGCAGTCAGCCGGGGAGATGGAAGTATAAGCTCTACTGACAATTGCCTGCATCAGCCTCTTGGGGACACGACTTCTCTATGTGCCTGTGTTGTATGGAGGTATGCAATGTAGGCCTCATGGGGATTGACACCCAGGGACTAAGGCCAGTGTCAGATTATTGATACACACACATGAATTTGCTCTCCCTAGCCTGAGCAGGAGCAACCAGAAATCTATTCATTCAGAAGTTCCCGTTCACCCAGGCTAGAAGAGGACAACCAGGATCCTATCCTTCTGGCTGTTTAGAGGAGACCTCATCCTGAGGAGGAAAGCCCTGTGCTCATCTGCTGGCCTGGGTCTTCTGGGCTGCCAAAGCATCCAGGGTGGTGCAGAAACTAGTACTCCTCTGCTCCTCTCATGTTCTCCCCATCCCAGACCCTGCAGGCTATTTTAGGGAAGTCTGCTCTGACAGATCTGTGTACATTGGCTAATTGGTGAGACCCACCCATCTCACTAGGGCAACTAAGGTGCAGTGAACAGTGTCTCTAGGGATGCATGTTCTGTATCAGTGTGTGGTCCTTGACTCTCAGGGCAGAGGGCTCATGTTGCTGGGTCACAGGCCTTGGGCAGGTCATCCTATGCTGGCTCTGCTCCCATTTCAAGGCAAACACAACAAACTGCAGTGTGATGAAAGACACTGCCATGCACTGGCAGGCCCCAGGGTCCTTTTGCAGGAATGGCTTCTCCGTTCTGATAGCTCTTTACCTGCAGAGACTGTAGGACCCTTAAACCAGTCTCCTCATGACTTCACACAACAAACAGCCCCTTGGTTTCACAAACAGCTGCTCTGTTCACTGGCCAGTGGCAGGGGTGTTTATACTTTGTCTCTGTGCATCCAGACAGGGTGTTCAGGTTTAGCAAGCAACATGTAAATGTTCAGATAAACTTGGATTTCAGGTTAGCAGCTAGCACATTTTCAGTATAAGTATGTCATAAAATCTGCATGGGAAATTCTTATACAAAACAACATGTGTTGCTGACCTGAAATCCAGACTTAACAATATATCCCACAGTGTCTCTGACCACCCTGTCTTTGGGATCAGTAACAATCTAAGACATTTCTGGTTCAAGATTAATATAGGTCAAGGCCAGTCTCAGAACCATTTCCCTGTCCAAAATCCCCATACACACCTCCAGTGCCTACCCTAAGAATGGCTGACCAGTGAAATCAACCACCACCCTCCGCTTGCACCATTGGGGAACATGACATGACTAGACTGGGCAGAATCAGGATCACTGCTCTGCTAAGCAACAGGAGATATCCTCCCAAGACAGCTTCTTTGTCAGTAGAGAGGTGGAGACAGGAATACAGAGAGGGCAGGTGTGATCAGCTGCTGGGTTGGGGGCAGGGACTGCAGCAGGGAAGTGGCCAGAGAACTAGCCTGTCCTCCTCTTCTTCCTCTAAGTTCTATGGCTGAAACCAGCTCCACCTTTTCCTGAGCCACTTCTGAAATGTGTCAGTCATGTTTCTATATACTTATGAACAAGATTCTGTATTAACTGTATGGAAAATAAAACACTTCCAAAAGTTTTCCAAAAGATTAAGAAAGTCACATGAATATTAAACCCTACAGGTGCTGTACTGGGCATTCTGGGCTGGCTCCCTATATCAGTGGTGATGAGGAATCTGAGAGAGACAGACAGACAGAGACAGACAGACAGAGAGACAGAGATAGAGACAGAGAGACAAACATAGCTTGGGACATGCTGCCCTAGCCGTGTCCTGGAGCTTCCCTCAGTTTCTTCTGTACCGCATCTATGTTATTCTTATAATATTTATTAGAACACATTAACTAGACTTGAGAAGTTTTCATAGTAGTACATCTATATTCCTCTGGTATAGAGCCCCACAGACTTGGGGAAATGAACCTCATTTAACAACTGAAAGGAGAGAAATGGGCTCAGCACAATTTTAAACATCAATCTACCATATGCTTTTGCAAAGTAATGACATATTCTAGAAGAGTCCTTAAGCAATGGATTTTGAAATACAGGTGTCCCTGCCCATGGAGAGTATGACCTAATTTCCTCAGATTCTCACCACACTGTGGAGCTCCAGAAAGGCCAGGGTCCTATTGCTCAGGTTCCAGAGGAAGCTACAGGCTTCATGAAACCCGGATTTAAATAAGGATGGACTTGGCTTTGTGATGAAAGTCAAGGTAACCCATGCCCCTTGTGAGTCTTGCCTCAGTTCCTCAGTGGGGTGGCTTGGGAGATTGGTTGTGAAACCCAAAGAAGATAATTATCCAGAAAGCAATCCATAGTGTAGGGAGAGCTAATTTTTCCTCAGGGACAGACGTGAGATAGTACAGGTTCTGTGTGGCAGGAAGCCAGATACTTGGTCAGGAGACACAAGCACGTTAACACTCATGGCCAGATCAGAGCTCTGGTTCAAGTTCAACAGAAAATGATGTTAACTGCCTTCCTCAATAGGGGCTAATTTAAAGGGAAAAGCTAGCTGTGTTTGTGGTGATAAAACTTGGACAGGAAAGGGAACTACCTGATTCTTACATCATGGCTGATAGCAGAGTAGAGCTGGCAATCTCCCAGGCCTCCAGATGGGAGCCCTAGTCAGCTACTAGACCACAAGCATACTGCCTCCTGTCAGAATACCTGCAGGGCCCTGGGTTGTACTCATTAGCCAGGCTGCTTCTAAGGCCAAATCTGGCTCTCCTGAAAATCTATTGGTCATGTTTTGTCAAATGGACTGTTAACCTCCCAACTGACATTCTCATACTTCCTCATGACAGAGATTTCAAATTACGCAAATACCTTAGGAACAACAAGCCCCTGAAAGAGAAAATGGAATGAATGGGGAAATCACATCATTACTGTCAAAGGGGAAAAAACTTTCATACGTCAGTCTCCACACCACATTTCCTCATATCCTTGTTGATTTCAGAACTTACCTCTGCTGGGAATATAGCTCAGTGGTACAGCACCTGCCTGGCAAGCACAAGGTCCTAAGTTCAATTCTGATACAAAAAACAAAACAAAACAAAACAAAACCTCTAATAAAACTTGTAATTGATGGTGACTTCTGTTCTGAGTGTAGATGAGGAGATAGAACTTTGTATCTTTTATTGCTGCTTCATACCAACAGCTCCTGTACCCAAAGCTGCCTCCCACTGTCACTGAGTCAATCCTTTACTCACCACAAAGATTTTTTTGATTTAACACTAAAATGTTCTTTTACATTCATCTAAAACATGTGGAGGTGTCCAAGATGTCCCTGGCTTGGAGTCATTGGCTCTGGGCCCTGGGTATCTGAGGCTGAGCTACCAGCCTGCTCCTCAAGTTGTTCCATCTTCTCTGAGGCTGGGAAGGGGCTGTTAAATTGTGACCTCAGAACTATTATGGACACCAACCTTAAAAATGGTTGAGCTGTTGCTGACAAGCAAGAGCTCTGAAAGGTTTAGTCAGTAGTGTTCCATGGCAGAACCCATTCAGCCCTTGTTCTGCATGGGAGGGCTCTGGAGGGTGAAGTTCCTTTCCAGACCTGGTCTTTGGGGCCTAAGGAGGCTCATGGCTGACTGTGGAAGGAAATGGCCAGTCTTTCTTAAAAGTGTCCCTGCACCCAGACTGTGGGAAGCTGCTTCAAAGATCAGGGCATCAGAAGACATAAGGGCGTGATCCACTGTTTGGCATAGGTACACAGTAGGGTAATGTTAAGCAAGCATTGTGTAAGCATGACAGCACAGACACATATGCTGCATGCTTATGACAGTAAACAAGAATTCAAACCTTGATAATGGCTAATATCGACAAGCTGGGCAATAAAGGCACTTGCTGTATGCTGCTGTTGATGTTTTTCTGTATGCTTTCTTTTTTATTTTAAAGAGAATAAAACAAAATAAAGCAAAATGAGGCAAAACAGAACAAAACAGATAAGGACAAAACAATGCAAATAATAAAAGACTTCAAAACAAGACAACAGAAAATCAGCAGTGGCTACCATAATGTCTCTTGTTTTCTTCAACATTGTTGTCCATACCTTCACACACAATAAGTTAATATAAAACAAAATAGTATAAAAGCAATCAAAACAAAAGAATGAGAGCCTTATGAGTCTTCAAAACCAGACAATAGGAAATCAATAATGACTATTGTATTCTTCAAAATACCTGTCCACACCTTCACATATATTGAAATCAAACAATTGAAAACAGACTAAAACCAATCAAAACCAAGAATAAAAGCGTTATTTGACTTCAAAACAAAATGAAAGGAAATCAACAAAGGCTACCATGATGCATCATTTTCTTCAATGTAGCTGTTCATACCATCACACATACTAAAATCAATTCTTGTAAACTCTTTAGGAGAAGTTCTAGGCATAGATAAGCCTATACATGTACATCTGTCTTTTCTGTATTAGAGGGAAAAACAAAACAAAACAAAACAAAACAAAACAAAGTACAAGAAGAATAAGAAACAAGAGTCAAATAAACAACTATAACAAAGAGCCTAAAACAATAACAATGTATGCTTTCAAAATAAGGTGGTAGGAATATAACTAATTTTGTTGTTTTGCATGGTTATCTTCAAAAGTCTTACTCAAATTACCAGACATAGTCATGCAAAATTGATCTAATTCTGTAAGTGTTAAATGTTTTGTTCTAACAACTAATAGAATTAGTAGTACAATCATCTTAGCTATCTTACGTGTGTATATACAAATTTATATCATTTTTCTTTTCCCTTCCTTCTTTTCCTTGTCCCTATCAGAGTTATTTTTCCCCTTTGAGCATTTTCTTACCGTTTAACAATATTTTTTGAAGATTTTGGATCTTGTTTTCTCTTTCATTTTCTTATACTAGAGAAACAATATGGTTTTTACACAAGTAATTTTGATTTATTTCACTTATGAATATGGTCTCAAGTCAGATTCATTTACCTATAAAAGCCTCATTGTGATCCTTCTTTATAGCTGAACAGTACTCCATTTTATAAAAATACCATATCTTTTTATTTATTCCTCAGTTGATGGGCATTTGGGTTGTTTGCAACATTTTGCTATTACAAATTATGGTGCTATAAACATAGGTGCACATATATCACTGTGGTGTGATGTTTTCAGTTCTTCTGGGAATATGCACAGAAGCAGGATATCTGGATCAAATGGGATCTTCAATACTAGCTTTTTGAGGACTCTCCACCCTGATTTCCACAGTGGTTGCTCCAGCCTACACTCTTACCCACAGTGCAGAAGAGTTCCTTTTTCCTCACAGCCTCTCAAGCATTTGTTATTGCTGGTTTTCTTGATCCTGGTTATTCTTTCTGGGTGAGATGGAATCTCAGTGTGGTTTTAATTTGCATTTCTCTAATGACCAATGACGATGAATATTTTTTCATGTATTTATTTGCCATTTGTATTTCTTCATCTGAGAACTGTGTTTTCACCTCGTATGCCCATTTTTGGATTGAGTCTTTGAATTTCAGGGGTCTGATTTTTTAAAAAATTCTTTATACATTGTAGACAGAAGTTCTTTGTCTGAGGGACAGTTGACTAAGATTTTTTTCCAGTTGGTAGGTTTTCTTTTCACTTTGTTGGAGATTTCTTTTGACATACAAAAACTTTTTAACAAAGCAAGATCCCAACTGTTGATTCTGAGAAGTATTTCAAGTACAGTTTGATTTTTGTTCATGAATTATCTGCCTAGCCTTATGTCTTTAAGATTTCTACCTACTTTGTTTTCTAGCAGATTTAGTGTTTCTGTTTTAATATTTAGATCTTTGATCTATTTTGACTTTAGTTTATTACATGGTGATAGGCATTGGTCTAGTTTTAATTTTTGGTATATGGAAAGCCAGTTTTTCCAACACCACTTGTTAAAGGCACTATCTTTCTTCCAGTGAATATGTTTAACCCTTTTTCCAAAGATAATGTGGCTGAGTGTGTTTGTAGTTGTTGTATCTTCTAAACTATCCCATTCATCTTCAGGTCTGTTTCTAGTCCAGTACCATTCTGGTTTTACCACAGTAGCTTTGTAGTATAACTTCAAGTCAGGGATTGTGATGCCTCCTGCCTTGCCTTTGCTGCTTAAAATTACCCTTGCTATTCTAGGTCTCTTCTGGTTCCAGATGAATTTTAGGAGTGATTTCTCTAGATCTATGAGGTTTGTTAGTGGTATTTTCATTAGGATTGCATTGAATCTGTTTAACAATTTTTGGAGAATGGCTATTTTCACAATATTTATTCTTCCTATCCATGAACAAGGGATGTCTTTCCATTTTCTGAGGTCCTCTTGATTTCTTTTTTCAGGGTATTATAATTTTCTCTGTACAACTCTTTTACTTCTTTTGTTAGATTAATTCCTAAATATTTCATTTTTTTGGAAGCTAGTGTGAAGGGTGTGACTTCTCTTATTTCTCTCTTGGTGATTTTGTTGTTAGTGTACAGAAATGCTGATTTTTGAGTGTTGACTTTGTATCTAGCTACAGTACTAAATTTGATTATTACATCTAGAAGTCTTTTAGTGGAGTTTTGGGGGTCTTCTATGTAAAGTATCATGTTATCTGCAAATAATGATCATTTAACATCTTCCTTTCCTATCTTTATTCTTTTTATTTCTCTATCTTGTCTAATTGCTCTGGCTAATATTTCCAGAACTATATTGAATAGGAGTGGTGATAGTGATTAGCCTTGTCTTGTTCCTGATTTTAGAGTGACAACTTTCAGTTTTTGACCATTTAATATGATGCTGGCTGTTGATTTGTCATAGATGGCCTTTATCATATTGAGGTAAAAGACCATCTATTCTGATTTTCTGTAGGGTTCTTATCATGAATAAGTGTTGAACCTTATCAAAAGCTTTTTTTGCATCTATTTAGATGATCATGTAATTCTTATCTTTGATTCTATTGATATGATGTATTACACATTGATTTGTGTGTGTTGAACCATCTCTGCATTGCTGGAATGAATCCCACTTGGTCATGGTGTATAATCTTCTTGATGACTTGCTGCATTCTGTTTTCCAGTATTTTATTGAGGATTTTTGCTTCTATGTTCATTAGTGAGATTGGCCTGTAATTCTCTTTTTTGGTTGGATCTTTCCCTGATTTTGGTATTAGAGTAATATTTGCTTCCAGGAATGAGTTAGGGAGAATTGCTTCCTTTTTAATTTCATTGAAAAGCTTGAGGAGTGTTTGCATTAAGTCTTTCTTGAATTTCTTGTAGAATTCAGCTGTGAATCCATCACTATGAATTTCCCTTGTAGGATTGCTACTTTTTCATCCCATACTTCTGAAGACCCAATATGTCATAAAAAATCAAAGAAGAAATTAAATAATTCTGGAAGTTAATGGTAGTACCTGTACAACACGCTGGAAATTTTGGGAGACAATTTTTACAGTCCTAAGAGGAAAGTTCACTATATTCAAGGCTTATATTAGGAAAATTGAGCAAGCACAAATAAATAACCTAGTGAGGAATGTTAAAATGCTTGAGAAGTCTTAAAATGCTTGGAAAACAACAATTCAATTCAAACTGAAATTTAAAAAGAACTCATAAATATTAGATTGGAAATCAATGAAATTGAGACTAAAAAATTAACACAATGAATCAAAAAAGGAAGACTTTTTTTTGAAAAAAATTAAATAGATAAACCCTTATCCAGACTTACTAAAACAAAAAAAGACATCAGTGTAATTACAAGTAAAAAGACATAATCATAATAGATACTGTCAAATTTCAGAAGATAACCACCACTATGAAAAACTGTATTCCAAAAAAATTGAAAAATATCAAAGAAATCTCAAGACTCTCAAAATCTCAAAAGATTCTTAGACTCATATAAATTTCTTGAGCTGATCCAAGAAGACACAAAAATGCTGAATAACTCAATAACAGTGAATGAAATTGATACAGTAATTTAAAAATCTACCAAAAAAACCACCACCGCCACCACCACCACCAACAACAAGAACAAAAACTAAGGATCTGATGGATTCACCATTGGATTCTACAAAATGTTTAGGAATATTGTTTGACCAATACAGTGGGCCTCCCAATTTCATGGGAGTTATGTTCCAAAAGCATCCACTAATTGTGAAAAACTGCAAATTTCAGTTAAGGTCAGAAAATGCCTAAAATTGCTTATTCCTATAGTTTAAACTCTAAATACGTCTCTTGCAGTTAAACAATTTAATTTATAAAATACTATATTAATAAAGCCTTAGAAGATGCAGGGCACTTTGGAGGCATCTTAAGGATCTTAGGGCTGTAAGGACAAAACTGAGAACCCTCCAAATAGCTACACATATGGAACAGCAACTTGTTATGGTGCAGGAATGCTGGTGCATCTGAGGGAAATGAGTTACAGAGCAGTAGACAATCAGCAGCAATAACTGAATAACACTATCGGGCTGGCTACTTGCAAACCTCCTGCCCCCTCCCCAAAATTGTGGAGGATATTTGTGCAATATTTGGTAGGATTCTGTGAATAATTGCTAGTTAAGCTGTAAAGAAAAATATGGAAATACTGAGCCGTGAACTCTGAATCATAATTTCATGGAGTTATAATATATGGTACTCTTGAAATTCTTCAATGAAATTGAAATGGAAGGAATGCTTCCAAACTTGTTTATGGAAGCCAGCATAACTTATTCAAAATTCAAAGTGTCAAAGAGAACTACAGGCTGCTCTTCTTCATGAACATAAATGCAAAAATTCTCAATAAACAATTCTCATCAAAAAAGATCATATACCATGACCAAGTAGGTTTCATTCCTGAGTTGAAAAGATGGTTCAACATATGAAAATGAGTTTTTAACATTTTTTCAGCATTGTGTTTTATGTTTTGGTGTACAGACTTGCACATCTTTTTTTGACGTATTCCTAGGTAATTCATATTTTTATTTTAGTGGACATTGTACTTCTGAAATTTCAATTTGCAATGATTTATAAGAAGTTCCATTCATACATGTTTATTGGTTTTACATGCAATGTCATTAAATGTTTCTTTCAATTTCTTATACTGGTTGGAATTGCTCTTACAATTTTTAATAGAATTAAAAGAAAAATGTTGTCTTTTTTGGGCAAAAACTTTCTAATGTGTGTGTGTGTGTGTGTGTGTGTGCATGTGTATAGTACCAGCAATTAACTTTCTAGCTTTTATATGTAGTTATAGCTGACAGTTTTTCAGATGTCATTAATAATGTTGAAGAGAATCCTGTATTTTCCTAGTACATTGGGAAATACTCAAAAAACAGGCAAAATTCTTGTTATGCAAACTACATTGTAAAAGGTATATTGACAAAGCTGAGCAATTTGGGTTAAACTCATTAGAATTAACTCTGTAAATTTTTTCTAGAATGTTTCAAAAGTAATAAAATAAATGGAATCCTTCAAAGTATATTTAAGAAATGGACTGAGTTGTTGAAATACAGGAAAAGTAAGACAATGCATAAAAAGTACAATAATACTTTTAGATATGCATATTTTATATACATATCTGACATGATTTATTACCTGTACAATGCAAAATTAAGATAGCCAGGACCCAGGTGACCCACTCAAAACATTGTGAAACCATCTGCACGGGGACAGTTGAATTGAAATGATGCCTCCTGGGCGGAGAAGACTGAAGAAGAGACGATCTTCAGGGAGGAGCAGCTCCTGCCCACACAGTCTGAGGCTCAGTTGTCCATCCTCCTTAATGCCTACCCTGCAGAAGGATTTGATCCTAAAGCCGAGAATCACACTTAATTGCCCTCAAGAGTGTTTTCTGTGAGTTTGCCTCCCCAGGCTCAGTAGAACAAATACCTGGTCTCAGAAAATCACAGGTTTCCTTGACAATTAATAGATACTGTGTCCAGACAGAAACCAGGAAGACATGCGTGATATCTTTTTTTTATTTATTTAGGGCAGGAAAGTCCATATTCAGCGCAGCACTGACATTGTTCAAAGCCATCTTCACATCTGCCTTGCTGAATCCACTGGGACAGCAAAGGTGAGTGAAGCCTGTTCATTCACACTTGTAGTCTTCAGGCCAGCAGTGGAGCTCCTAAAACACACGCTTCACTATAAAAATGGTGTTGGGCCTTCTGCTTGGAACTCACTGTAGAATGGTAGCTCATATGATAGTCATACTCTCTGCATTGTGAATTTTATAAAAAAATGATGGATCATTGTTTAGAAAAGTAGAAAAGTTTGGTTTTATGTCCCATCATATAAGAAGATGAATATTGAGCTATTTTATGTATTTTATGACCAGAGCATTTATTCACAACTGAATATGATTTCTCTTCAACAAAAACCAGGCATCAAGTGTCTATGAGCCAGAATTTTTAAATAAGGCATAATCGGGGGTTACAAAGATGGGACAGGACAGCCTGGCAGTTCTTCTGATTAGCTAGCAGGGTGAGATCATCAATTATAGGGCTAGATTAATTACCGTCAGTTACCAGGCTAAGTTAGTGATAGTCAGTTACCAGACTAGATTAATGACCACACAGTTTGGCACCATCAGGCATCCTGTATGTTTGGTTATGCTTTCATGGTTACAAGGTTCAAGGAAGCAATTTCAGAGCCATGAAATAATTACAAAGGTAGGCAACTTCAAAGAGAAGAAAAGTTTAAAAAGAAAAACTTTTCCTGGTACAGGTTTTCCTTTTACTCCCACTCATGTTTTCCCCAAAATAAGACCTAATTAGGCATCAAAAATGTTAGCCCCAACCAGCTATCCTTATGTACCATTATTGAGTAACCACTAAGCAAGAGACAAGTGAGGTATAATCCTCTGCATGGCAATGGCCATCACCATGGTGATGACCAGCTATTAATTATAGCCAAAGTTTATTTTCCTGTCAGATCTTAATTTCATGGAAACATGGCCTTGCTTATTTATTATTGGTTCTCAATGGTTCCATTTTCCCCAGCAGGACTCCCTTCTTGCTGCATGTTTCTTATGAGCCATTTGGTCCCTTGTGATACAAAAAGGAATTCTAGTCCCATCCTTTACATTTCTCTCTCTCTCTCCCTGAAACCAGCTCTGGTTCCTTTCATTGGAGAGTAATATTTAGGGAGAAAGATTTTGATGCTCTTATGGATTAAAAACTGGTGGTCAACTTAACACCAGGTGAATTAAATCAGCATGGTACTGAGCGTAGATGGCCCACCTGAGGAAAGTTGCCAGCATAAATAGAGATGTAGAGAAGATGAGTTGAGGCATTGAGGGTTTCTCTAAGTGTTGCTGGTTGAGCCACTGTTTCTCCTGGGGAGCTCCTCATGACTAGCTTCCCAGTGTCACCAGAGGAGCTCAGGACATTGTTGGTGAGTGGGGTTGTGTTCACTTTGGAGGAGCTCTGGTCCTTATATTGAGTATTGCTTTTGGCCCTGGAGGGAAAGACATGTGCCATTTAATCTCCAGGACAAACTCATCATGCTGGCTTTCTGGCATGTACTTGACTATTCTTACTGTTGGAGGAGCTTGGGACCTCCATGTTGCTGAGGATGGCTGTGGTGCTTTTCAGGACATTCCTGGTTCTTATGTTGAGCATGACTTCTTGGCTCCAGTATAGAGCCTTCAACCTACCAGCACAGCTCCTTTACCCCACTAGCATAGACTTTCTAGCTTCTGCTGCTGACCTTCAGGCCTTCACAGTGTGGATCTGTAAAACAGACTGATGTGAGTCCTGCTTGTGGGCTCTAGACCTCCAGCTGGACTTGTGGGAGGCATTGTCATGGGCTCTAGGTTTTCACCTGGATTAATGCAAGACATTTTGCTGTGGGATCCAGATACTTGGCTGAATATTCTGAGTCTTTAGTGTTGTGGACAGTTTTCCTGCACTTTCTTGTGTTTAACTCTGGGTGACCATCATAAGATAATATTATAAATTCTATGTCCTGATTCTAATTGTTCTCACAATCCCTGACTACAACAGATGCTTATTGTTGTTGGTGTTTTCTGATTTTGCTCAGTAGGTAGATACTGTGAGTGTACGTGTTGCATATAGTTACACATATTAATATATTTAAAAGCAAATTCCTGAGGGAGTGCTAATGGTTTTATCGGTGTAGACATGTCAAAATTTATAACATTATACCTCAAGAAAGCTGTTTTGAAGACATGGCTCCAACCTAATGTCTCAGATAAAAATACAGCCTTATTTTGATCTCTCCTCTTGGGATTGGTACTTATTTTTCAGCACTTAGAGACCTGTCTCCCATTGCCTCAGTCTGGTTTTCATTTTCTAAAGCTTCAAACACACCTAAAGTATTTTTAGGATAGATTATCTAGATCTTGCTAAAAGCAAACATAGTATGTGAAACTAATCTTTACATACAGTTTTAATCAAATTTACAATTCAATGTTTTTGACAAATGCTTAGGTAACCCAGCCCTTTCAGGTACTAGAAATTTTTATGAGTTTTTTCACATTTCTACTTGGTCAATCATCATCCATGCCAGTGACAGTCACAGGTCTGAATTTTTTGTCATGGCTTAGATTCATTGTGTAACTTCCTACAAATGGAACTATTTTCTGTTTTTTTACCTGTTTATTTTTCCCACCTAATGTTTTGGGACTCATCAATACTGCTGTGTATTTAGTTTAATATTTTCTGTGGCTATATATATATATATATATATATATATATATTAATTTTTATTTAAACAGAAAAAAGCATGTAAAGTGTAGATATAATACAGAATTTCAGAAAAAAGATAAACAATAAGAAATCACTAGTTGATAAATTACATATTGTCCTCTTAGAAATAGTTGTTCAAGTTACCAAATTAAAGCATACAAAGTAGATCATCAAACAGTGAGAGTGTAAACAGCTATGCATGCATGAGTCTCTACTTGTATTTCTATCCTTTCTGTATTAGAGGGAAAAACAAAACTTAGCAAGCCAAAACAAAACAAATTCCTATAAAAACATGAAACCAAAATGTCATATAAAACCACAGTACAAGTGATCTACAATGATTGCTTTATTGTTTCTTATTATCTTGAATAGAATTGCGTATATCATCAGGCATAAATGAATATAGCAATATAATTGAATATAGCAGTACATAACAATATTAGTAAAAAATAAAACTCTGTAGACAGTATAAAACTTCAAAGGCAGGTAATAATCAAACCAGAGTGGATATTGTAGTGGATCTTGTCATCTTAAGTGCAGTTGCCTATACTCTCAGACTTGATACTATCAATCATAACAGCTTTGAATAAAATCTATCAATACAAAACAGTGATCTAACAAATCTGTGGCTATATTTTTATGCTTTTGATTATTACAAATAAAGATGCCATGAATAATCTCTAGACTTTTGTTTCTTTATAACACGTGGTCATGTAAGTGTAAGGGTACCTCTATTCTGGTTCTTCATAAAATATAGGATATTATAGTGAATTGCAGTCATTTACTGGGCTATGAATTCTAGAACTTACCCTTACCTATATTTAGACACTCATTATCAAAATTCCTGCTACCTCACCTTCCCCATCCTTTGTAGTATCTGTTCTATCTTATTCTACATTAAGATAATTTAAAAATTTTTTCACATATAAAAGAGAACATATAGCATTTGTCTTTCTGTAGTTGGACTTACTTGATTGACATAATGTCCTCCAGTTTCATTCATTTTGCTGCAAGTGATAGGCTTTCATTATTTTATGGTTAAATAATGTTCCACCTTATATCTGTACTATATTTTCTGTATCCATGTATTTACTGATGAGCATATAGATATAATATTTCTTGGCTCTTGTGAATGGTTTACTATAGCAATAAAGTTGAGAGTGTAGATGTTTCTTTGCTACACTGACTTTGTTTCCTTTGGATTAATGCTTAGTAGCAGAAACAGTGATTTGCACGGTTAGCTCCATTTAATAGTTTAAGGAAGAACCTCCATACTGTTTGTCATAATAGGTATGCTAGTTTAAATTGCCACCAACAATACGTTAAAGTTCTATTGTCTCTGAATCCTTAGCAGCATTTGTCAATTTTTGATATTTTGGCAAAAACAATCTACCTGAGGTGTAATAATATTCCACTATGGTTTTGATTTGTATTACTCTGATGGCTAAAATATTGAGCATTTTTCATATATTTGTTGGCAATTTTAAATACATACATATTTTTGAAATATGTATTCAGATAGTTTGCTAACTTTTAAACTGAATTTAGTTTCTTATTGATGTTTGATTTCCTTATATATTTTGGATATTATCCCTTGATAGATGAATAGTTTCAAGATATATTTTCCCATTCAGTAGGTTGTGTCTTTTAAAATGTCTATTAGTACAACTTTCCTTTCATTGTAATTAAATATTACAGATTTTCTCTTAACTTTGTTGACTGTTTTATTTCCTGCGCATAAGCTTCTTAGTATGATATAATGCCGTTTGTTATTTTTGATTTGGTTTCTTCATGCTTTTCGAAATCTTATTTAATATTTCTCCTATATTTTCTTCTAGCAATTTCATAGTTTTAGGTCTTAAATTTAAATATTTGAATGATTTTTTATAGGATGAGATACAGGTAAAGTTTCATTCTTTTGCATATGGATATCTAGTATCCCCAGAACCATTTATTGAAGAAACTGTCCTTTATCCAATATCTTTTTCGTGACCTTTTCAAGAATCAGTGTGTTGTAGATGTTTGCACTGATTTCTGGGATTACTCTCCCAGTACATTGGACTATCTACCTGTCTTTATGCTGGTACCAGGCTGTCTTAATTACTATAGCACTGCAGTATTGAAGTCTGACACTGTGATGCTCTTTTGCTGTTTTGCTCAAGATCGCTGTGACTTTTCATGTTTGCATGTGCATTTTAGGTTGATTTTTTTCCTAGTTTTATAAGAAAAAAGTCATTGCATTAGATCTGCAATTCACTTTTGTTAACATTAATATTTTAATATTAATAATTCCAACCCAACTATATGAGAAGTCATTCTATTGGTGTATGTTTTATCCTCTTTAATTTGTTTCATTAATGTTTTTAATTTACATTTTCCAGGTCTTTCATTAACGGGGTTAAATTTAATCCTGGGTATTTTGTTTTCATACTTTTTGTGAATGGAACTGCATTGATGATTTATTTCCAAGAAAATCCATTATTGGTATATAACAATGTTATTCATTTTCATAAACTTCACAGAAGCTATAAAGCAAAAATCCTAGTAGATTAATTAAAAATAATAAGTAACCAAAGCACATTGCTATAGTGAATTGATTAACCACATGGAATACAGTAAAGAGGGAGAAAATAAAAAAGGAGACATAAAAAAATAAAACCAGATTACAAAATGTATACAGAAAAGATGAAATATCAATAATACACTTAAAAAGAAGTAGATTATATTCTTCAGTTGAAAGATATAAAATGACTGAATGTCTTTCAGAAAAAAAAGTAAGATATTGTTTGAAAGAAACTCACATCACCTTTAAGGGAAACAGACTGAAAGAGAATGAATATCAAAAGATATTCCATGCAAATGAAATCAAATGAGAGAATGAGTAGCCATATTTATGTCAGATAAATAGACTTTAAATTAAAAGCAAAAAGGCAAACTATGGCATTATGTAATTAAAAAGGTTTAATTCAGAATAGTGAGGGCTTGAATTTGTACATGCTCATATCAGTTGACTCAAGGTTGAAAATATGCCTTTTGCAATCACTGCCAAAGTTTTTGAGGAAACATCCATTGCAGTCCATATCCCTGGTGCCACGACCACACAGTAAGCACCCCATCCTTACTGATATTGGACCATCAGTATTCTCCATTTTCCATACTTCACCAACTGCACAAAAGAAGGGTTCTCTGACCTGCTACCATGTGGATCATTGCTAAAATCATTTACTAAAACTGAAGAATTCAAGGAGACTACAGTAACTGGAACCCTGGTCACTGAAGCCTGACAAGCCAGCACTCCAGATATACAGAAAAGCAAGACAATTAGTACTTATAAAAGTAATAGAAACAACTGACCTATCAGATGTGCAAATCTTAATTTAGGAACACAAGAAATATGAATAAAACATACAACTTTAGGTATTCAAGTGAAGATAGTAATTATAGCAATAGATTCCATAACATATTATTGAAATAGCTGATAAAGAATTCAAAAAAATAGCTATGACAAAACTCAATGAAATTCATGATGATACAGAGAAGCAGTTCAATGCCTTCAGGAAAATAAGTTGTGGTTTGAGTGAGAAATTTGGAAAAGAGAGATCATAAAAAGCATATAATAGCTTGGAAGTAAATAGTTAAATACGTCAAATAGAAATAACAGTTGAAAGGCTTAGCAAAAAATTAGATCAAGTGGAATAAATAATATCTCAACTTGAAGACAGAACTTTTAAAGCATGCAATTCAGGGAAAAATAGGAGACTAAGGACAGTCTTCTGAATTTATGGAACATCCTTAAATGAAGAAAATTTCAAATTTTAGGGCTTTCAGAAGACAAAGAGAAAAGTCACAGAGAACTATTCAATTAAATAATAGGTAAAGACTCCTTTGGTCTGGGAAAGATATGGACATTCAGGTTCCGAAGACACATAGGATGCCAAATATATAAGAACAGAAAAGATCCTCACTATGTCATATTATAGTCAAAATTTAAAACCTCATATCAAAAAGAGCTCTAAAAGCATCAAGGGAAAGATGCCAAGTCACATTTAAGGGAACTATGGTAGATTAGGAAAAAAACCTTCCAACTGAGAATAGTATACTCAGCAAACCATGCTTCAAAAATAAAGGAAAAATAGAGATCTTCCAAGGAAAGAAAAAGCTAAAGGAATTCATTGCCACCAGTTTAGATTGCAAAATACGCTTAAGGGAACTTCATATCCAGAAGCAAAGGAAAGATAACTATCATCAAGAAAACAGTAAAATTATAAAATCTGCTGAAACAGCAGACACACCAAAGACAGTCAAACTTTATCAATAATACACCATAAAACCACAAAGATGAACAACAGGAAAGAAAGAGAATAACAAAAGATATTCAAAACAAACAAGAAAAACAATAAACTGACAGGAATAAATCTTTACTTAGCAATAATAATCTTGAATATATAGACTTCACCATAGAACTAGTATAGACTCCACCATAGAACTGTTAGAACTGATAAATGAATTCAGTAATGTTTCAGGATAATATTTGTACATCATACCATAATCTATGGGACACAATGAATGAAGTCTTAAGAGGCAATTATAGGGCTGGGGATATAGCTCAGCAGCATAAGTGCCTCCTGGTAAGCACAAGATCCCGAGTTTAATTCCTAGTACCAAAAAAAGAGAGATAAATACAAAGTTTGAATAACCACATCAGGAAAACTAAGCAAGCCCAAATCAATAATCTAATTATGGACTCTGAGATCTTAGAAAAATAAGAACAATACAAACCTAAAACTTATATGAGGAAGAAAATTATAAAGATTAGAGCAGAAATCAATGAAATTGAGACAAAAATACAAAGAATCAATTAATTGAACAGCTGGTTCTTTGAAATAATAAATTAAGTAGACAAATCTTACCAAAAAAGGAAAGAAAAGAGCTTAATAAACACAATTAGAGATGGAAACGTGAAATTATAAGGATGCTTCAAAGTCCAGAAGATTGTTAGTAACTACTTCAAACCATACACCAATAAATCAGAGAATTTAGAAAAATTAATAGATTCTCAGATATAGGTGAATTACCAAAACTTAATCAAGGATTTATAAAAACCCTGAATTATTTAATAAAAAGTAATGGATTGAAGCAATAATAAAAATATGTATCAAGTAAGAAAAAACGAGGTATTGATTGCTTCAATGCCAGATTCTAAAAGATCTTCAGAAGAGATCTAAAGGCAATTTTCCTCAAACTCTTTGACAAAATAAAAAAGAAAGGAATACTCCCAAAGTTATTTCTGGAGGCTAGAATTACTCTGATTTCAAAGCCAGAAAGGATCCAATAAAAATAAGAGAGAACAATAAGCCAACCTCTTTAATGAACAGAGTTGTAAAAAATCTGCAAAAATATATTAGCCAACAATGTAACAAATCATCAAAAAGTTCATAAATCGTGACCAAGAAGACTTCATCCCAGGGATGCAAAGATGGTTAAATATATGAAACTTAATTAACATAGTGAATCACACAAACAGAAGCAAAACCAAGAATTATATCACTATCTCAATAATGCAGGAAAAATCCTTTGACAAAATCCAACCTCTCTTCATGATAGTCAGTCTGAAGAAAATATATGTAAAAAGGCCTGATTACAATCTGATAAAAGTCATTTATGATAAATATACTACTAGTATGTTATATGAGGGAAATTGAAAGCTTTCATTCTAAAATCAGGAGTAAAGCAAGAATGTCCACCATCACCTATTCAGCACTATTCTCAGAACATTAGCAAGAGCAATCAGGAAAGAGATGGCAGTAAGAGGGATAGTATGGGAAAAGAAGTCAAGTCATTATTACTTAAAGTTGAAAAGAAGTTCTATCAACAAGACCCAAAAAACTCATGAAAGGATTCCTAAAATTAATACTTAAATTTTGAAATGTAGTGAGACACAGAATCATCTTGCAAAAGTAGCATTTCTGGGCAGAAGTCATGCTGGGCCTGGTAAAAGCAACAAGAAGACAAGAAGCCAGTTTTCCGTTCCATGACCTGGAATAGGCCCCGTGGGTCCCAGAAGAAAAACAAGCCAAATTCTCAGAAGCCATCCTGGGCCTGGAAGGAGTAATGAGGAGAACAAACAGCCAATTCATCCTTCTCATGAACTGACCAGTACATGGACTGGGAGACAGGAACACCCGCATCCCCCTTGTAGGCAGCTCACTGATTGAGAAGGTAGGCTGAGTTGATAGCATCTGAGGCACAAAAACGACTTAATGCTTCTACTGTTTTATTGACTTTACAGGCCTAAGGCCAGTAGTCTGAGCATCAATTAAGAGAATAACAGTGTGCAATATAACAAATACGGGGGATTTTCTTTTGTCTTGGTTTTGAAATCCAATATAGTTCTCACTGTTTTGTTTTGATCCATTTTATTACTTTGTTATATTCAGTGTTTTTCTTTGATTGGTTTCATTTTGTTTGATTTTATTATGTCTGATGGTATGGGCATCAATTTTGAAAATAACAAGAGGCATTGTGGTGGCCACTGTTGATTTCCTATTATCCTGTTTTGAAATCTTGTATCACTTTCACTGTTTTATTTTGATTGGCTTTATTCTATTTTATTTTGTTTGGTTTTATTCTCTTTAAAATATACTTTCATTCTTTTGTTTTGATTGGTTTTATTCTGCTTAGTTTTGTTTGATCTTATGTCTGATGATATTGACAGTTATTTTGAAGAAAACAAGAGACATTATGATAGCCATTGTTGATTTCTTATTATGTTGTTTGAGGCTCTATTGCTTTCATTGTTCTGTTTTGATTGGCTTTATTCTGTTTTGCTTTGTATAACTTTATTCTCTTTAAAGTAAAACTTAAAAATAGCATTTTTGTACACCAGTAATGAAATACTGAAAATAAATTAGGAAAACAATACTATTATCAAAAAAATTAAATACTTAGGAATTATCCTAACCAAGAAAGTGAAAAACCTCTACAATAAAATCTACTATACTCTTAAATAGTAACTGAAGAAGACATCAGAAAATGGAAAGATATCTCTTTTTCCTGGATAGGCAGAACAAATATAGTCAAAGTGGGCAAACTTGCAAAACTGATATACAGACTTAACACAATCTCAAACAAAATACCAACAGCATTCCTCACAGAACTAGAAAAAAATAACCCAAAAGGTCTTATGGAACTAGAAGAGAGTCAGAATAGCAAAAACAACCCTATGTAACAATCAAAAAGTGACAGACATCATGATCTCACATTTAAAGTTATATTACTGATAAAAATAGCATAATAATAGAGTAAAAATAGATATGTGAATCCATGTAACAGAGCAGAGGATAGAGAAACAACTTCAGGCACATTGAACTATTTGATTTGCAGCAAACTGGACAAAAACATACACTAGAGAAAAGTAGCCTCTTACTAAACAGTGCAGGGAAAATTGGATATCCATATGCAGAGTACTGAGCCTGCACATATATACCTCATCACATACTGAACTAAAATTAAAATGGATCAATTATCTAAATATTAAAACAGAAACACTTAATGTGCTCTAAGATAAGTAGATAAAAGTCTTGCATATATAGGCATAGGCAAGAGTCCCAGTGATCCTAGAATCCCAGTGATACAATAAATAATACCCCAAACCAGCAAAGGGCATCATATCTCATTAAAAACCTTTTGCATAACAAAGGGAACAGCCAACTGAATAAAGAGGCAATATACAAAATGGGAAAAAATTTTGTCAGCTACTCCTCAGAGGACTAATATCTAGAATTTATAGAGAACTGAAAAAGTAGACCCCTATCAGAAAAGATCCAATTAAAAAATGGGCATTTCAAATGAATAGACACTTCTCAGAAGTACAAATGGCTAATACACAAAAAACATTTAACTGGAAAATTAAGACAACACTGTGATCCCATTTTACTCCACAAAGAATGGGTGTCAACAAGAAATCAAATAATAGCAAATGCTAGTGAGGCTGCAGGGGAAAAGGAGCATTTCTACATCATGTTAAAGGGTATGACTCAGCTGTAATACATCTTTATTGATTTTCTTGTTTAACTGATCTTTCTTTTTGCAAAAGTAGGGTATTAAGATTCTTGGCTATGATTGTGTTAGTATTTATTTGATCTTTTATGCTCAGTAATATTTGTTTTACAAAGATATGCGCACCAGTATTTGAAACATAAGTATTTGTAAGCATTAGTTCTTCTTGCTTATTGTTCCCTTAACTAATAGGTAGTGCTTCCTTGTTTTTTCTATTCAGTTTTAGCTTGAATATTACATTGTCTGAGATTTAAATTGCTGCTTGTTTTCAGGGTCCTCATGTGTGTACATTTTTTAAGTCCTTTTACTTTTAATCAATGAATATTTTTTAATTAGATGGATTTCATGAATGTGACATACTATTGGAGTTTGTTTTTATGACATCTCTATAACCTTTTATTTCTGGTATTATGCCTGATACATCTTCCTGAATTCTCTATATAAATTTGCCATTCATATTTTGAATAAATTTTCTTAGCTCTTCTATTTTTTGTTTGTTGCCCTCATACCCACATTTGGTATTTTGAGTGACAATTCTGTAACCCATTGAGTCAAGTCCTCTTTGAACTCATGAAGATCCTTCATCCCTTCTTTGAACTTTTCATATAGTTTCACTACGTGGTGTTTTCTCCTTTTTGTTTTGTTTGTAGGGAGGTTTTCAGGGAGTGGTGCACCAAGGATCAAACTCGTGATCTCGTACTTGCCAGGCGCTTGTACCGCTGAACCAAGTCTGCAGCCCTCCCTACCTTGTATTTTCTTTTCCCTCATTCCTGGCCTGTTAATCTGTCTTGGACTATTTGGGAAACCTTCAGGGTTTTTTTGTTGCTTTGTTTTCTCCTGATCTTGTGTGTATATATATCCTTTTTTATTTTTATTTTTTATTCCCTCCTTTTCATTTTCCTTTTTTAAAATTTGTAAAATTTTTTATTTTTGGTACTGTAGGTTGAGCTCTAGTTGAATGAGGAGAGCTCATAGTTTATTTGAAGAGTTTTAGAAAGATGTTGCCTCCCTGTGATGTGTTTTCAGATAGGTGTTTACCTCTTCAGTTATTTAAGTGATCTGGCCTCTGTTCTTTTATTTTAAAGAAAAAATTATTTCTGGTTATAATAGCACCAATAAACCCAGTCATGTACCACTTATGTAAGACAGACCTTCCATTTACACTTTCACCCCTTACTGATACTCTGTGTTGCTTATGTTCAATAAATATTAGCAGTTTCTCTGCTGTGAGTCAGGAGAAGTATAGCAAAGGGACTGGAGAGTGGGCAAAAGAGGAGTGTAAATCACTAAGGGAGGAGGTTGGTAAGGATGACAGTGATAATTTTCTTTAAAAAAAAGAAAATTTGAATTGGGGTCACATTCCACTGGAGTACTTTTATTTGGCTTGGATATTTAGTGATGAGGGTTCTAAAAGGACACTTGTGCAGGCAAAGATGAGCTATAGAAGCAGGGAAGTGTACTGTGTGATTGAGGAAAGCTACATGTCTGTGAGACTTGTGGATAAGTTTGCGTGCCTGTAATGTGGAAAAGAGGTAAGGGAGCATGGGAAGCTGGGTAAGGGATGGGAGAGCCTAGCAAATGCATTTGGGAAGAGAGAGGGTTAATACAGGAGAAGACGTGTTACAAATAAAATGCCGAATGTGGCAATTTAAAAACTCGAGAGGTTTAAATACTAGGGAAAAGAAGTAAGACAATAATAATATTGCTACAGGAGTTTGAGGTGAAGAAACTGGACAGAAAGAAGAGTCTGAGCACCTGGACACCAATTAACTCAAACCATAGTAGAAAAAAATAAATAAGTCTGATCTTTGGAGTACTGAGTCACTTTGGGTAGATAGACTGAGGAAAATATTTAAAGGAAAGCTACTCATACAAGTCTTCTTTAAAAAGCCCATCAGTTGACAAATGAATAAATATTAATGTGTCACCATTGCTGTGGTAAACTGTTATATAGCCTTTAAATGTTGGCAGATGTAAAAATGTATGCAAAATATTTATAGTCAAAATATTAATTAGAATATAAATTACAAAACTGGCTGTAATCATGTAAAAAATTTAGGTTTCAACACTGAAAAAAATCAGAAGACATATAACTAATTACAGTTTAATGTTAAGGGGTTCATCATTTTTTCTGTAAAATAGTGAAGTGCATAATAAAAAAATAAAAGATTAATTAGCAAAAAAAAAAAATCGAAAACCCAGAAGATATCCAATGGGAACTCAGTGTCAATATGCCAAAAAGAAAATGTTTATGTGTCTTTGAGACAGCCTCAAATTTCACACCATTCCCTTCTTGCATTGATTGCAGCATGCCTACATGCACCCCCACCAGTAATACCCCTAAAATTTCTACTGCAAAACCGAAGCTACTCAGCCTCAGGATTTCACTTCACCACCTTGCAGTCATGCAAGCAGAGTCTGACACTGACCCAGTTGTTAGGTTTGGAACTCTTCCCATCCTCCTCACCAGATGTGGTAAAACCAGCAAGCAGGGTGGAAAATGAAAAGTAAATGAAAGATGTGGTTTTCAGAAGGGTCAATAGGGTCCCATGAAGGAAATAATTTTGCTCTTTCCCTTTCTCACAGGATGAGGATTTTAAAATGAATACCTGTGTGGAAAGCTGAGTCTGAAATTTGAGACCTGAAGTCTCTTCTCAGAGATCTACAAACAAGACAGTGTGATCTGAGGTTGCTCCACCGGATGGCAAGCCCCAACCAGACACTGGTGACCAAGTTTGTGCTGGAGGGGTTCTCAGAGCACACTGGGCTGAGACTGTTCCTTTTTGGATCCTTCCTGTCTCTCTACACTGTGGCACTCACAGGTAATGTTGTGATTATTGCTTTGGTCAGCTTCACCAACCATCTCCACAGCCCCATGTACTTTTTTCTGTGCAATTTGGCTAGCTTGGATATCATCTGCACCTCCTCTGTGCTACCCAAGGTTCTGGTTGGCCTGGCATCTTCAGAAAACACCATCTCCTTCCATGGATGCATGGCCCAGCTCTTCTTCCTCATTTGGTCTCTATCGTCAGAGCTGCTGCTGCTCACGGTCATGGCCTATGACCGCTATGTGGCCATCTGCTTTCCTCTGCACTATAGCTCCAGGATGAGCCCTCGCCTCTGTGGGGCCCTGGCCATGGGTGTGTGGGGCATCTGTGCCTTGAATGCTTCTGTCCACACTGGTCTGATGACACGGTTGTCATTCTGTGGCTCCAGGGTCGTCACTCACTTTTTCTGTGAGATCCCCCCTCTTCTGCTGCTGTCTTGCAGCCCCACACACGTGAACAGCATCATGACTCTCCTGGCCGATGCCTTCTATGGATGCCTCAACTTCCTGCTCACCCTGCTCTCCTATGGCTGCATCGTGTCCAGCGTCTTGCGAATGCGCTCAGCTGAAGGGAGATGGAAGGCTTTCTCCACCTGCTCCTCTCACCTCCTCGTGGTCTTGGTGTTCTACTCCTCTGTGTTCTGTGCCTACATCAGCCCTGCCTCCAGTTACAGCCCAGAGAGAAATAAAGTGTCTGGAGTGTTGTACTCAACCTTGAGTCCTGCCCTGAACCCCCTCATCTACACTCTGAGGAACCAAGAGGTGAGGCGTGCCCTGCGGAGACTCTTGCCCTTCTCCAGACATCAGTTGTAGTTGTCCAGGCTGTTATGAAATCAGGAATCCTCCCATGCCTGACCATCTGTGAGAAGACTTACAGAAATGAGACCTGACTCTTACTGTTTCAGGAAAATCACCCTTGGACATGGAAGCTGAAGTTTAGGCTCTGCTGTGTGAGTTATTTTGTTTGGATAATGTAGATCTTGTGTATCCAATGAATATCTGATCCACAGAAGCAGCAGCACAAGTCCCAGCAAATGCTCTTCTTCCATGCAGGGAATCACATGGTTGTCATCCCTGTGACTCTAAGGAGCCTGGCAATTGTTGACCCTGCTCTTGCTGAGCTGCCACTGTACCCTGGCCTGGTCTCAAGCTCCAAGTCAAACAAACAAAAAAAAAAGGTACTGGTAGCATCTGTGTCTTACTATACCACACCTGTACACAGGCTGGTAATGACCATTTTGTGTAAGTCTGGAGTCTCCTCCCTCCTTCAATACATGGTCAGGCTCTCTTTCTTCAAGCTTTTGTCTTGCCTTCCTTACAAATTCTTCCTTCATCTGTAGCCAGAAATGGCCCCTCACTCTGCCTCCTGAAGCTTTGACTACCTGCATCTCCCACAGTAATCTCCCCAAATCTACCTGGATTTTGTTCAACCTGTACCCTTTTTTAGCAGGACCTCCCTTTATCTCTACCTACTTCTGCCTTAATCTGAAAATCCCCTTTGTGATTTATCTCTTTGACTATACTTTAATTCCCATAATGCTGTATTCTTCTCATGTTGGTATTTCTCTGATGAACAGTTTTTCGCAATCACTGCCTTTTGCCCCTGGAGGGCACTCCACCCACCCTTGTTGGGGAATATGTGACAGCCATTACTAGTCTTTACATTGTAGATCCCACAATTCAGTGACTCTTCCAAAGGCTTTATTTAAGTAGTCTACCAGAGTTGGTGAGTCAGTGCTATAGTGGCAACTTGAAGTCTCACCCTTCTAAATATTTAGACAGGAGCACAGTCATTATTGTTTGAGAACCCTTTCTCATCATGAATCTTCATTTGGCTTTCATAACCTGCTGCTGATTTTCCTTTTGTGGTTTTCTTGCATCTAGTTTTCATTTGTGTTGCTTAATACCAAGGTTAATGTCATCATCCTCCTGGAATCCATGTTCAAAGGCTCAGTCCTAGGTCAGATTCATCTTAGTGGTGCCAGCCTTCATGAGAGACCTATATAAACTGTTCTTCAGGGATCCCTTTTCAAAAAACCACCCACCTACTTTTTCATGCGGAAACATATTTAAAGTCCCCTTGTGTTAGTGAGTTTTGTATTGTTGTATCAAAATAATTGAGATGGTCCTATGGCTTGTGTCTCAATACCACCCCCCACAATGTTTTATGCAGTCATAGGTGGGTCTTTTGAGATGTGGCTGGATCTAGACTATGTGATGCTGGGATCAAAAGTGTGTGATTGCTAAATTAGTTCACTGATTGGTTTGGCATAGTTCTGGGAGTGGATAATGGGAAGATCCACCCTGGATGAATGCTACCCTCCCTAAGGGCTGTAGCTTAGATAGGTTATAAGGGACAGAAAGAGGTTTCTGTCACTGATTACTGCTTTGCTACTTTCCTGCTTGCTGCATTAATGCCTTCTGCCATATGCCTGTCACAAACTATTTCTCTTCTGCCATGCCAACCTGCATGGAGCCAGTCTACGATGAAGCTAAACCTCTATAAACTGTAAGCTATAATGAACCTTTCCTCCTTTAAATTTAGGTGTTGGGCATTTTGGCTCAGCAATGAAGAAATTAACCAGGACAGATATTTATTTTTATCAAGATAAAACTTTTTAGCTTACATGTTTGAAGATTCAGCATCACAGGACCTGTACTGGCTCAGTCCTGGTGAGAACCTCACAGAGAATGACAGTTGGGAATGGTGGGAGTGAATGTCAGGGCAAGCTGTCACATCTTATGCCAAGAAGAAAATAGAAGAAGGATGGGTGGGCCAAAATTTAAGCTTTTGTTATGATCCTATTTTAAGAACTCCCAAAGAGTTCCCTGAAAAATACTTTCTGAGCACATACCCCCATTGACTTCCACTAGGATGTCCTCTCCTAAAAACTTCCTCCACTTTCCCATAGCACCACCCTAGGGACTAAACCTTCAATCACAATGGATTCTTGGGGAGCATCTAAATGATATCCAAACCTTGGCACCTCTTCTTTCTGGACTACCAGTCTTTTCTCCTGGGATCCACAAAAATGTCCCAAATGCCCACATTTAAATTTGCATCTCCGTGAGTCACCTGCACAGTCCCCGGGCTCCTGATGCAATTGTTTCTTCACAATACATTGACAATCTTCATTACATACCTTTATGGACTGAAATATGTCCCTCCAAACATATACCAAAATCTATTACTTGGTTTTATGAATATGATCTCCCTTTGGAAATAGGGTCATTGAAGATGTAGCTAGTTAAGATGAGGTTGCTAAAGTGGGTCCAGAGTCATCACTTTCTTCTATGAGAAATCACATTCAATACGAGTGGTGTCCTTTGAAAGACACAGACCCACACCCTCATAAAAAGGATGCCATGTGAAGTCAGAGAGGATTTTGGAGTGATACCAGCTGAAGAATGCCAGAACTGAGAACTAACACAAGAAGCTAGAAAGGGCAACAAAGGATTCTCTCCTGCAGGTTTCAGAGTGAGCATGACCATGCTGACATGTTGATTTGAGTATTCTAATTCACAAAACTGTAAAAAAATAAATTTCTGTGATTGAAAACTATCCAAGTCTATGACACTTTTTGACAGCAGCACTGAGAAATACTACATTTAAAAATTATTCTATTATTTATGATAAAATGTGGTATGACATTCTTTATTCCAGACTGTCACAATAAGTATAGAAAGCACTGAAATAGGATTTTCCAGTGGGAATAAAGATTGTTTTTAATCTTTGAGTGTAACATGTACAAGAGAATATTTATAGTTGAGGAGCAAAGTAGGGGGTCAGTGGATGAAACGTTTTAAAAAATAAAATTGAATAGTATAGAATTTCTGGCTAAATAAGCCTAATATCAGTCACATATAGTACTTTAGCTCTAGCAGAAGAAAGAACTATGTATTCCTGAGTCTCTATACACCATAGAAAAAAGTGGGTTTCAATGTGTGTACATGCCCTACTATGGTCTTTTTAACCTTGTTTTAAAGCAGATAAGGAGCTAAAACTCAAAAGTTCTCAGATTTTTCTGCAAGTGGTTTGCAAATACACTTTTCCAACAACTGCTGACGGTTGAATTTTTAACCAATCCACAGTAGAGGTACCTGGACTTACAAAGTGTAGACCTTCTGGGGGTGCAATAAGAGTTTGGCATTTCTCTTCTGGCTTCTCTTCTGGCTTACATCAGTGATATATTCAGTTTTTCCAATTCTTTCTAGGATTCTGGCCACACATTCATTGAGTGCTCCAACTTTTATAGATGTCATCTTAGAGATGGTCCTAAACCACCTTGTTCTGGTAACTGAAGGAATTGATATTCAACTGTTTAATATGATAAAATCATACTAAACAGGTTCTAAATGAATTGAAGCATTTTCCAGGGGCTACACTGTCACTCTTCTCAGGGTCACTGCAGAGAAGGCACAGAGAACTTCTGTTCTCTCCCTGGAAGATAATTGTCTTCATGCTTTTCTAGTTTCTATGTGATGATCAGGCTCCTATCTGGCCTGCTTTTGGGTGCCAAAACAGCAAATAGACTTCCAGGAATTACAATGGGAGTTCAGGCATGTTCTTCTTTATTCTTCTATCAATTAAACCATGTCTATGGGGTATCCCTGGAAAGAGTCTATCCATCCATTTAGTACCACAATTCTATGGTTTGTACACAAGGAACTTACCATTGATGTAAGTGGTTTCAGTTTTCTAATTGAAGTCATACAATAACCACACACTCCATTAGATCAATGATAAAATGAAAAAGAAGGCCCCTGGAACAGTGATGCCTGCAAGAGGAGTGTAAGTTCATGCTCTGTACTTCCTTTATTGTCCCTGGGACAGCAGTGCTTGAGATAGAAGTGAAAATTCATGCTCCTGCCTCCTCCATTGCTCTGGGAATGCAGTGCCTCTAAGAGGACTGTATATTTGCACCCTTGCTTCCTCCACTGCTCCATGATGGTGACACTGGCTAGAGGAGACAGACATCTCCTAGGAAAGCCTCAACAACAGTGATAAGGCTATCTAACATTAGAAATCTAAAAGAATCAACACAGAAAACGACAAGATGAAGAAGCAAAATGCAATCCCAAATACCCAGTACACCCAGAAAAAGTCCAGAACACAAAGAGATAGAGGAAATCTGAAGTCAGCAAATGGAACTTTCTGAAATGATAGCAGCAGAGATGAAAAAACTAATGAAGTGTCCATAGAAAAAAATAATCTTTAAAGTGCAACAAGAAATGACTATCAAAATTATTAAATCAGACACAGATGAACAAATAGAGGAGCTCAGGAAAACTATGCAAGCCATGATTGCCAAACATAGACAAGACGTAAAATCAATGAAATAAATCCAAACAGAAAAACAGGAGATTAGAAACTTCATGGAAAATATGCACATCAGATTGAGTGAAAGGTGAGGATAGAATATTGGATATAGAAGAAATGAATATAACTAGTGAAAAGGAAAAGAAGATACCTTAAAGTTACAAGAGACCACCAAAAAATAAATCCAACAGCTACAAGGTGAAGAAAAAAAAAACATATGTTGATTAGAATGAGTGAGAAATCTGGAGACAGCATGAAAACCGTTAAAAACTTCTTCACAGAAATAATGGCAGAAAATTTCTCAAACATTAATAAAGAATTTGACATACAAAATGCATGAAGCATATAGAACTCCAAATAGCCATGACCAAAATAAATCTATACAAGGCATATACTAATTAAGATTCTCGAAATTCAGCACAGGAATGAAATATTAAAAGCAGCTTGAGAAAAAAATATATCACCTACAAAGGAAAACCATTCAGAATCAGTAGACTTATCAACACAAATCTTCAAATCCAGAAAAGCTTGGATCGACGTATTTAAAATCCTAAAAGAAAACAATATTAACCCAGATTGATGTAACTGACAAAATCATCTTTCAAAATTGGTGAATAAATAAAATACTTCTATGACAAAGAACAACTGAAGAAACTTATGACCACCAAATCAGTTCTACAGGATGCTCTGAAAGATATTAGAAAGAGATAACAAAGACCACAAACTCAGGAACACCAATTGAAGAAGCCACCAAGCAGGGCAAATAATTAATTAGAGCACAAAGATCAGTAACAAAAAACAGGGAAATAACATGGAAAAATCAGTACATACCAGTTATAACCATCAATGTGGTCCCAATTCACCAATAAAAAGAAACAGGGTGGCAGAGTGGATCTAAAGCAAGATCCAACAATGTGTTGCATTCAAGAAACACATTTAAGTCAAAAAGAAATTCATAGACTATAAGTCAAAGTATGGAAAGCAATTCTCTATGCCATAGGAACCCAGAAAAAAGCTATATATTTCATTTGTAGACAATTCAAACTTTAAACAAGAATTGATCAAAAGTGACAAAGATATTCACTGCATACTCATTAAGGGAAAACTCCAGGAAGAGATAAAAATTATAAATATTTATGCACCAAACATGTGTCCACACAACTACATAAAATAAATATTAACTGAAAAACCAAATAAGCACTAACACAGTTGTAGTGGGGGACCTCAATATGCCACTCTCATAAATGAATAGATCAACTAGACAAAAAATCAAGTAGGAAATATTAGAATTAAATCAGGCCTGTGAACAAATTGACTTGGTACATGTCTACAGAGTGCTCCACCTCAAAACATCAGAATACATACTCTTCTCTTCTGCACATAGGACCTTCTACAAAATAGATCATAACATGACAAAACATGTGTAAGTGAATTTAGAGGAATTGAAATCATTGCATACATACTATGTGACTATAGTGCAATGAAGCTGGAAATCAATGACAAAGGAAACTACAAGAAGTACATTAACACATAGAAATTAAATTTCACACTTTTGAAAACTCATGGACCATAGAGGAAATTAAAGACAAAGTTAAACACTATATACAATTAAACAATAATGCTGATAAACATACCAAAACTTATGGGAGGGAAATTTATAGCAATGAATTCACATATCTGAAAAAGATAATGAGTTCAAATAAATAACCTAATATTGAACCTCAAACTTCTAGAAAAGAAGAACAAATTGAACTCAAAACTCATACAAGGGAGGAAAGTAGAAAGATATGAGCAGAAATTAATGCAGTAGAGAGGAAGAAAATAATACAAAAATTCAATTACTTGAAAAGTTTTTTCTTTGAAGAAATAAATAAAATTGATAAGCCACTACCCAACCTCATCAAAACTAGGAAAGAAAAAAAACCACAAATTCAAGCAATTAGAAATGAAAAGGGGGAAATCTCAATGAATACCACAGAAATTCAGGAGCTCATCAATACCTACTATGAGAACCTGTACTCTAGTAAGATGAAAAGCAAAGAAGAAATAGACAGATTTCTAGACATGATAAAATTGCTAAAACTAAATCAAGAAGATATAAAAATTCTAAATAAACTGCTATCAGCCAACAAAACTGAAAATGTAAGTAAAATTTTACCAACAAAGAAAAGGCCAGTCCCCGACAGATTCACTGTTAAATTCTACAGGAAATTTAGAAAAGAATTAGTGACATTAATAATGAAAATCTTTGAAGAATATAAAGGGAACAATACTTCCAAAGTCATTCCTGGAAGCAAGTGTTACCCTGATTTAGAAACCAGAAAAGAATCTAACCAAGAAAGAAGTGTATGGGTCAATCTCTCTAATGAACATTGATGCAAAAATCCTTGAAAAGATACTGGCAAAAAGAATGTAGCGAGTCATCAAGAAGATTATGCTCTGTGACCAAGTAAGATCCATCACAGGGATCTATGAATGGTTCAACATATGCAAATCAATAAATGTAATATGAACAGAAGGAAAGACAAAAATCACATGATCATTTCAATTGATAAAGATAAAAACATTTAACAAAGTCCTACATCCAATCATGATAAAAACTCTACAGTAAATTGGAAGAGATGGTCTTTACCTTAATTTTATAAAATCCATCTATGACAAACCAACAACTTATATCATATTAAATGGTCAGAAATGAAAGCTTTCCCTCTAAAATCAGTAACAGATAAGTATCTCCATTATCATCCTTTCTATTCAATGTAGTTCTGGAAACATTAGCCAGGTGGCTAGACAAGAGAAAAAACAAAAAAGAGATAATGATTGGAAAGGAAGAAATTAAATTATCATTATTTTCAGATGACGTGATACTCTACATAGAAGACCCCAAATTTTGTACCAAAATACCTGTAGATTTAATACCTAAATTCAGTAGTGTAGCAGGATACAATGTCCATATTCAAAAATCAGTATTCCTGTCCAAAAACAACAAACTCACAGAGGGAGAAATTAGGGAAAGCATATCCTTCATGATAACAACCAAAATAATGAAATTGTTAGGAGTCAATCTAACAAAGGTTATAAAAGATCTGCACAGGCCATGTTGGAACTTGGGGCACTGGGAAAACAAGCAGCCAGCTTGCTGCTCTGGTAAGTGGCTGTGGACTGGCAAGCCTTAGCCACTCCAGGGTGAGAACCATCAGCTGTTCCTGAGATCCGTGCCATGTTGGAACTTGGTGAAAGGATTTTGCCCTAGAATAAATTACTGCACAGTCATGGCAGTGGTCTAACAGTCATGGCAATGGTCTAATGTGGCAGAAGACCAAAGCAGGAATGCCTACCACTTCCTGCTTCTTCCTCATCCCTAATTGCAACTCTCCTTCCTGTTTGCACATGCAGAGAGTTCCAATCAGCTCCTCACATGTCATCTATGTCTTCCCTAAGCACCACCCCCAGTCAGAGGTTATATATACATTCCATGTCCCATGGTCCAGTCAGAGAATGCCAGGCTTTTGTAGCCATGGAGTTTTCTCCATGTCCTTGGAATAAAGGCTACTTTTAATTTTGTATTTTCTCTCTTATTGTGCCAAAAACCTAACAGAATGGTGCTCTGACTCGGATAGCAGCATGAGTGGCTCCTGGGGTTGTCCCAGTTTGAGCCCCCCTGCTAATCCACAGACAGGACCATATCTTGGATTAGTCCCTCATTTTTAACACATGAGAGCTGCTCAACTTGTCACTGCCTGCGCACAACACCGGCCTATCGGATTTATCAAAGTGAGCTACCATGTGAGGTTTTCTGTTTCTGTTCCTAAAATCTGCAAGCTTGCCATCAGAAAACCTATCCTTACCATCCTGGGACAAAGATACCAGTTTTCACGATCCTTAGGCCATATAGACTAAGGCAAAACTGTTAATTTTGTTCCCTGGAACCCTGCCCCAAACTCTTCCGGTGATGGCTGGGAGAATGGGTGTTGGGACTTTCTGTGTCACACTTCATTTGGGTGATGACTTTTTTGGATAGATGTGACCCAAGACAGCTTCCACATACCTTGGGGGAGTGCTAAAGCTCTTAGGTCCCAAGGTGAAGCTATTATCTCAGCTCATTTATAATTTGGTCCTGGGGGCCATTTCCTGCCCCCTCAAACCCAAAAGCTTTAGTTATGCATTATGATCTTTAGTTATGCATTTCTCACAAGGGTGACAAGTTGACAAAAAACCTATCATTTTTAGGCCTTTGGCCCAAGGATGTGCCTTTCTCTCATTCTGTCTTGTATAAATGGCCCAAATACCTCTGGCTTGCTCTGTTCCACTGCAGCTTTCTCAGCCAGAGGTTCCTGTATCCCTGTGCCGTCTTCTCCTCCTCCCTCCCCAACAGTGGCCTCTAATCCTTGCCTTAGTCTCTCTCCCCAGTCTCCAACTTCTCAATCCCCCCCACCTGAGCTGTTTGTTCAGTCAGATGGTTCTTTGCCTCCTACTCCTGTGTCACCATTCTCTCTGCCAGCTAATCATATGCGGTCACGTGTGTTTCAGCCTCTCAGCAGGCTATATGGTGTTCAGAAGCCCTCTTGCTGAAGCTCACATAGAGGACAGCCACCATCTTGTGGCCCTCCACCATGTGACAGTGTGCTGCCATCTTGTGATGGGTCTCAAGGTCAATGTGCACCACCTTGTGGCCCATCATGTGATCAGCATAAATCTTCTTGCTGATCTTGATTGATCAGCATCAATCATCTTGTGGGTCACATGATGGCCAGTCACTATCTTGCACTCCCTCACTGTGATCTACTCCACAGTCTTTTCAGCCTCATTCTCTACTCCTGATTTGAGAGCAGGCTAGCCCTGAGAGACTAGTTAATTGTGTCCCTATATCCCTCTCTGACCTATCTCAGATTAGCCATAAATTAGGTTTCTTTTCTGCTATTCTTATTTCAAGAGATCTAAATTAATCTATAAAAAGGTTCATACTAATCTTTTTTATATAGCTCAAATCGGCCAAATATATTTGAGTGCACTCTGATTTTATAACATGTTTGATAGTCTATATACCTTTTGACTATTTACTATACAGATCATTTGTCTGCGTTTGTCCATTTGCCTGTTCTGTAAACAGCTGTCCCTTTTATTTGACCTAAACAATTTTTTCCTCCTCTTTTACATTTTCAGATCATTTAATCAAGGTTTATTTGGGTTATACATTTAAAAAGCACACTTCTACCTAGTTTGCCAGCTGGTGAAAATGTTAAAACTGGAAAAAGAAAATCCTTGGGATGAGGAGACATTGGACAGGATTTCAATTGATGAATAAGAAAGTGGCCACCTGGTGTTTAAACAAGCTCTTATTCATTAACTGGAGGCCCCAGTAATCTCCATAGCCTTATGGGAGATACCCCAACTAAAGTTCATATGACTGAGATAATTCATTGTTGCTGATCTGATGATATATTCATGCTCTCTAATGTAAAATTAACATTGTTTCTGATGACAAGCGTTTTCTTTCAGAACATCTCCCTTTTTCCTTGTGCTCCAACCAGGAGATTCAGGTCAGACCAACACAAGGTCACCACTCAAATAATAATTTTTAAACAAAAAATTTATGTAATGTATATGTTATATTTAGAGATGCTTAAATAGTAAACAGTCCAAACAATGTCACAAATTTCTTCAGTGCTCAAATGTTAAAAACACTCATAGTTAATGTAAAATAATAGTTCCATTTAATGTTTTATGTTAAACCTACTGCCTCTACTGCACTGTGCTGTTATCAATCTTCTAGATGTTCAACAACTAAAATTAAGAGATAATTATAAATTCCTTTTGCATGCCTTTTGCTGAGATCCACAAGATCTTTTCCAGAAAAAGGTTATATGATACATATTGGTGCCATAATTTACTATACTTAAATGACACCACAGCTAATCTCTCTCTCCTAAATAAAAAGGTAAAATTAATAAAACAGGCCATCCTCAAAATCAGATGGCATTAGACATTCTAAGCACAGGAGATACTTATTCAATTGTAAAACCTAAATGTGTGTATGACAAATCAATGACATGTCAATTTCTAAAATTCCCTAGACCTTATCCTTATCTTCCTTATGGGAAGCCATTACTAAAATTATAATCATAAATACCCTGTTGATTCTATTATTTGATTTCTGAATACTTAATTGATTATTTGTCCTTGTCTCCTTTAGACTTAAAGCTGTACACCTACCCAAGATAAAAACCAGATGTCTTGTGACTGTGGAGGAGACAGATACCTTCCTCTGTGGGCCAGATCCCAAGACAAAAGGCTAAACTTGGCCCTCAAACCCCACAAGGAGATGTTCTTAATGTGGCTTTTTATGTTCTCAACAACAGAGATAAAAATTAAAAGAAAAAATGACAATTTGATCTCTTAACAGTGACACTTGAGGCTCCCAAGACAGAAAAACCAAAACAAGGTAGAGCTGCCTGAGCCCCTCCTGGACCATGCTTCAAGGGCAGCAAAAAGGACTTTGGGCAGGAGAGTGCCCCAACTCAGTGTTCAATAGGGTCTTGCCCCTATTACAATCTCAAGGGCCATTAAAAGAGTGACTGTCCTAGCTGCCAGAGAGCAGATAAGCCATCCTCTAAGGCCTTGCCCTCACAGGAGATTTCATCACTGCCAGATTCATCAGACTGATCTACTGGGACTTGCTTCTGAAGACTGATAGGGCTCAGGGTCCACAGCCCCCCATTAAGATATCATTCTCAAAGCCCCAAGTCCTATTGGAGGTCTCAGGTAAGACATTCTCTGTACTTGTGGACATAAAGGCCATGTATAATGTTCTTCCTGAGTTTTCAGGCCCTTATATTCAGTCTCTATAGTTGGTGTTGACAGCCAACCTATGCAGCCTTTACAGACAGGACCTATTCCATGAAGATTCCAAATTCTTCTTTACCCATGGTTTCCTAGTAATTCCAACATGTCCCACACACATTTTGAGGTAAAAATCTTCTTCCCTGGTCAGTCCCATCATTTGAGATACCTCCAATCCCACCTACACTACCCATGCCATGCTTATTTTAATTCAGCCCAGGGATCCTTCAATTTTTCCTAGCATTGCCCAATATCCCATAGCTCCCAAACATTTACAGGGACTTAAACCTATAATCAAGTGCCTTTTAGATAATGGTTTTCTTAAATCTGCTCATTCACCCAATGATATTCCTGTTCTGTCAGTTCTCAAGCCTGATGGGTCTTATCGCCTAGTGCAAGTCCTCAGGGTTATCAATAATGCTGTTACTCCAATTCACCCAGTGGTGCCAAACCCTTATACCAGGCTCTCTCATACCCCTCCCCCACTACTCACTTTACAATTGTAAATCTTAAAAGGGCCTTTTTAAGCATCTCTCCTACACCCTAATTTTCAGGATTCCTTTGTGTTTATATAGACCCAAACACTTTGAGGTCTCAACAACTTATACCTGTCATCTCTATAGTAAAACCTCTCCTCAAAGACACATAGCAACCCCTTCCTTTCCTAGTCATCAATTTTGTAGACACCACCCTGGTCAGGACTGACAGGTAGATTTTACATACATGCCTTGCCACAAAACTCTCAAATATCTTCTCACCATTGTTTGTACTTTCTCAGGATGGATAAAAGCCTTTCCCACAACCAGGTTGACTGATGATGCAGTTACTAAAGTCCTGTTACAGAAAATCATACCAAAGACTACAACCATGGCAGAGCAGCCCCTACCTGGTTTTCTTGGCAACCCCAACAGCAGCCAAAGTTCTGGACTTCCTTCCTGGTTTTACATCACTCAAACTAAGAGGTGCCCTCCCAATCCTGATTCTAACCATTCTGAGTGGCCATCCAATCTTCTGTCCCCTACCCATCTCCATCTCACCAAGGTCTCATAGCCACAGCTCTCAGGCTAAGTCATGGAATGCCTACCACTTCCTGCTTCTTCCTCAGCCCTAATTGCAAGTCTCCTTCCTGTTTGCATGCACAGAACGTTCCAGTTAGCTCCTGGCACATCATCTATGCCTGCCTTAAGCACCGTCGCTGGTCAGAGGTTATATATACACCCCATGCCCCATGGTCTGGTCAGAGAATGCCAGGCTTCTATAGCCATGGAGTTCTCTCCATGACCTTGGAATAAAGGCTACTTTTTATTTTATGTTTTCTCTCTTATTGCACCAAAAGCCTAACATTTGGGGTGCTGGGAAAACAAGCAGCCACCTCACTGCTCTGGTAAGTAGCTGTGGCCTGGGCAAGCCGTGGCTGCCCCAGGGCAAGAGCCATCTGCACTTCTTAAGATCCACACCATGTTGGAACTTGGGGCACTGGGAAAACAAGCAGCCAGCTCACCAGTCTGCTAAGTAGCTGTGGCCTGGCAAGCTGTGGCTGCCCCAGGGTGAGAATGATCAGCATTTCCTGAGATCTGCGCCATGTTCAAACTTGGGGTGCTGGGAAAACAAGCAGCCAGCTTGCCACTCTGGTAAGCACCTGTGAGCCTACCAGCATACAGGCTAAGAATCAAACAAGCATTCCCCCACCCACCATGAGCAAGTGAGAGCCAGTGATATGAGCATCTCTTGTGAGTTTGACTACATGCAATATAACAAATAAAGGGGATTTCATTCTGCCATCTCTTTGAAGGCAAATATTTTTATCACTGTTTTTCTCTGTTCTGATTAATGGTATTGCTCTATTCAATATTCTTTTTTTTATAAGTTTGGTATTTCCTTCCATTTTGCTGTACCTGATTGAAGGAACAACTATTGTGAAGAAAATGAGATATACTATTGTACCTATTGCTGTTATCCTGGTAACCTGCTGTGAAGTTCTGTATGAATTTCACTACAGTGTCTCAATTGGCTTTGTCCCATCTTGTTCTGCTGTATTTTGCTATCTTCAAAAAAAAATCTACACAGTGAAAATTACAGTACCCTATAAAAGGAGACTGAGGAGTATATTAGAAACTGGAAAGATGTTCTCTGTTTTTGTATAGGAAGAACCAATGTAGTTAAAATGGCCCTACTCCCCAAACTGCTATATGCATGTAATGCAATCTCAACCAAAATACCATGAGCATACCTCAGAAAACTAGAAAAAACATGCCTAAAATTCATTTGGAAACAGAAAAGATTGAGAATAGCAATTCAGTACAACAAAAGCAAGTCAGAAGGTATCACAACCCCAGACCTGAAATTATACTACAAAGCTACTGTAATAAATAAGTATGGTACTGGCAACAAAACAGGTCTGAGGATCAGTGGAACAGAATAGAAGATGCAGATGCATCCCCAAACACATTTAGCCATCTTATCTTTGACAAAGGAGCTAAACAGGCTCGCTGGAAGAAAGTTTGTCTCTTTAATAAATGGTGCTGGAAAAACTAGCTTTCCACATTCCAAAGTCTAAACTAGAGCCATGTCTATCACTATGCAATAAAGTCAAAATGGATCAAAGATCTAAATATTAAAATAGAAACACTAAATTTACTGGAAGAGAAAATAGGCAGAAAGATAGGTATAAGCAGAGACTTCATGAGCAAAACCCAGACTGCAAGGGAAATAGAACAAAGAATCAACAAGTGGAATCTTATTAAAAAGCTTTTACACAACAAAAGAAATAACCAAGGGAGTGAAAAGATAACCCAAAGAGTTAGAAAAAAATATAGCCAGTTTTCCCAAAAAAGGACTTGTATCTAAAGCATATAAAGAATTGTAAAAAATCAGATCCCCCAAATTCAAAGACTCAGTGCAAAAATGTGCATCTGAAATGAATATGCACTTCTCAGATGAAGAAATACAAGTGACATATAAATACATGAAAAATTGTTCATCATCATTGTTCATTTGAGAGATGCAAAGTACAGCAAGACTGAGATTATATCTCACCCCACAAAAAATGGCTATCTTCAAGAAATTAACCAGTTCTGCAGGCTTGAGTTGACCATGCCCAGTGACCTTCATTCAACCAGGGGAGCTAGGCATGTGCCACCATGAGGTGAGTTGCAGCTCACCAGGGCATACCCAGGAAAAGTTTGGGACAATCAATCCCAGTGACTAGGTTCCCACCCAGCCCACTAGGATGCTGGACTATGCCCCAGAGGTTTCACAGGCTTGAGTAGACCATGCCTAGTGACCTTCTTTCAACCAGGGGAGTGCTGTGAGGGGAGCCAAGGCTGCATGAGTCCCAGGAGCAGAAGGTGCAGAGGTAGCTTCCAACACATCCAGGGAAAACTTTGTAACATCCCTGGAAACACAGAAATGTAGGAAAATGACAAAATGAAAGACAAAAATGCAATCTCAAACCTCCAACCCATCCCAAGAAAGCCTAGGAGCCATGTACATAGAAGAAAATACTAGCCATACACCTGAAATGCCTGAAATGTTATCAACTAAAATAAAGAAGCAAGTACAGGAAGCTATGAGGGAACTCAAATCAGAAATAATATCCCAGGTAAAAGAAGAAATGATAAAAGTAGTGAAAGAAATAGTGAATGCATCTAAAGAAGACAGCTAAAAAAATAGAGGAACAAAGCAAACAGATAGAATCCCTGAATGAACAGTATAAGAAACAGGCAGAATACATGAAGCAAATTCAAAGAGTTATACAGGAAATCAAAAATTCTATTGAAAGTTGTAAAAACTGCCTCAACAAAAGTGAAGATAGAATCTCAGATCCTGAAGATAAGATTGCAGCTGGTGAACAAGAAAGGAAAGATCTTCTAAAAATAACAAGGAATCAGGAAATAGCAATTCAACAACTGCAAGATGATGCAAAGAAAAACAACATAAGATTAACAGGGATAAATGAAAAAGAAGGGGACAACACAAATGATATCAAGAGGCTATTTACAGAAGTAATAGCTGAAAACTTCCCAAACATGAGAATGGAAACTGACATACAGATTAGTGAAGCATATGGAACTCCAAATAGCCATAACAAAAACAAAACTACACTCAGACATATAATAATCACCATCCCAGAAATACAACATAAGAAAAGAATATTGAAAGCTGTTAGAGAGAAAAGACATATCACCTAAAAAGGAAAACCTATCAGAATCACAGCAGACTTCTCAACACAAAAATGAAGTCCAGAAGAGCATGGAGTGAAGTGTTTCAGGTCCTAAAGGAAAATGACTTCCAACCTAGACTGATGTACCCTGCAAAACTGTCCTTCAAAATGGATGGAGAAATAAGACACTTCCATGAAAATGAACAGCTGAAGAACTTCATGATCATCAAGCCAACCCTACAAAGAATACTCAAAGACATTCTAGATACACATAGGAAAAAACCACTAAGCAAGACAGACAATTAGAAAGAATGGAAAGTTAAGATACAACATCAGAAAGATAACATGTCAACAATAAACCAATATATGACAGTTATAACCATTAATGTAAATGGCCTCAATTCACCAATGAAAAGAAACAGACTGGCAGAATGGATCAAGAAACAATGTCCAACCATATTCTGTCTACAAGAAATCCATCTAACCAAAAAGGAAACTCATAGACTGAAAGTCAAAGGTTGGAAAACAATATTTCATGCAACAGGAACTCCAAAAAAAGTGGGGTTAACTATTCTGTTTACAGACAATGTGAACTTCAAACCAAGAATTGTCCAAAGAGATAAAGAAGGTCACTACATACTAGTTAGGGGAAAACTTCAAGAGGAAGTGATAACAATCTTAAATATAAATGCAGCAAATTCCAGAGCACCCAGTTATAGAAAGCAAGTATTAACAGAAATGAAAAATCAAATAAGCAATAACACAATTATAACAGGAAACCTTAACATGCCAGTGACACAAAGGGACAGATCAATTAGACAGAAAATCAGCAAAGAAATAACAGAACTGAATCACACCTGTGAACAAATGGACTTGATAGACAGAGTGTTCCATCCAACAACATCAGAATATACATTCTTCTCAGCAGTACATGGGGCAGTCTCTAAAATAGACCATTTACTAGTCAACAGAACATATTTAAGTAAATGCAAAGGGATTGAATTTATCCCATACATGTTATCGGATCATAGCATCATAAAACTAGAAATTAATGATAAAAGAAACTGCAAAACCCCCACAAACACATGGAAATTGAATAATACACTCTTGAGCAATAACTGGGTCACAGAGGAAATTAAAGAAAACAAACAATATCTAAAAGCAATCAAAAATACAAATACAACTTACCAGAACCTGTCAGATGCAATGAAAGTGGTCCTCAGAGGAAAATTTATTGCACTGAGTTGTCACATTAGGAAAACAAGACTAACACAAATAAACAACCTGATACTACACCTCAAACAGCTAGAAAAAGAAGAGCAAGCCAAGCCCAAAGCCAAAAGAAGGGAGGAAATTATGAAGATCAAAGCAGAAATTAATGCAATAGAGACTAAGAAAACAATACAAAGAATTAATGAATCAAAGAGTTGGTTCTTAGAAAGAAAAAATAAAATTGATAAGGCCCTAGACAACATAATTTAAAAAAGGAAGGAAAGAAAAGACTCAAATTCATGCAATATGGAATGAAAAGGGTGAAATCAATACAGACCCTGTGGAAATACAGAAGATCATCAACATCTATTTTGAAAACCTCTACTCTCATAGGTTCAATAACACAGAAGAATTGGACAGATTCCTAGAAACATATGAACCACCAAAGCTGGATAAAGAAGATGTAAAACTGATAAATAACCCAATTTCTATTAATGAAATTGAAAATATAATCAAGTCCCTACCAACAAAGAAGAGCCCAGGCCCAGACGGATTCACTGCAGAATTCTACAAGAAATACAAAGAAGACTTAATGCTGACACTCCTCAAATTCTTCAATGAAATTGAAAGGGAAGCAATTCTCCCTAAGTCATTCCTGGAAGCAAATATCACTTTAGTACCAAAACCTGAGAAAGACCCAACAAAAAAAGAGAACTACAGGCCAATCTCCCTAATGAATATAGATGCAAAAATTCTCAATAAAATATAGGCAAACAAATGCAGCAAATCATCAAGAAGATTATACACCATGACCAAGTGGGATTCATCCCAGGGATGCAGGGATGGTTCAACATATGTAAATCAATAAATGTAATCCACCATATCAATAGAGCCAAAAGTAAGAATCACATGATCATTTCTACAGATGCAGAAAAAGCTTTTGATAAGATCCAACACCCATTCATGTTAAGAACCTTACAAAGAATTGGAATAGATGATCTTTACCTCAATATATAAAGGCCATCTATGAAAACCCAACAGCCAGTGTCATATTAAATGGCCAAAAACTGAAAGCCTTTGCCTTGAAATCAGGCACAAGACAAGGATGTCCCTTATCACCTCTCCTATTCAACATAGTACTGGAAATAGTAGCCAGAAAAATTAGACAAGAGAGGGAAATAAAAGGAGCAAAGACAGGAAAAGAGAAAGCTAAATTATTTTCAGATGACATGACATTCTACTTAGAAGACCCCTAAAACTCCATTGAAAGACTCCTAGATATAATTAAAAAATTCAGCAATGTAGCTGGATACAAAGTCAATACTAAAAAATCAATAGAATTCTTATACACTAACAACAAAATCACCAAGAGAGAAATAAGAAAAGTCACACCCTTCACACTAGCATCCAAAAAAATGAAATACTTAGGAATTAATCTAATGAAAGATGTAAAAGAGTTGTACAGGGAAAATTATAATACCCTGAAAAAGAAATCGAAGAGGACCTCAGAAAATGGAAAGACATCCCTTGTTCATGGATAGGAAGAATAAATATTGTGAAAATGCCCATTCTCCAGAAATTGTTACACAGATTCAATGCAATCCCAATGAAAATACCACTAGCATACCTCATAGATCTAGAGAAATCACTCCTAAATTTCATCTGGAACCAGAAGAGACCTAGAATAGCAAAGGCAATTCTAAGCAGCAACACCAAGGCAGGAGCCATCACAACTCCTGACTTGAAGTTATACTACAAAGCTACCATAATAAAATCAACATGGTATTGGAATAAAAACAGACCTGAAGATCAATGGAATAGACTAGAAGGTACAACTACGAACATACTTGGCCACCTTATCTTTGATAAAGGGGCCAAGCATGTTCACTGGAAGAACAATAGTCTCTTTAATAAATGGTGCTGTAAAAACTGGCTTTCCATATGCTGAAAACTAAAATTAGACCCATGCCTGTCATCATGTACTAAACTAAAATCCAAATGGATCAAAGATCTAAATATTAAAACAGAAACACTAAATCTGTTGGAAGACAAAGTAGGTAAAAATCTTGAAGACATAGGAGTAGGTAGAGAATTTGTGAACCAGAACCAAACTGCATGGGAAATACTTCCCAGAATCAATAACTTGGATCATGTCTTATTAAAGAGTTTCTGCATGTCTGAAGAAATCTCCAGCAGAGTGAAAAGAAAAGCCACAAACTGGGAAAAAATCTTAGTGAACTGTCCCTCAAAGGACCTCTGTCTAGAACTTATAAAGAATTAAAAAAAATCAGATCCCTGAAATTCAAAGACCCAATCCAAAAATGGGCATCCGAGATGAACACAGTTCTCAGATGAAGAAATATGAGTGGCAAATAAATACTTGAAAAAATGTTCATCATGATTGGTTATTAGAGCAATGTAAATTAAAACCACACTGAGATACCATCTCACTCCAGAAAGAATGGCCAGGATCAACAAAACTACCAACAACAAGTGCTGGAGAGGCTGTGGGGGAAAAGGAACTCTTGTGCACTGTTGGTGGGAGTGTAGACTGGTGCAACCACTGTGGAGGTCAATCTGGATATTCCTCAAAAAGCTGGGGTTGGAGGTCCCATTTGACCCACCTATTCCACTCTTAGGCATATTCCCAGAAGAACTGAAAACATTGTACCACAGTGATATATGTGCACCCATGTTTATAGCAGCACAATTTTTAATAGCCAGATCTTGGAAACAACCTAAGTGCCCATCAACTGAAGAATGGATAAAAAATTGTGGTACTTTTATACAATGGAGTACTACTCAGCAATATAAAGAATGATCACATTGAGATATTTATAAATAAATGGATGCAACTTGAGACCATACTCATAAGTGAAATAAATCAAATTCACATGTACAAATACCATATAGTCTCCCTAGTGTACAAAATGGTAAGTGTACAGAAGATTTTATGGTAATCATGGTTCTCCATTATATTGCTTTGAAGTCTTATAATGTTTTCATTCATTGATTGGAATGATTTTATTCTGTTTTGTTTGATCTTAATATGATATATTCTGATATGCTTAGATTTGTCCTCTTTTGTTTTATTCTCTTTAAAATATAAAAAAAATTAAAAAAAGAAATTAACCAATAAGAAATGCTGGAGAGGATATGGGGGAAAAGGAGCCCTACTCTATTTTTGGTGGGAGTGTAGACTGGTGCAACCACTGTGGAAATCAGTATGGAAAGTCCTTAAAAAACTAGGATTGAGATCCCATTTGAGCCAGCTATTCTGCTTCTGGATATCTTCCCAGAGCAGTTTAAAAGTCATATGAGGGCAATACACATGCATTGTTTATAGCAGCACAATTTGTAATATCTACATCTTGGAAACAACTCATTTCCATGAACTGAGGGATAGATAAATATGTCATCTTTTTATATAATGGAATACTACTTAGTCATAATGAAGGATAAACTGGAGACTTTTATTGGTAAATAGATGGATACTTAATATAGTTATACAGCTAGTTTCTCTTAATTTATTGAAAAGTCTGTGGTAATATTGTTTGTATAAGATATCATGCCTATATCTTGTACTCTGAATAAATACTACAAAGACAGCAACATGTAGTGTATCAACTATTGTGTCAACTGTCCTACTAACCTGTTTTGAAACTCGATTTAACTGTTAAGTCTGTCTTTTTTCTCTTAAAAATAAAAAAGAAAATAAAAAGAAAAATATAAAATACCTTAAGACAAAAATTATAGAAACATAAAACACCAATTTTTTTTCCTTCAGATCTCCATTTATTTTTTATTTTATTTTAAAAGACAACGAAATTGACACAAAATCTCAAAACAAGATAATAGGAGAGTTACAATAGTTAATACATTGTGTGTTGTTATATTTAAATTAGCTTATATGGAGTACAAGATATAAGCATTTATTAGTCCAAACAATATTGCACAACAAAGGTATAACACAGACCAAGAAAGACGCTGGAGTGATAAAAAGGAGGCACTGATAACCCAGGCTTTCAGACAGTTCTTCTTTAGTTACCTCCCACTGAACATGCCAGTGTTTAAGCATCTATGCTTTTGCCTAGTCCAGTGATGGTGAACCTAAAGCAGTGATGTTATAAGTTTGTCTTTTAATACAAAAGATGTTGATGTATGAATTGTTTTTCTAAACTAAAACCTCACTATTCAGGTTTAATTTCAGTGTTGATACTTTGTGATAAGTAAGTGGGTTTGAGGTTGCAGTTGGGACCCTGAGTCTCTAAAAAGTTCATCATCACTGTGGTATGATCTTGTTGTTTTATTTTCTACCCTCTTAGAATAATGTAAACAGGAACAACCATTAGGTGTTGTTTACAGTTAAAAGGAGGGAGGGAGTGACTCACTAAGCTCCTTTGGTTTCCCCTGGAAAGCTCTGATCCCCTAACATCTTTGAGGGGAATTGTAGGAGGAATCCTGTAGTTAATCCTATAGTAGCAGTTAAAAATTAACCACAAGTCCCATCTTTTATGTCTACTTCTGGCTGAAAGGGTGCATTGATCCTACATGAGCAGAAAACAAGGAATCCTCACTCTGACTGAATTCAAGAGAGCTAATCCCTTTCTCAGAAGATTTCTGGGCAAACCAGGTATGTGGAAGCATATTCTGCTCTTGAGTAATGGTCATCACCAGTAGTTTCACAGCTGTCAAAGAAGAAACAAATTTGATTATGAAATTAATTATTTAAGATCTAAATATTAAAGTTATGAGAAGCATTAATAAAGGGCATGTCCATAATACTAACCAAGACCCCCAATTTCAGACATTTGGCAGGATATCCATGTAACATTACTTGCAATAGAGAGACATAAGCAACTTTTCTTACAGTTTTATAGTGTATTACAACTGCAGTAGAAAAGAATGAACTATAAATATATAAAACAATCTGAGTGAATTTCAAAACCATTATGCTGAGGGAAATGACTCCCTCATTTAAAGGGATTTAAAATTGTGAAATTACCTAAAATGGAAACTAATCTACACTGTTAGATCCATGGTTTCCTGGGGATGGATGATAAAGTGGGAGGAGACAGAAATGGATGAAGAAATGATCCATATTTTTAGATGAAATGACTAACTTCACTATCATGATTATAGCCACACATAGTCTCATGACTATGTAAATTCAAAATGTATCAAAATTGTACATTTTAAACATGTGCAGTTACCAAATATCAGCTTCAATAAAGCTGTTAAAAATAAAAATTAACCACAAAAAATATTTTGAAAAAATAAAACTTTGTTCACATAATCAATATGTCAATATTTAATGTAGCTTCCTGTATAGTCATCAAACACTGGAAACCACCAGGTGGTCCTTTGGCAGACAAAAAGAAGACCAAATTGTGCTATGTTCATAGAATGGAATACTACACAGCAGTAAAAAATAATAATGTACCTATTTCTGTCTAGGATGGGTGAATCTTAAGTGAATTTTACTAATTAAATAATGGTAGAACCCAAAGATATGACTTCATTTATATCACAGTTTGGAAAAGACAAAAAAATCCAGTGAGAACAGAAAGCAGTTCAGTGTCTGCCAATGAGAGAAGGAGGTTGTACATAAATTTAACAGACAAGAGTATTTTTCAGTTATTAGAACTGTTATATATGATACAAGAAGATGAATTAATGATGTTATGCATTTTTCAAACCTTATTCAATTGTAGACCACTCATAGTGGACTTTATTTTTTTTTTTATTTAAAGAAGAAAAAACAAAACAAAACAGAAAACAAGCAATAATGCAAAATTCCAAAAAAAGAAACAAAATAAACACTAAGAAATCACTAGTTGACAAGTTACATACTCTAACCTTAGAAATAGTTGTTAAAGTTACACAATTAAAGCACACAAAGTGGACATTCAAACCATGAAACTGCAAAGAGTTCTGCTCAACAATCCAACAAAAACTGAGTAATATGGTTATCAATCTTACACACTTAAACATACATGCAGTTATATCCTTTAGAGCACTTTCTTTTCCTCTCTTTTTTACAATAGAAATTACACATTTTGCTTTTTATTACTCCTAGATGTTTTATTACCTTTTTAGTTAAGAAATAAATTACATATTGTCTTCTCAGAAATAGTTGTTCAAGTTACAAAATTAAAGCACACAAAGTGGACATTTAAATAGTGTGACTGCAAACAGTTCTGTTCAACCATCCAACAAAAACTTAGTAATGTGGTTATCAGTGCTACACACACTTAAACAAACACGCAGTTATATCATTTAGAGCACTTTCTTTTCCTCTCTTTTTTACAATAGCAATCACACATTTTGGGTTTTATTACTCTTACAGTTACTAATTTTTTACATTAGAGACACAATGTGATATTTATAAATATGATTCTTGTGTATTTCACTTATGAGAATAGGCTCAAGTTACCTCCATTTCAATATGAGGGCCTCAAGATCATCATTTTTTATAACTGAGTAATATTCCATTGTATAAAAATACATCTTTTCTATTCACTCTGCAGGTGATGGGCATTTTGGTTGTTTCCAAGATTTAGCTATTACAAATTGTGCTTCTATGAACATGGGTGCACATATATCACTGTGATATGACCCTTTCAGGTTTTTTGGGAAAATATCCAGGAGGGGAATAGCTGGTTTGAATGGAACTTCCAATCCTAGTCTTCTGAGAAATCTCCATATTGATTTCCATAGTGGCTGCACCAGTCTGCTCTCCCACCAACAGTGAAGCAGTGTTCCTTTTTTCCCGCAGCCTCGCCAACATTTGTTATCAGTTGTTTTCTTGATGGTAGCTATTCTTTCCAGAGTGAGATGAAATTTAATGCTGTTTTAATTTGCATTTCTTCACTTGATCTTAGCCAAAAGGCCAAGAAGCGATTAATTTGCATTTCTTGAATGACCAATGATGTTGAACATTTCTTCATGTATTTATTTGCCATTTGTATATCTTCCTCTGAGAACTGTGTGTTCATCTCAGATGCCCATTTTTGGAGAGGGTCTTTGAATTTGGGGGGCTTGATGTTTTTCAGTCCTTGATATGTTCTGGACATAAGTCCTTTGCCTGAGGGCTTGCTGGCTAAAATTCTTTCCCATTCTATGGGTATTCTTTTCACTCTGTTGATGATTTATTTTGAAGTGCAGAAACTTTTCAATAATATGAGATCCCAGTTTTTGATTCTTTGGAATGTTTCCTGTGCAGTTTGTGTTTTGTTCATGAATTCTCTGCCTACCCGTATGTCTCTACTTCTACCTGCCTTGTCTTCCAGTAGATTTAGTGTTTCTGTTTTAATATTTAGGTCTTTGATCCATTTAGACTTTAGTTGTGTGCATGGTGATAGCCATGGATCTAGTTTCAGTCTTCGGCATGTGGAGAGTCAATTTTTCCAGCGCCACTTATTAAAGAGGCTATCCTTCTTCCAGTGAACATGTTTAGCCCCTTTGTCAAATATCAGGTGGCTGAGTGTTTTTGTAGTTGTGCTTGCATCTTCTAATCTGTTCCTTTGATCCTCAGGTCTATTTTTTTTGCCAGTAGCAGGCTGATTTTATCACTGTGGCTTTGTAGTTTCAAATCAGGAAATGAGATGCTTCCTGGCTTGACTTTGTGCCCAGAACAGCCTTTGCTATTCTAGGTTTCTTCTGTTTCCAAATGAATTTTAGGAGTGTTTTCTCTAGGTCTGTGAGGTATGTTAATGGTATTTTAATTGGGATTGCATTAAATCTGTATAAGAGTTTGGGGAGTGTGGCCATTGTCACAATGTTCGTTCTTCCTAGCCAAGATCAAGGAATATCCTTCCATTTTTTAATATCCTCTTCAATCTCCTTTTTTAGCATAGTGTAATTTTCATCATATAGGTCTTTTAAATTTTTAATTAGGTGAATTTCTAAGTATTTCATTTTGTTAGATGCTATTGTGAAGGGTGATATTTCCATAATTTTTCTCTCAGTGAGTTTTTTTGTTTGTGTATAGGAATGCTATTAATTTTCCAGCATTGCCTTTGTATCCAGCTACACTGTGGAATTTGTTTATTACCTCTAATAATCTTTTGAGTTTTTTGGGTCTTCTATATAGAGTATCATGGCATCTTCAAATAGTGATAATTTAACTTCTTCCTTTCCTATCTTTATTCCTTTTATTTCTCTCTCTTGTCTGATTGCCCTGGCTAGTGTTTCCAGCACTATATTGAATAGGAGTAGTGATAGTGGACATCATTGTTTTGTTTCTGATTTTAAAGTGAAAGCTTTCAGTTTTTGTCCATTTAGTATAATGTTGGCTCTTGGTTTGTCATATAAAGCCTTTATAAGATTGAGGTAGACACTGTGTATTCTGAGTTTCTGAAGGGTTTTTATTATGAACATGTGTTGGACTTTATGGAAAGCTTTTTCTGCATGTATTGAGATGACCATGTGGTTTTTGTTTTTGGCTCTGTTGATGTGGTGTATTGCATTTATTGATTTGTGTATGTTAAACCATCCTTACATTCCTGGAATGAATCCCACTTGGTCATGATGTATAACCTTCTTGATGATTTGCTGCATTCTATTTACCAGTATTTTATTGAGAATCTTTGCATCAGTGTTCATTAGTGAGATTGGCCTATAGTTCTCCTTTTTGGTTGGGTCTTTCTCTGGTTTTGGTGTGAGAGTGATACTTGACTCCAGGAATGATTTAGGGAGGACTTCTTCCTTTTCAATTTCATTGAAGAGTTTAAAGAGTATTGGCATGAAATCTTCTCTATATTTCTTGTAGAATTCAGCCATAAATCCTTCAGGACCTGGACTTTTCTTTGTTGGTAAGTTTTTAATTACATTTTCAATTTCAATAGCTGATATCAGGTTATTCACAATTGCTTATCTTCTTGGTTGAGCTTTAGTAGTTCATAAGTTTCTAGAAATGTGTCCATTTCCTCTGTGTTTTCCACTCTATGTGAGTAGAGATTTTCAAAGTAGGTATTCATGATGTTTTGAATTTCCATGGGATCTGTCGTAATTTCTCCCTTTTCAGCCCTTATTGTGTGAATTTAGGGTTTTTTTTTCTTTTTCTCTATAAGGTTAGCTAGGGGTTTGTCAATTTTGTGTATTCTCTCAAAAAACCAGATTTTGATTCATTAGTTCTTTGTATTTTTTTTAATTTCAATTGCATTGATTTCTGCTCTAATCTTACAATTTCCTGTATTCTATGAGCTTTGGGTTTAGCTTGCTCTTCTTTTTCTAGAAGCTTGAGATGGAGCATTAGGTTGTTTATTTGTGCTTGTTCTGTTTTCTTGATGTGACAATTTATTGCTATATATTTCCCTTTTAAGACCGCTTTCATTGCATCCCATAGGTTACAGTATGTGTTACTGTGTTGTTGTTGAATTGTAGGTATTGCTTTATTTCTTTAATTTCATCTGTAGCCCACTGGTTGTTCAAAAGATTGTTATTTAATTTCCATTTATTTATGCAGTTTTTACAATTTTTGCCATTAATTTCCAATTTCAGTGTGCTGTCATCAGATAGTATGCATGGGATAATTTCAATAACTTTACAGTTAGTTAAGAATGTTTTATGGGATAATATATAGTCTATTTTGGAGAATGTCCCATGTGTGGTTGAGAAGAATGTGTGTTCTGATGTGGGTGAGTGGAGTACTCTGTAAATATCTACTAAGTCCAATTTATCACAGCTATGATTCAGTTCTATTATTTCTTTGCTGACATTTTGTCTAGTTGATCTATCTCTTTGTGACAATGGGATGTTAAGGTTCTTGTGTATTTCATTTTTCATGTCCATTAGTACCTGTCTTATATAGTTCTGTGCTTCTGTATTTGGTGCATATGTATTTATAATCGTAAGTTCTTGTTCTTGAATTTTTCCACTAATGAGTATGTAGCAACCTTCTTTATCTCTTTTAACCATTTTAGGTTTGAAGTTCATGTTGTCTTCAAATAGAATAGTTACTCTTGCTTTTTTCTGGGTTCCTGTTGCATGGAATACTGTTTTCCATCTTTTGACTTTTAACCTGTCAGTTTCCTTTTGGGTCAGATGTGTTTCTTGTATACAGCAAATTGTGGGATCATGTTTCTTGATCCATTCAGTCAGTCTATTTCTTTTGATAGGTGAATTAAGGCCATTTACACTTATGGATTTCACTTATATGTACTGGCTTGACTTTGCCTTGTTATGTTCCAGTTTCTTGCTTTCAGCTTTTCCCCCTTGTTTAATTGCTTGTCCTACCTGGTGGTTTCTTTCTGTTGTTGTTCTGGGGATTGTGGTCAATTTATCTCTATTAAATATGTCTTTTGATACTCTTTCTAGGTTTGGTTTTGTGGACATGAATTTCTTCAGTTGTTCTTTGCCATGGAAGTATCTTGCTTCTCCATTAAATTTGAATGAAAATTTTGCTGCATACATCAGTCTGAGTTGAAAGTTGTTTTCTTTCAGGGCTTGAAATACCTCACTCTAGGCTCTTGTTGACTTGAGGGTTTGTGCTGAAAAGCCTGCTATGAATCTAATGGGCTTTCCTTGATAGGTGAGTTGTATCTTTTCTCTAACAGCTTTTAGTATTCTGTTTTTATGCTATATGTCTGAGATCTTAATTATTATATGTCTGGGTGTAGATTCATGTTGATTGTGACTGGTTGGTGTTCTATATGCATCACTAATCTGCATATCAGATTTTTCCTCATGTTTGGGAAATTTTCTTCTATTACTTCTGTGAATATTTTGGCTATGTCATTTACATTGACTCCTGCCTCTTCACTGATGCCTAGTAACCTTAATTTTTTCCTTGGCATCATCATGAAGCTGTTGAGTTGTCACTTCATGCTGCTTTGTTATTTTTAAAAGTTCTATCCTTTCTTGATCACTAATTGTGATCCTGTCCTCGATGTCTGAAATCCTATCCTCAGCTTCATTTAAGCAGTTTTTCACATGTTGAATAGAATTTTTTGTTTCTTGGATGTCTCTTTGAGTTTGTTTCATGAATTCTGCATGTTTTCTATATTGTTCATTCAAGGTTTCAATCAGTTTCCCATGCGCCTGTACTTTATTTCTTCTTTAGCTGTGCTGAGCACCTCCTTTACTAAGGTTGTTATTTCTGTATTTACATGGGAGAGTGCTTCTAGTTTGAGATCCTCTATAGCCTCATGGAGTTTTTTTTTTTAATTTTACTCACTATATTTTCAGAGGTTTCTAGAGTGTTACATTTGAACTCCTCTATTTCAATGTCTCCTGTACTTATTCCTGGTGAACTAGATATTTGAGATTGCATTTTGCTTTTTCCTTTTGCAGTTTTCCACTTTTGAGTTAATATGTGGTCCTTCAAGCCCACTAGTTTCAACTGTTGGCAGTATGTATCTTGTGGTCCTAATGTAAGGTTGATATTTGTCCAATGCTGGGTCCCACAATGAAGAGGTGGGCCAGTTACCTTGATCCAGCCCGCGGATCAATCCATGGGTCTCACCTGGAGAGGGAACGGGGATAGTGGGCGGGGCAAGAGGAGAGAGAGAAGGAGACAAGTTGAGCAATTCCAATCAAGTCTCGTTTATTGATATAGGGCACAGGGTTTTTATAAGCGGGGGGCAAAACATGGAGTTTGGCAGGGTAAGCACGTTGCATGTCTGCTGATTAGCTAGAGAGCAAGATCTATCCAAATAAGGACAAGCTAGAGGCAGGAAGCTGTTGCTAGGTAGGGGTACATGGTAATCATGACTGGGCCCTCATCATATCTGCTAAATGCAGGAGAGGGTCATGGGTAATGTAGGCTGACACAGAATGCCCTCAGGCAGGAGGGGCGGGACAGCGGCAATTACCTTGAGCCGCTCCCTACATCACCTGACTTGACACTGCAGGGCCTGTTGAGTGAGTTCTATATTCTTCCTTGGCTGTCAAGCCTAGTAGTATTGATGTAGGTCAAATTTTAGTTCCTGCTATTACTTTATCTTCATGTTATTCCAATTCACCAAATTTCCCTGTCTGTAGTGTTTGTGTTGGCTGAGGCCCTACTGTGTCCCTATTGTGTGCCTGTGTGTCTCATAAGCCCTTTTGACTTTTTCTAAGTTGGGGGAGTCCTTTTGGCCCACTCCTCATTCTGCCTGATATTTTCTGTGTGCAGTAAGGAGTTACCCCCACACCTGTCAGACTCACTAAGATCTTACAGTTAGTTGGAGGTAGCTTTACTTCTGGCCCTATTTACCCACTATACACCTCTATTTTAGGGGCATACTCACCACAATGAATGGAGCCTGCTGAGATCTTCCCTTTGGATGAAGCAGTAACTGAATCTCCCCTCAAGGTAGGTCAGTTAATCTGCTGTAGTCCAAGGTTCTGGGAGAAAGGATGGAAGCTCTGACTGGAGTTCCCTGGTCTTGAATGGTCATCTGCAGAGAAAGCAGGCTGCAGGAGAGGCCCACATCTAGGCCAGTCAGGCACCTGTGGCTGGAATTAACAGTGCAGCAAGGTGCTCTCTGCAGAGAAGGTGTTTCTGCAAGAGAGGCCCGCCAGTCCAGGTGCCTCTGGCTGAAGTTCCCTCATAGTGGACTTTATATTAAAGGGGGTCTTGGAAAGTCATCCAGAATGTCATAGTTTTCAAGGTAGAATGTAGACTTGACAAATAAATGAAACTGTAATGTGAATGTTTGATAAAATCTCAGTAAAGGAATTTGGTGAAAGGTACTGACCTAAGTAACTAAAGAAAATGAAATTTTTTTATAATATTCTATAAGGCTAAAGAAAATGAAAACATATATTGAGGTTCTCATAAGAATATCAATTAGAAAGTCTAAAACATATATATGTGTGTTATACAAAGTAAATATACAATTTTACAAGTAAATATACAGTAGATAATGGAATCCAAGTCCTTCACTGTTTGAGAGAGAAGTTATACATAACCAGGAGATGAAAGCTAGAATGAAAAATGTTAACACTGGATAATAGTTAGAGATATCAGTATGAACCCATGTTTAATATATCTAAACTGATATATGCAGAAACACATTGACACATATAAAGATATGGATTAATATACATGTTCATATTTCCTGGTTAAATCTGCTGAGAGGTTGAAAATCACTGATATCTCACAGGCAATAAGTACATACTCAGTGCTCATATTATGGCTTTTAAAAACTGTTCTTCAATAGAATAGATAAAACTCTTGAAGACATTGGTGTAGGCAAAGACTTTATTAATAAAACCTCAATTCACAATCAACCACAATCAACAACTGAGATCTCATCTTATTAAAAAGCTTCTACACAGCAAGAGAAGCCAACAACAGAGTAAAGAGACAACCCACAGTGTAGAAAAAAAGTTTTCCAGCTGTTCCTCATACAAAGAATTACTACCAAGAGTATATAAAAACTCGAAAAAAATCAGGCCTCCAAAATTTAAACACCCAATCCAAAAATGGGCATCTAAGATGCATACACACTTCTCAAATTAAGAAATACAAACAGCAAATAAGTATATAAGAATGTTCAACATCACTGGTTATTCAGGAGATGCAAATTAAAACAACACAGAGATTACATTTTACTCAGGAAAGAAAGCTATTATCAAGAAATCAACCAATAACAAATGCTGGAGGGGTGAGGGCAAACTAGAACTCTTTTCCACTGTTGTTGAGAGTGTAGACTGGTGCAACCCCTGTGGAAATCAGTGTGGATATTCCTCAAAAAACTAGGAGTGGAGGTCCCATTTGACTGAACTATTCTTTTTCTGAGTTATCTTTCCAGAAGAATTAAAAACATCATACCATAGCAATATATGTGCACCTGTGTTTTTAGCAGCATGATTTGTAATAACTAGATCTTGGAAAAAATCCAAATGTCCATTAATATGAATGAAAGAGTATGAATGAATTTCAAAACTATTATGCTGAGGGAAATGATTTCTCTTTTTATAAAATGTAGTACTACTCAGCCATAAAGAATTACAAACTGAAGACTTTTATAGGTAAATGGATGCAACTTGAGACCACACTCATAAGTGAAATAAATGACACACATATTTAAACATTGTATTGTCTCCATAGTGTGAGAA
>PVLA01001740.1:0-326070 GCA_004027455.1 Hydrochoerus hydrochaeris | reverse complement strand
GTGCCACCATCCAGGTATGAGGTCAGGGCCGGTGGCACACTGGAATGCCTGCCATTTAGAGTGCCACCATCCAGGTATGAGGTCAGGGCCGGTGGCACACTGGAATGCCTGCCATTTAGAGTGCCACCATCCAGGTATGAGGTCAGGGCCGGTGGCACACTGGAATGCCTGCCATTTAGAGTGCCACCATCCAGATATGAGGTCAGGGCCGGTGGCACACTGGAATGCCTGCCATTTAGAGTGCCACCATCCAGGTATGAGGTCAGGGCCGGTGGCACACTGGAATGCCTGCCATTTAGTGTTCAAGAGATAACACTGAGCAGCAAGGGTATGAGGGTTCTTGCCCGTAATTCTAACATTCTGGGAGACTGAGGCAAGAACACAGTTGCCTGGGCAATTTAGCAAGTTAACAAGATGGTGTCTTAAAACAAAAAATAAAAAAGGGCTAGGAATGTAGCTTAGTTGAAGTCACTGGGTTCAATCCCAAGTACAACAAACAAAAACAAAAAACAAAACACCACATTAAATCCACAAAACTACCAGAGAGAAAGATTTCCCACTTGCTACTTTGTGAGGAAGTAAACTTTGGCATCAGGACACTGTCCTCTTCAGAATCCATCAGGTTCTGTGTGGCAGGAGCTCCATTTGTTTTATTACATGGCTGAAGCTTTTTTCTGCTCCCCACTCATTATTCTGTTTACACCAGTGACAACAACCCAGAGAGTCAGTCATCTCAAGCCAAGTGTTGACCCAGTATGATGACAAACTCGCATCTTGGCTCTTGGTTCCTTTGGCCAATGTGTGTAGAGAAGGGTCATTAGGACTAAAGTGGAAGACAAAAATATGCTGAGTGTCTCTTCCACTGGAAAGAGGGTCCCTCACAAATGGAGTCAGACCTTTCTCAGGGCTCTCTAAGAGGGGCCAAGGCAACTCTGCCAATATAAGTGTCCATTGGTATTCATAGGCAGAAGGGCAGGGAAGACGGGGAGCAAAAGAAGATGGCCTTTCTTCATCAACCTAAAGCCATGCCAAGTTTCCCATGTAGATACTGGGAACTCAGTCAGAACACTTAGTCTACTCTTGGGGGTTCTTTGGTGACTGTTCCTCTGGACTTCCATAAGGGGAGAGAGAAGGAATGGTATGGAAGGATGGCAGCTGGAGCCCCTCTTCTGTGTTCGCTGCTTGAACCAGGAAAATACATAAGATTGTCCTGAGGTTTGGAGGACACCACCAAGGAGCTAGAATTGAGCCTAGCATGGAGACACCCAGCAAGACCATCTGCAAGGCCAAGGGATCTCAGTAGCCAGAACCAGTGTGTCTTTCATGCCATCAGAACCATGTCACCAGGAGAGTCTGGAAGAGGTGGGGCAGAAAATTTTGCAACAGAAGATTTTTCCAACATGTAGACTAGGAGCTAAGGCAAATGCTTCAGTGGGAAGGGTGGCCAGCCACAAATACTGCTTATCAAGCCATTTTCTTACAAATGACTTGATTGTGAGTCCATCTCCCTTGCCATTACAGGTGGCAAGGCCACTGAACTCCAGTCTGAAGAATATGTGACGAAAGCAAGGACTGCTTCCGCATCTGATCTGTGGGAACTTCCTATTCATGTCCTTTGTGTGTCCTCTTGTGGGTGGTTTCAGTGAAAATGACTATGTAGAGAGGGGCAGCTTCAGAAGCAGCATATTGAAGATGGCAGGGCCCTTTCCAACCTGTGTCCTGCATGAACATGTGGCAGCAAGATGTCATCTTCTGTGTTCTTCCACCTGGAACTCTCAGGGGAGGAAGAACCAAATGACCACTTCACCAACCCTGCATAGTCCTGCAGTTTGGATGCCCCTGAGATATTCAGGAGGTCTTTTCCCACAGCACTTTCCCATATGGATCTGTACCCCTCAGAAGTGCACCTTGTATACAGAGGACATCTATGGCCATGGCATGTGCCTGGGGTTCAGCATTAATAGAAGATAATTTCATTTGTCACACACTTGAGTGGAAAGGATTTTACTCTTTCTCTCAAATACATCTTCTTAGGCCAAGTGGCAGAACTGTTAGGACCAGTAAACCAAAGCAGAAGGAAAACATGAAAGAAAAGACCAGGAATTTCCACACTCAGTCTTTTTGACTGGAGCATGGCCAGCATGGGGAAGGAAGGAGATAAGCTGCGAGTTGTACATGACTGGAAGTTTACACAGAACCAGATGGGAGTGGGCTGGGAGTCTTGGAACTGAGCATAACTGGGAAACTGTCCGATCTATCTGGTTTGTCCTCACTGCCTCTATGAGGGAGGTAAGGCTGACAGAGCCCTTGGTGGAAAGGGAAAACCTCCATGTTGGTGCCATTCTGGCTGGACTTTGCTGTCAGGTGGTCCCACAAGCTAGTTCCACCAAAGCTGCATATGACCTGGTTACCTAGCAAAGGTGACCTGGTCACCCCAGGAATGAGATTGAGCATTTTTATAAGAATGAGGAGAAATCACCTAAATTCTGTCAAATCAATGATGACCTTATGGGCCCCTGGAATGTCTACTGAAATGACACACTCATTTCACAGGTGAGGGGTCACTATCCAGCTGATGGGAGAGAAATCAGAAAACAGGGCAGTAATGGTTCCGTCTTCCTGCCTTGCAGCAGCATTGGCAAAGGCATGAGGATGCTGGTGAGCATTCTAGAGGAAGAGGCCAGTGTAGCCATCAGATAGGGAAGGAGCATGTCCAACTGGGAATAGCAGACAGCTGTCATGTGTCTGGATTGTCAGATGGGAGTATGCAAAGCCGTGTGCAGACCAGGTACCTCATGACATGGAGAGCTGGGTTCATTCAGAGGAGTAATTGAGCCTCTCTGATCTTTATCTGAGCCTATTTACTGTGAGCTCTAATCATCCCTCGAGCTAATAACTTCTCTTGTGTGTTTAAATCCTTTTCAGTTGTTTCTGCCCCATGTGACCAAAATGGACCTCCCACCAGGATTTTGCACATGTTATAGAGGTTACCTGAGCTGTTCTGTATACAGCAGTTCTATATACTTTGGAGCATCAGGGCCCCTGATACCATTGAGTGTCTTAGACATAGATGTGGATGTAGACCAGGTGACTGAGGCAGAATCATAACTCTTGTCTGCCCTAACATCTGTGATTTATGAGAATCTTCACTGTGCTAACAAGGTGCTTATCTGAGTGTCCAAGGCAGCTCTGGCATCTGAGCTGGGTTCAAACTCTGCCTTAAGAAAGATGCCTCAGTTTCCAACCTCAGTTTCCCCATGGGAAAAAATGACCTGAGAGTCAGCCTGGAAAGTTGAGGTACAGGTTGAAAAGAAATCACGTACATCACATTACCAGCAAAGCAAGAAGGAAAGCCTTAATGTTGGGATTTCAAACACAGAGAGACACTGAGAGAGAGGAAGAGAAATGATTAAAGGGAAGGGGAATAGCCGGAACAAAGGTTTAAAGCATGTCCTGCTGGGAGTTTCCTGTGTCCCTCCTGAGCCCTGTTCTGCTCCACAGAATGGCCCACCTCAAACAGGGCTCTAATCATATCAGCCCCCCGCTGGAAACACTCTGAGGGCTGCTGTGCTGACAAGATAAAAGCCAAATGCCTAGACTAGCAATGGGAGCCCTTAAAGGGCCCTCACCCATCCAGCTGGCCTCTGTGATTCCTTTCAGCCTGCCCAACCTGCCCTCCAGTCACAGCAGGGTACAGATGTCACCTGTGGTCTGGTGGTACACAGTCCTGAATAAGCCCTGAGCTAGTTACATTGGAAGTGAATGCCAGAATCTGCACAATTGTAACTATAAAATCCACCCTGAATGCAGTATAGAGTGGACTCTAGCTACCCAGAGGATTCTCAGAAAATTTCACCAATTGCTTATCATATAGTTCTTTAATATGCAGAATTACAAATCATAGGTTAAGTGTTGTTTCTCTCCAGGTGATCACAAGCCCCATCATTCCCTTTTACACTACTTTATGGTTTACTTTTGTGCCACTACATATATGAGTGGGTGTAAAAGTTCATCTTAGTTCTGTCTTCAAGGAGTTAAAAAGTATAGCCAACATTTTATAAGGTCTCTTTTTAACATCGAGACTGCATAAAAGCTTTCTTATTATGTTTAAATTTATTTGTAATTTTATAAGTGGCTATAGTTGCTATGTAAAAGTCCTAATAATCCAGAAAAAGAGAAAATTCTCTGTGTATTTTCTTGATACATTAAATCCCAGTTAAGTTCTAGGCTTTTTCTCAGTTTGGTGGACACCCTCACACACATTTTCTGGACATATGTTTTTGTGTGGGAAGAGGATGTATAATGTATATATACTTTAATTTTTGTTTTAATTGGTAATTTCTTAATTGTACTATTTTGTATCATTTCTTTTTTGTTATTTACAGCATGTGCTGTGGGCTTTTAATGTCAGGATATTAGGGTCATCTTCATCCTGCCTAATATTTTATAATGCAGATGTACCCTAATTGATTTGGCTTAAAGGATCATTCAGTGTTGATTATAGAAGTCCAGAGGCCATATCCAGACTACTTATGTATTTTATTTGGCTAGATACACTGTAAAAAATTGAATGTGATTGGCTTTATTTGGAAGAGGACCCTCTCCAAATTGCCTTAACCTCCTATAGATTGTTCAGTGTCCAAACCCTGTGCTGTAGACATGGTAGCTGTATTGAATGCATCACAAACTGCTGTCCTGGTGGCCAGGCATATTCTTGTCTGTGTTTGTGTGTACTTACTTATTCCTTGAAGACTGCAAGAGGTAAGATTGCCCAGCGGGTGGAAAAGGAACTTTATTGCATGACATACACACATTCAAGAAACACACACAAAATCACAAAGTGGAGATTAGCTGGGTCAGCTGAGGACTGTGTCACCCACATGGTGTGTGCAGTGGGGAGAATATAGTTCTTCCTGAGACTTGCAGCTGGTGAATGTTGTATTTATCCCTAGCATCATCCTCTTGGTGGGTTTGGTCTAGCAGGGAGATGTATGAGTACACACACACACACACACACACAAACACACACAGAGGAAGAGAAAGAGAAAAGGAGGGAGGGAGGGAGGGAGAGAGGGAGGGAGAGAGAGAGAGAGATGCAGAAACACAGGAAGACCTATACAAATGAGATTTTATAGCCAAGGAATCTTTTTGAACTTTAGAGACGTGGTCAATGGCTAGAGCTATAGCTGGAACAATGACCACTCTTACAGAGTTGGCTCTGAAAATGCTAGAGAAGAGAGTGAGGAGGGGGACACTAACCTGTGACACTGTTATGCCACAAGACTTCTCCAGAACTGAGGCCGGTATTCACAGCTTAGCAAACCTTTGGTTATGGCTAATGGACGCTCTTAGCTGAGGTCAGTCCAAAGGCCAGCTTTGGTGTAGGAGACTAATGGTGCGAGAATTCTGCCTGAACACAGTGGGGCTTAAGGCTCAGAGGAGGGATGCTCTGATGTCTCAGGGGTGAGCATGGAAAGGGGGTGCAGGATGAGCCAGTATGAGCTGCAGAGGCTGACTAGCTGACTCAGGAATCTGTGCTTACTTAAGCCCTTTGTTGGACTCACAGCTGTGAGCTGATATTGGTCTATGACTTAGCAAATGCTGCTACAGAAAAGTGCTACAAAGGAGGTGACTTAAATAGCAGAAAATTATTTCTCCTGTTTCTGGAGACTAGAAGTTCAAGATCAAGGTGTCAGCAGGGTTGATGTCTGGCAAGGGCTTTCTCCTTGGGGTGTAAATGTTGCAGATCTCACTGTGTCCTCACATGACTCTTCCTGCAGTGTGCATGGGTGTAGAGAGAAAAAGCGAGCCAAGTGGCATTTTGTATTCTATGGGCTCCGATCCCATTCTGGTGTCCTCACAAATAAGATTTTATAGCTAAGGAATCTTTTTGAACTTGAGGGGCTTTCCAGAGCCCCTAACTCCAGACACCCTCATATTGGAGTTTAGGGCTTCAACATGTCTTTGGAGGATATGATTCAGTGCACAGTAGTCCTCTGTTCTTCTGGCCTTGGTTGCCCAAATCAACTTCAAGGGTAAGGGAAAGTTCAAGGGAGTTACAAAAATCTCCTCAATAGTTATCAGAAAAAGTCTTATGACCCTTTGGATAGTAGATCCTTTCTAGGCATATATGAACAGTAGTGGGTAGTGTGTAAATCAAATCCTCTGGTACATGGTGGGCTCAAGGTATGAGCCTGAAAGCCTGTATGCCTTTATCTGGAGATTAAATCTAATTTCTTCCACTTAATAACTTTCAGATCTTGGAAAACTTATCTAACTTTTCTAAGCCTCAATATTATCATTGATGAACAAGGGATAGGAAGAGTTCCTCTGGGGATTAAAGGAGACAAAAAAAAAAAAAGTAAAGAAATTGGCCCAGTGCCTGGCACAACTCTTTCACAATATTTGGAGGCATTTTGCAAACATAAGGGTGTCGTCTCTGCTGTAGTTTTAACTTCTGGTAACACTGAATTGAAACTTTAAGGAAAAAAACTCAAAAGTGCCTTAGAATCCTTGGTGTTTTGCTTTTTGAGTTCATTTAATCATGATGGGTAAATGGGCATTACACACAGCCCTCTTATTTTTTATTCATGACAAGACTGATATAATGTGTTGGAAATATTAATTATCCTCTTTGCCTCATAAAGAAGAACAGGCAGAAAAAATCTTATTGCTGTGTTTGATGGAAGACAAAGTACCTTTTTCAGGGGAGGAGAGGAGAAGGGAGTGAGAGAGAGAGAGAGAGAGAGAAAGTGTTGCCCTCAGTCATAACAAATTATTGATGCCAGTTCCTTTAAAAAGACAATTAATCCAATTACTTTCTTGTAGAATCAATACTAATGTCTTTTTTTCTTTAACTTGCAGGTTTCACCAGATCTGGCTACAGGCCAAGCTGAGGTAGGAAGCATAGCTTGTTGTCTCTTTGGAGGCCATTTTAAAGTGGTTTTCTTCTTGATGGAATGAAATGAGTATTTTGAATATGGCTCCTTTATGTGTGATCCCTGGTATTTGAAGTGGTATGTCACTGGTTGAATGGTTTTTTACAGTGCTCAGTTTGGGTCTGACTATGTCATCCCTGCTATTTTTCGTTGGGTGTACTTTGAGCATCCTGGTAAAAGTGGTTGGTGGTCTCAAAGCCAAATCTGTCAAAAGAAGCATTCCTGAAGCATCTTTTTGCTCCTCTTGCTTGGCCTCTAGGACATGAAGGACTGTGCCTGATGCTGACAAGACAGAGAAAGAATAAAAAACGATTTGATAGAGGTCACAAGCAAGGTGCCTGTTCTTTGAGAATGGTCCATGGTGTAATGGGCACCCATGAAATATATCCAGCACCACAGAGCCAGTGTCTCTCCCCCCAGGTTACTATGCAGATAGATTATAGAGAAGTGACCTGGATCTTAGGATCCCTGGGCTCTGTGTGACAGTATGCACTTTTTTTTTTTTTTTTTTACTCCTAGGATGATAATTATACTTCCCTTTGCTCCATCACATGACTGTTAGGAGGGTAACATGGAATAAAGCTGGACATAACATGGAATAAAAATGGACATATTTTTACAAGGTTCTACAAAATGTGGGAGGAAATCATTACCAGAGTGGATGTTGCAGTTTGAATAGCTACACCCTTGGATAGGGTAGCTTGGTGTGCAAATGTTTTCCAAGAACCTTGATGAATTTCCAGTGTAAATTGTTACTTTAGATCATTGTGAAATTAGAGTTTGGAAGGCAGACCAGCACAGGGAAGGGAAGGAATGGGAGCACAGAGACAGGAAAGAAGTAAGGAGCCACCATGGGCTCCATTACTCAAGCAAGTTATATGTACTACATACAAGGCTTAATTTTCTCATTTCCAGAATGGAAATGACAACGCACATCGTATGGGGCTGTTGAAAACATCAAAAAGGCAATGGCAGTAGTTATTTTGGTGGCTTCCAGTGACCACTATACTCGTTTTCATGTATTCAGCAATATGCACTATGTAGTATGTGTTACTTTTCATGCATCAATTTATACAATTCTCACAAAGCCTTGTGATGTAGAGGCTGTTATAGGGCACTTTTTATAGAAGATAAACTGTGGCTAGAAAGACTCAGGAGCTTTCCTACAATCATTTAACTAATGAGGATATATCATGGGTTCACAGCCGTGTCTGGCAGGGCACAGAGTGTTGACTATTAATTACCATACCATGTAAACCCCCCAGATTATGGCCTGATGCACAGTGTGTGTTCAGTAAATGTTGGCCAGTTCTGCACTCTACAACATATGTTGTATCTTTCTGTGGCCAGTGACATGGATAGCTGTCCACTTCTTAAAAATCTTCAATTTTCCTTCCTTTGTCTCAGAAACACTGTCACATGTGGAAAACAAAACAATCAACAATAAAATGCTTTTACCTATGTTATTCCTTTCAGTTTCACAGAAATCATACATAGCAAGATATTCTTTAAAAATGGAGGTTTGGACAATGGAAGTACTTTCCATTGGTGAAATAATGTTAAATGATTCAGCCATTCCATTGTTACTTCTTGTGTGCCCAAGAAAAATTAAATGCTTATGTCTACAAAAATATGTGCTAATATTCATTAAAGTTTTATTTATTATAGTCCTCAAATGGAAACAAATCAAATGTCTATTAACCAGCTAATAAATAAATAACTGCATGTCCACAGTATGGAATACAAGATAACTCTTAAAAAGAATTGCCTATAGATACATGAAACAGCCTATATGAATCACAGACATGGTGTCAGGTGAGAAAAACATCAGAACAAAATAATGTACCTTGAATGATTTCATTTACATATGTATAAAAACAGATGATGCTCATCTCTGGTAGTAAAATTAAGAATGGTTACCTCTGGAAGATGATGACAAGGTCAGGGCTCATGGGGACCTGCCAAGTGACAGAGACTTTACACACTTTCATTTGGATGTGCTATGCAGGTGTGTATCATATGCAAAATGTCTGGCATTTTGCATGAGATGTGTGCCCTACATAGTATGTGAGTCATGTGACTAGAGAGTAAATGAATCTATTGGGCCAAAAAAGAAAGAGAGATGAGGAAGTGAGAAAGAGCAGAAGAAAAAGAAGAAGAAAAAAAAGGAGGGTAAAAAGAGAGAGAAGAAAAAGCAAAGAAAGAATGGAAGGAAAAAAGAAAGAAGAAAGAGAGAAGAAAAAGAGGAAAAGAAAAATCAATAAGGGAAGAATATAAAAATAGATAACCTAGGGTAATGAGAAAGAATGAACAAATGAAGGAAAGTAAGAGAGAGAGAGAGAGAGAAAGCAAACAGGCACGCAAGATGATCAGAAGATGAGTAAAGTGAGCTAGAGGAAACTAGGAAGTGTAAGTATACCTAGTATATAGACAGAACTTAAGATTCAACTACATTCATTCATTCTTTTTTTTTTTTCAACTGCAGATTCTAATTGCCCAGGGAGATGAGGCTTTAAAAAAAAATCTTTTTCTTTCTCCTAACCATTGTTTCTAAGGCTAAATTGTCATTGCTGCAGCCAGATCATATATTTCTTGTGCTACTGCAGGGAGGTAACCTTTTATTAATTGAATTTCTAATGGCAATTCATCAAAGTAAGCGATCCCCGTTTTTAATGCATGATCCATATTCATGGCATGTTCTGTTAGATAAATAATAGTGGCTCCAGGAAAGTGCTTCTGTGAGGTCCTTTTCCTTCTCAAGTCAGTTTTTCCCCACTAAGTACAGGCAAACAGTTGTAATTGATGCAGAACAAACCCTACCTGTGGAGGAAATGCTGGTTAAAGGGAGACAGAAAGAATTAAAAACCCACGGAATTCAGTAAGAGTGAATGGCTTTGCCAGTTTCTTTTCTCTCTGCAGATTGACAGTGAATATGTGAATAACGTTTGCTAAATCTGGACTTTGAAAACATGACAGCAAGCTGTTTGTGCCAACAATTTTTCATGGCATATGCCACCCCTCCCTCACCACACACAGTTTTAATAAGATGGCACATGGGCTATTGAGAAATGTTAAAACCCTGCAGAGGAAAGAGCTTTATCTTCCGACCAAATTCTGCCCAGCAATGTTTATGACAGCTGAAGAATTTATCTTAAATTCCCTCTGCTAGCTGCAAAGCACATGGCCCTTTGTCCCCAAGCAGCCTGTAAGAACCAAACTAAGATGTCACATACATAATATAACAGATAAATGGCCCAATTTCCATGTCCACATGATAAATGGAAGGCAAGTCCAGCACACACATATTTGCACATTAATTGGCCCTGCATGGTCCCATTCTGTTCCTAAGTTGCTACTGTATGACTCGTGGACTCCTTCCCCTTCAGAATCATTAAGCCTGTTTTATCGCACAAATGCATACACATTTCCCCCTATTTATCGTCATGCAGCTTGCCCTGCTGTGAGAGAACCAAGTTACCTGGGCACTACCATTGGATTGCAAATGCCTATGTCTGAGCTCTCCACTACTAACTGTGCCCTTAGCACAAAAATTTGAGACCCAACCCTGCACTGGCTCAGCTGACAGCCAAACAAAGAAGGTTGCTGGCCAGAGTTTAAAAAAAAAAAAAAAAGAAAGAAAGAAAAAGAAAAAGAAACCTCATTTCTTTTCAGTTACCAGTTGGTTTCTTGCTTCACCTTAATGATTTCCTGTTGATAGTTTAATGGCAATATAAACCCAGCAGAGGGCCTCAATTTTGATAAATGGGACTGCTTCTATTTCATGGCCAAGCAATCGAGCTGGGATTGATTGATATTACAGTTTTGCTATCCCAAATAATTGCAGTGGCAAACTATGCAGGTGGCAAAACCCAGTGGCTTTGGAGAAATGTAGGTGGAACTTCCCGCCTATCAATTTTTTTTTTCCTTCCTGAAAGAAACTATATCCCAAGCCAAGGAATCACTTATTTTTGTTGTTTCAAGCCTGATTCATAGTAAAGCAAATGGGAATCTGCAGATCTGGCCCATCTGATAAGGGAATCGGTGCTCTTGAGAAGGGATTGGGCCTCTCTTGTCATGGACAGAGTGGTCCTGGCCACCTGAGTCATTTGAGAATCCAGCATATTTCACACAAGACAGGTGATATTGGCTTGTGAAGGGTACAGTGGAAAAATTATAGGCTTTGGGTGGTCTTAGAAATGAGGCACAAGTCACAGGCTCACAGCAGGTTGTGTGACTATTGTCAAGGCACTTCACTGCTGAGCAAGTCGTTTATCTGCAAGGTGCAATGATGAAACACCCTGGAAGTTGGCTTGCGCTTTAGATGAGGTGATCCATATGCAGCGCCTCAGACACAGCCTGGCACTAAGAAGGTGTTCAGCAGTTATTATTATGTTGCTTGCACACAAAATCTCCTCTTTTCTAGTTTGTGTAAAGTGAAATCATTGATAACCTAATTAGAAATCATTTTGACATCACGACTTAGAAAACATATTGCAGTACCTCTTCATCATGACTGTCCCCAACCCTAATGAGGTGGAAATTTATTTACCTGGCTCAGTTCACGTTGGAGTTAGTGACCTCCTTTCCACCAAAAGGCAAGGCTCACTTGAATATCAGTGATATTTTCCAATGAGTACACTTGTCTAATTTTACTAGGTTACAATTTGAGAATCTTCTCCATCCTTTTTTTTTTTTTTTTGTACCAGAGATCAAACTCATGACCTCGAGCTTTCCAGGCAGTCACTGTACGACTGAGCTATATCCCCTACCCTCTCTGTCCTTAAACAAAAGAATATTTTTATAGTAGAAAAGAATATTTTTAAACCCCTGAAAAATAATCTGGCCTTAATTCAAGGGCTCAGCACTCTCAGCTGGAGATCTGGTTGGTGCTTTTAATTTGATGGACATTGAAGTGACAAGTTATTATATCCTAGGCATACTACTGGGCATTAGGGACAGATGCATGACTTTGACACACAATTGCGCCCTCAAAGAACATATGGTTCAATATGGTGGAGTGGATCATAAATTCTATAATGTCAGTTTGACAGAGATTCTCAAAAAGGTGAAGCATTCTCCATATTTGGTGAGGTTTGAATCTGAGTTCAAACATAAGCAAGTCAAGATAGGCAGAGACTACTCACGCAAATTTCCTAGAGGAAGTTTGGAGAGAGTCCTCTGTGCAGCCTTGAAGGTGAACTTGGTTGTCATCAGATAAAGTTGTGAGCATGAGAAAAGGTACTGGAAGTCCATAGCTTGCTGCACAGGGAATAAACATTAAAGCAGGTGTGGAAAACTCACTTTCCACACTTCTCAAAGTTGAAGGAGAATGGAGGTGATTGAGGAAAACACAGACAAGCAAGGGCAAATAAATCTCCTGGAAACCAAAGCATGAGGTGGGTAGAAGAAAGAGATGGGGTACTGAGGGACTCGGGGAGGAAATAACAGTGAGGATGGGTTGGTGGCCCTGGGCTGGCTGGTGTACAATCATGAAAGTCCTTACCAACAGCATCTCCCATATAGATATGGGCAGCTTACCGAGTGAATGGAAGCAAGAGACCCATAAGCTGCACTCTAGACCAGCTGTTTAGATCAGCAAGTGAATGTTTGAACTAAGAGAACAATGGTCCCCTAGGCTGAAGGAAAGATAGGACTGTGGAAGGAATTTTCAGGGCCCTCCAGGCTTAAGTATATCACAGGTTGGAGGATGGACAGGGCGTGGCACATACGAGGTTGGCATCTGGGCACAGACAGAGGTTGCCAGTCAGAAGGTGACTAGAGCATCCTGGGGGACATTGTGGGTTGCTTGACAGGGCTTACCTGCCTGGCAGAAAGCAATAGCAATGGTTGGACTGAGAAGGACATTTTTCGTTGGTGACATTGAGAGGGAAAAAGACAGAGAGTAAATGTGGATAAATCTGGAGGAGAGGGAGAGAAATTGAAAGAGGTTATGCCTGGCAGCCTTCATTTTCCCAGTGAATTACAGAAGGAAATATATGTGCTGAGAATAAGAAGAGCAGAGGCAGAAGTGGGAGTCAGAAAAGGGAAACAAGCCGATGGAGGGAGAGGCAGATTCACCAGTCAGGCCTGGGCGGCAAACTGATGTATGGAGGTGCTGGCGGCCGGCACGGGGCAAGCGAGGGCCTCCTGCAGCGGTGGTCACCCCATGGTTCTTCCCCACATGTGTGTGAGTCCAGGAGTCCAGGGATCTTTACCACTCTGCTCAGAATGAGTGTGATGTCTGCATTCTACCAACGAACATACTGAAACCCAGAGAGGTCACGCAGATTATGCATAAGAGCACAACAGTAAGGCCTATGTTCAAAGCATGTCTGTCTGACTTTGATGCTGGGCCCTCTCTGTTGTGAATATGTTACCTCAGTTCCTATCTCCAACCCTGGTGGTAACACCCAGGCAAATGACTCATCCTCTGTGTGCCTCCTTTGTCTCCTCCACAGCAATAGGATGAAGAATGAATCTTACAATGTTTTTGAGAAGATAGAAGGAATAAAGTCACATATAGAAGATAATTAACAGCTTGATATATGCATACCTGAACACAAGGTGTGATCAGCAAGTGTAGTTAATATTCAAATTAAAAATTTGTTATAGTTAAAGCTACACTGAATCCCCCTCAAATTACTCTTCCTCCTTTGGAGCACACGTATACCATCACTTTTACTGCTTTTGGAAGCAGGCCTGGAAATCCCTTTTTTGTGAGTGTCTTTAATTATGCTGTTGTGGTTGCCTTGATGTCATGAATTGATTCAGAATGGTTACATTCATGGTCATTTTGACTCGAGAGAAAAGCTAGAATTTGTATGGTGCCAGATCAGGTGATGACAGTGCATGAGGACACGCTGTAATATTTTTATTTGATAGAAATTTCTGTAAACATTTTAAATCAATTCATGATATCTAGGCATCCAGAACAACACAAGTAAAGAAACTCCTGAAAAAGGACTTCCAGAGCTTCTTCAGACAATGGCTAGAACGATGGCATAAGCATGTTCCAAGACATGGGGATTGATGGCAGTGTGTCTTTACTATAATACATTTTTTAAAAATTTAAGCGTATACTATATTGTTTCATCACAACTTATACACATGTCTTTGCACTTGTTACATGTAGAGCATGCTTGATAGCTCATTGTAAGCTGTCTGGGAAATAGAAGTACAAACTGGAATCAACTCTGAACCTCTAACTCAAATAGAAGCATCATTCTAGAATCTTCCAGAAGCACTTTATTCCTTGGGCATTAATTAATGACCACTGGAAAACTGAGCAGTCGTAAAACTTTATTTCTGCTCTTTTAAAACAATGGGTTTCTGAAACTGTGAGGTTTTGAAAATGACTTAGAAGGACCCAGTATTTGCACATTGCCAGAGGGTCAATGAATAAAAGCTACAAACAATAATCTTAACTTTTATTTGCCATCTGAGTATACAGTAGGTACTCTACAAGTCTTTTTATATATCATGTCTTATTTAATTTTGTCCTTCTAAGAACCCTATGGAGTGAGCAATGTTATTTTTCATATTCTACAGATGAGTAAACTGAGTATTACATGGTTAATTAAGTCACAGAGTAAAGTGGAGGCAGATCAAGAATCATGGCTGTCAGTCATAAGCTGGGTGCCTGAGAAGTGAGGCTAGTAGTTCTCCCACTGTCTCTGAGGCAGCATCTGGCTCCTGTAACCCGAGGAGAAAACTCACTGTCTTTTCTTCTAAACTCTGTTCTCACTACTCTTCCCCTGCTGCACTCCACCAGGCTCGCTGATTCTCTGTTTTAAGATTTTGTGAATGCTTTGTGTTCACAAAACCCATCCCTACACCATAAATTATTTCCCACAGTTTTGACACCATTTATTTCCATAGCATTATACATTCCAACCTTCTGACTATTTAAGATCAAAAGATATGCTCCCAGCCTCATATTTCACTCTGGCTCTCAAGCTCTGTGCACCAAATTAGACTGAGCAGCAGAGGCTCCAGCCTGTCATCATCTGTAATGTTGCATCATTCCAAGGATTCAGCATGCTTTATCAATGGGAAAAGGAGAAATGGACTCACCTGCAGTGGTGGGCTTTCATAGAGAAGATGGGAGGAGACCTGCAGATGGCACCATCAGAGGGGAAGTTTGGGACATTCAGAGTCAGTCTTACAGGTGAGGATTAATCTGGCTAATAGTGGAAACCTGAGGCCAACAGCAAAGCTTTATAAAGGGCCAGAGAGAGACAAGCAGATCTCTGTAGGATTCAGGGGGCTCCTGAAAAGAATGATAGAAATACTGGTCCCAGCTAGAGAGGAGAGAGAGGGCTTGTGGCTGGGCTCTAACATTCTGGCAGAATACACTCAGTATTTTATTACCAGCCGGACCTCTTTAGAGAAGATCTGCTTTGTTCAACGGTTTGAAGAGCTAGTTTGATCACCACTCTTCAGGCCCTGGTAACTTAAAGTGAAAAGGATTATTTTCTGCTGTCAAGGAGGTAATGATATAGCAAGATACACAAATAGTGAACAGATGATTTTAGTCAAGTTCTAGTAGAGGTTGGGTGCAAGGAGGGCAGTGCATACTGACACGGAGGTGTTCAGATCCCCGAGGAAGCCTGAGAGGCTTCAGACGGGTGGATATTTCTTTCCTGCTCACCTACATACACCATTCCAAGGCCAGAGGAGGTATTGGGGCCATCTTCCTAGATACCACATTTCTGGCATGTTTTAAAATATAGAAGCAATTTTTATAAGGAACAGAGAGACTGCTTCGGATTGACTATGTGTGGGGATGAGAAACAAGTGGGGAGAGAAGAGGTGGACATGCAGATGAAGGACATTCAAGGTGACTGCATGATGGTGATAGTAGTGATATTGACAGTGGTGGTGGTGATGGCAGTGAGGGCAGCCAACTTTTATTGGATGCCTACTGTATGGGAGGCACTCTGCTAAGCATTTTATGTGGATTACCTCTTTTATTCCTTCCAACAAACTTGGGAGGGTATTAATATAACCTTCATTTAACGGATGATAAAATAAAGGCTCAGAAGAGTTTATAGCTCTACCCAAGGCCAGCTGGCTATAGGTAAAGTTAGGATGTGATTCTCCGTGCTTTGCCTTCTGGACCAGCTAAAGTGGGAGAAGCAGACTCGAAAACCCCTGTGGGTTAAAGTTTGCATTGCTCAGCACAAACCTCTTATGACAAATGACACTAACACACTTTAGAGAAACTTGGTGACTGTGCCTGTTCCTTGGCACTAATGTAGCTTGACTTGGGGCTGATATCCCACTTAGCTCTCCAGAATGACAATTAGGGGGTGAGAAAAAAAGAGCTATTGCTATTCCGGCTTTCTCTATTGAGCTATGAATAAATGATGATCACTGTGAAATAGTGTGGTGTTTAGATCATTTCTGGTAAATTAAAAAAAAAAGAAACTAAAAAATCGAATGAAGTGGTAACCCACACAGCCATTCCAATATGAAGAGTGAAGCAAAATGCATAAACTCTTTCAGTGTCTTCCTGGCCTTGTCATTCTAATGTAGTTTGCAAAAAAACCAAAGCAAAGCAAAACAAAACAAAAAAACCCCATTAATTAATACTGAAACATATGACACATTTTACATGTTGATGTGAAATGTGTTAATTACTTCTTATACCTTGCCTTGGTACTGTCCTTTGTAGCAGAACAGACAGAAATTCCAGGAGCTCCCTCTTTAAAGACCTGCATTCAAGTAGATGTTGAGAGACCCTTGCAGTGCACAGAGCTACTTGCATGTTTAGAGACAAGCAGAGAGAAAGCTGTGTGGAAACAGCATGTGAGCGATTTCAGCTAACAAAGTCTTGGACTGCAAATGCAGTATCTCAAGAAGGCTTCCTGAGTTCCAGTGAGCAAACACTCAGCTGGCCAGCAGGGTTCTCAGATGCTAAGTAGAGACTGATTGAGTGGCTACTGGGCTACTTTCCTTGGAGTGCATGCAATCTCTGGCCTAGATTCTTCCCAGGTCTTGCAAATGAGTCTCAGTCAAATCCTAGAAGCAGGTCCTGAATGCCAAGTGTGTCTTGTGATCTACCATTGCATCAAGAGCAGTGCGGTATGTTTCTTTGTGTTCCTGCTTAACTATTATGGTCTTAAGTTAGGCCATGCTGCACTGACACTTGCACAGTTTAGCTCATCTTCCTGTCATTTTTTTTTTCATTCTACAGAAAGGAAAACAGGCCCAAAGGAGCAAAATTCTTTGTTCATGGTTATACCACTGCAACCTGAAGCTAGGATTCAGCCCCAAATCTGACCACAGCACCCGTGCTGGTGTTTGTCATCCCACAGTTCTTGACAATATTTCTTTTGTGGCACTCTCCATGGAAATGGGGGCCAGAGTTAGTTACCCATGGAGACTCACAGGACAGGATCTGTTAAATCTCTGAATGACGAGACAATGGATACCCCAGTTTGAGCAGAATCTATCACTTTCAGCAAGCAGATTCACCTGCTGTATCATATTTGCATCTTATACTAATGCTGTGGAGGATTTGGAAAGAAGAGTTTTTAGCATCTCTTGATAGATGTAATATCAGAAATCCCAGGAAGTTAAAAGACCTTCCAGAAGACACCTTGGCAATCAACAGAGTTCTGGACTTATGACCTAACCTTTTATGTATGTATGGGACTGAGGGTTCTCAAGACCCTAGACCAGGGTTCTTTAACCTCTTCTGTTCTATGAGCTCTTTAAGTAACTGGGAAGGATGGTGCACCTCATTTCAGGATAAATTTTTAAAGTACATAATATAATGCTGGGTATGGTGGCACACACCTGTAATCCCAGCACTCTACAACATTGAAGCATGGAGGTTACAAATTCAAACCTGCCTTCACAGACTTAGTGAGAGCCTGTCTCAAAACAAAAAGTAAAAAAAGAGCTAGGGATGTAGCTCAGTGTGAAGGTTCTTAATTAAATCCCTAGTACTGAAAAGAATAATATAATATATTTAGAATTACAGGGAAAACTACTTATATTGAAATACATTTAGTAAAATAATTAAAACACAATGCATTCAAATCTTTGTTTTCTTTATTAACACACTAAAGAAGCAAGTTTAGTAATTACCATAATTTGGAAGTAGTGATAAGTATTATGATATTTTGAGATAACTCTGACAATTATAAAGTAATATGACTAAGAAAAATCTATGATTTCTATTGGTGACAATCACAGGTACTGGTAATACTACTGTGATTTTGTTGCTCATGTATATAATTGAAAGAAATGCTAGATTACATTTAGAAGCCAGTGAAAATGATTTTTACTTTTATTCAACACTTATGGCCCCACTGAATTTTATGAGGGAATATGTTAGAGTTCTTGGGCTGCCAGTGAGGAATCCTGGCCATCTTTGGCTCTAGATTTGCCTCTGATTTACTTGGATCAAAGCCAAGGTCAGGTTATGGGAAAATTAGTTTGATTTTACTGTGTTCATTGGTGTATTACTTAGGGTTCACTAGAGGAAGAGAATTAGTATAAAATATATGTATAATTATACAAAGGCTTTATTAAATAGGCTTATGTCATCAGAAGGTGAAAAGTTCAGTGACCATCTGTAAAATCAGAGGCCATCTGCAGTATCAGAGTAGCTGTCTGCAAAGCACAGAGCCAGAGGATCTAGTAGTAGTCGAAGGTCAAAGGTCTGGAAGCTCCCAGAGTCCCCAGTGTGCATCTGTCTGAAAACTTTCTGAGCTGGAAGCCTGAAAGAAGTGATGACCAGCAACCAAAGGCAATTGTGAAGACTGGAGCTCCTCTACAGAAAATAGAACCAGACTTCCTTCTGCTTTCCCTTTTTATTCTTTCCAGACTACAAGCCTATTGTTTGGTACCACCAGGTTGGTCTTCCTTCTTTAGTCTGTGGCCTATACTTTAGTCATTAATAGACATATCTAAGGTTGTACTGATATGCTAGGTTGTTCTTTTCCTTGTCAAGTTAACATATCACAATTAGTCTCTACCACCCTAGTGATGTCCTCACACTTAGTACTTGGTCTTCACTCTCAGCTCCTTTTCCAACATAACACATTTGGCCCCAGGATATAAAAGCTAATTTTTTCTCTAATATAAATGACATAAGAAAAGTATATATCCATTATTGCACTAGTTCTAGTAGACTTTGTTGTTAAACATATTTTTCAGAAAATAATAATGATAGTTAACATTTACAAATACTTGCTATGCACCAGGCACTCTTTAAAGCACAGTTTAGATACTAAAATAATCTCTATTATAATAGTAGCAGTAGTAATAGTAGCAGAGACGACTTGTTCAGCATTCTCTAGGTTTTTGGCTAATGCTCTAAAAGTATTTTGCATATTTAAACCCAGTGATTCCCCCCTCCCACATTCCTAACAAGTCAGTATTAGTTATTTCCACTTTATAGAATTGGGATAGATATACAGAGAGGCTAATAAACTTGCTTTGGCATCGGTGTTATTCAGTTCAAGAATGGAACCAAGAGAGTGTGTGGATGATCCCCCATGGAGAGTTGCAAGGGTGATGGTTAGTCATACATACCTTCAGCCCACCTTCCACAGCCAGAAATCAGTCATACCATGGTCTTACAAACTGTAGAGGAGACTAGGAAATATAGTCTAGCTCTTACTCAAAGAGACAAGAAATGAGTTTTGGTGAGCCCCTGTATCTACTATGAATTCTAATCTGAGACCTGGACAACTCATGCTTCAAGGTCAAAGTCCATCCATAGCATGAGTCACATGGGCTTCAGCATCCAGGATGCCCTGGCTCCCATCCGAACTGAACCAATCCTTGCCCACAGCTTTGCATGGAGCCTGGGCTTCAACTTCAGCCTGCATTCTCAGAGACTTTGAGTGCCAGCATTGTCCCCTGAGGGGCTTGTAGACTGCATTGGACACAAATACATTACTGCAAATGAGAATGTGAAAAATCTCATGCTGTGGGGATTTGGACTCTGGGTCTATTTTTATAAGCTATGAAGAGTCTGCAAATGAAATATTGTCAAACAGAAAACAGATTAAAATGTATAATGTATTGCTATACATATAAATGAATATTTAAAATGTCCTATTTTAGAAGGAAATAATTATTGGCTTTTTTCCTTTAGTTTGTTTCATTAAAAAATTTTTTTTTGAATGATCTCATGCTTGCCTTTAGGATCTGCTGCTTTGAACCTCTGTAAGTGGCCAGTTTATTGTCAGAGGGATTAGTCTGTAGGATGAAAGACTTGAGTACTTGAGTCATGCATTACCCAGTACTATTTGTTATATTCTGTTCTTAGCTTATTATGGGCTATAATTTTAATCCTTACTTTAATGGAATTTTTGAGGGAGGAGGAGACAGGTTGTAAAAGCAACATCGTATTAAATGTACACATTGATTTAAAAACACACTCATTCTTCAGATATGTTTTCACAAATAAGCGTATGTTAATATTAGAAAACTTCTTCCAGACTCCCAAAGAGAAAACAAACAAATAAACAATAGCAATGCCAATATAACCCTGTTCTTGTCAATTATTTTTCTCAGATTCTCCAAGCATGGAATAGGGATACTGGGTAACTGCCTGGTAACTGTCCATGGCTTAGCCTCCATCCTGTGTTTTCTAAGGAAACAGCCTAGAAGTACATGCAATCCTTGATATGAATAGCAAGTGCTCAGGGTCTTCTAATTGTCCACAACAAGGACTCCCCTAATTACTGCAAGTGAGGAACTGTACCATATGGTTTGCCTGCTCCTGGAGTCGGAAGCCCATCAGCTTACCCCTGAGTGGGGCAGCTCTGCGGGTGAGTGTGGTGTCCCCTGGCTGTCTTCCCTCTCTTTCTTTCTTGTTCTAAGTTGAACACTAATCTCCTGGGGAAAGTGGGTGAGAGAATCGCTTTGATTAGTAACATTTCCATGAACATATTTCTTTTCTTTCATATTTCACATACTGAATATTTTATGAAAAATTTTTCCCATTAACATTGTGGTTTAAAAACCATTACTAGAAGTAGGAACCCTAAGATTTCTCCCTTGAAGTACAACACATAATCTCATGGATGGCAAGAAATATGATGGTGTGCAAAACACATTAGGTTATGCAGTTGAACTCTGAGCTCACAATAAATAGGGTCTGATTTTCAGTTCTTTCACGACACAGAGTCCTCTGTCACCATTTCACTTTCTTGTCTATAAGATGGGGGCAATCAGTGTCACTAAGTAGTACTATCAGGCTGAGGATCAAATGGGATAAGGCAGCTGTATCAGAGTACACAGGTGAATATAGTTCAATTTCACCTCTAAGTAGCACCCCGGACAATGACCTAGTGACAACATTCCCCTCCGTCCTTCCCTATAAAGTGTTGTCCTATGATATAGCTGAGAGTTTTTCTTGTAAGTTTAGGCCTTTAGGTGAGGTGGATGACTAAAAGATGACAGGGAGTTTTGTGTCTAAATATTTGAGCCTTCCAGGGCCTTGCTTAATTCCCGTGGCAAAGATAGCTCTTAATTCACCAGAACCCATTTCTTCTCTCCCTTGGATACACAGGTGGTCTTTACATTTCCCAGCTTCCTTATGGCTTTTGGGAATATGTGACTGAGTTTTGGTCAATGGGAGTTGGGTTGGAAGTGATACAGAATTCTTCTAAGAATCACCCATAACCCCTTCCCATGGACCAATAAATTTCCCTTTTCCATCTCTGAGTTGAATGAAACAGACTCTAAGGAAAATCTCTTAATGTATCCTTACCTTAGTTACCTGATCTTTTCATATGAGTTCTAATGGACAGAGGAAGAAGGAGAAGTTTTGATACATAGAGGACCTTGGTGGATGATGAGGGGGCACGGTCCAGAAGGTGCTTACAAGAAGCTCTATGAAGGGACTTTCAGATCCCTGTAGCACAAGATGGCACTGGCTCAGGGGCAAAAGCTTTTTCTCATTTCACCATGCTCCAGTGCTCTAGAGTCTCATAGACTCTCCCACAAATAGCTATAGGTTCCATGAGGACAACTGATTTGGTTCCTGAGATGGGAAGAATTAGAATTATTGCCCTTAGAGCTTGTGTGTTAGTGGCACCTGCTCTGTAAAGCCTGGTTGCTGAGGCCAGATGGTCTATGGATGGTTGAGGAGGAAGATTTTCCCAACTGAGAGAAACTCCCAGACCTCTTGGCCTCTCTCTGCTCTTCTAAAATAAGGGTGGCAGCTGAGGTTTGCTAGATTGATGCAGGATTCCTGCTGCTTGCTCTCCACCCCCTCAGTGATCTACCTCCGTGGAGGGATTTTATACATCATTAAGAGAGATGTCATATGCGTCAACATAATGCTGTGTTCTTACCCAGAATGTCACATTAGACTCCTGGAGGCTTTAAAAAATAAACTTCAAACATAACCACATTTTCCCCCTTAAATCATTCAATCTGCCATCTGATGCCCCAAAAGGAAGCTGTTAGTAAAATATCAACTTGCAAGGTTAAGAAAAGCATCTCACCAAATGTTAGCTAAAAATGTGAACTTTTAGCTAAAAATGTGAACTTTTGGAACCTGTGCTTAGGGAATGGAGTTGGAGAGTACCCTGACAGAACTGTTGTGCACAGATAGGGTTCTCAGAATCTCCTTTTCTTTTTTGAAGTTATGGACAGAGTATTTGAGACTTGGCTAATGGTTCCTGAAGGCTCCCATCTCAGTTTGATTTTTCAACTCTGCTCAATTTCAGTTTTCTCCACAATAATGTTTCCCAGAGAAATTTGTTTTGAAAGCAAAATAGAGAAATATGTTATACTTAATCATCAAGTTTGGAGGCAGGAAGTGATTTTCTTGCTTATATATTCATTGACAAGTTTTCATTGGGCATCTTCTTGGTAATAGGGGCTCCAATGGGTTTTGGAGCTCTTACTTTTGAAGTCTTCCACAGTAATCCCACTGTTACCTTGGGGGAAGTTAACTAATGTCTCTGTATCCCTCTTTCCTTATCTAGAAAATGGAGATGGTAGGTAATTATGGTGATTAAATAAATTAACACACAGAAAATACTTAGGCCAATACTTGACAAAGTAAGTATTAAAATATTCATTATAATAGCCTGGCATGGTAGGACACACCTGTACACTCAGTACTCTAGGAAGCTGAGGTAGGAGAATTTCAAGTTTAAACCTAACCTGCACAATTTAGTGAAACCTTATCTCAAAAATGGGGGAAGCTGACTATATGGCTAAATGCAAAGGTTCTGGATTCAATCCCCAGTATTTCAAAAATTCTTTTTCCAAAAAGAAATTTTTTAAAAAGAGAAATTCTGTAGAAATATCTGGAAATAATCTTCAGCTGATGGATGCTCCTAGGATTGTCAAGAGCATCATTTTTTTTCAGGGACCTTTTGTGTTTACACTGGATATTTAAATTAAAACAGCAGTAACTAACATTTGGTCACTTTATGTGAGTTACATCTATTGATTTGTTAATCAGAGAATAGCTCATTATTAAAATTGATTTATTGATCCACCCATTGATCCATCTCTCCATCATTTTTGGACCAGGGTTTCTTAACCTCAGTATTCTTATTGTTGCGATCATGTCCTTATGAACTGAAAGTGACTGAAAGAGATGTAATGTGGGAAGCATTCCTGGCTCCTACTTACTAGATACCAATAGTATTTCTTCTCCACAGGTTGTCACAATCAGAGATGTTTCCAGACATTGCCAAATGTCACTTGGAGGTGAGAAAAATTCTCCTAAGACTCATGGATAGCTGAAGTTTTAAGAAGGTTTTGGCAATGACCCTGTTCAGGCATCCTCTGCTCTGTAGAGTCCCTCATGCATATGAGCACTGTCCCATCTATATTTGCCCACCTCTAGGCCTGAGCTTTTTACCACACACCACGCTGCCATTTCAGGCTATGAGAAGGATTAAATGGAATATCTTCATACAGTGTTTTGTCTGTATTTAGAAAATCTAATATAGCCAGACAGATATGGACTCTAATCCTGGTTGGATCATTTACTGGTTGTATGAGCCCATTAGTTGCTTCGCTTGTCCATCTCAGTTCCTCCATCTGTGAAATGGGAATAAGTTGAGTCTCTGTCTCATCTAATAGGATAACTCATTGAAATCATGCATGAAGATCTCTTAGCATAAGTCTAGGGCCATTGCAGATACTTGGTCCATGTAAATAGTGAGTCACTATTACCAGGAATAAAGTACACTCTATACAGAAGTCAGTTCTGTTACCTCTCAACCTCCTTTTATTTCCATCCTGGAACAAGATGCTTCAGAAAGTACAGATCTCATCATCTGTCACACACAGGAGGGGCGGGGGTGTCCCTGATGTGCGACAGTGACAGAAGCCAAGGTTACAGTGAGGAGCCATTGGTCAGAGCTGTGTCCCTACAGCTAATTGCAGTATGCATCTGGGCAGGGGGATGCCCTTGTTTTGGAGTCCTTTGTGTTCTTTCCTCCAAACAAGTGCCTTCCATGCCAAGCCATCTTTCCTGTGAAACACTTTAATTTACATCTTTTAATAACTTTGGTTGCCATGGAAGCATTGGAATTCAGTTTTAAAATAGACAAACTAATTGTTTCAGTCAGTTTGGGTATTTGCTGTCAAGGAAACAGCCAGTTTTCCCCTATCACCCAGAGCCTACTTAATTGGATGCATGAGGTGTCAAAATGGCAGAGGGAGTCCTTCCCACCCCTTGACCAGATGAGGGAGCACCATGGGGTGTCCATGGAAACTTCCTGATCCAGCTATGCACCTGCCTAGGAAAAGTAGGATCTGGACATTAGAAAGGTCTCTGGGATATAGGTAGAAGAGGAAGAGGTAGAAGTAGAGGTAGAGATAGAGATGGGGGGGTTGGGGCAGAAAGAGGGAGGGAGAGTGAGAGGGAGAGAAGGAAAGAGAGATAATAAGAGAGAGGGAGAGACAGAGACAGAGACAAAGAAAACTGGGAACAGACCATTGGTGGAGCTGGGGTAGAGTGCAGGACTTGGCATTTTGACAATCAGGAGGGGTACTTGTTCCTCTGACCTTGGTGGAGGCACTAATGTTTTCCATCTGTTCCCTGAAATGCTGTGTACAGCAACACACATTGGAACAGGGCTGGAGGCTACTTCCTCAGTGAGGCTGGTGAGGAAGCATAATCCTCACCCAAGGACAACTCCTTCCTTGCCCCTTTCTCTGTGTTCACGTATGCCAGGCTTGGAGTCTGATGGACCTAGTGGACAGGGGACACAATTCATTTACTCAGTCCTTCCAGACATAGTCATTGCATTTCTATTAGATAGATCAGTGAACACAATGGTACTCTGTCCTTATGGAGCTTATATTCTATCGGGTGTGCAGACAGTGAAGGACAAGCATAGTGCATTGATGTAGGACACGAAAGTTAATATCTGGGAAGGGAAAAGGAAGGAGAAAGAGGATGGGGAGCTGGGTGGCTGGTGCAGAAGCAGCATTCCTGGCTGGACTGGTCAAACATCCCTGAGAAAGGGAGGTGGGAATTGTCTTTGACAAAAGAGGTGGAGGATTCAGTGAATAGGGTCTCAGTGATTTAAGTGTGAGTAGGAGTCATTAAAATCGTGCCCCTCTTTGGAGCAGGTTAGGGTTGCTTTTCCATTTTCCATCACTTATCTCCATGACTGACTCTGTGCCTGTCCCTCATCTCTTTCATAGGGATAATAGCACCTTAAGTGTTTTAAGTGGGTCAATGCTTGTAGAGTGTCTGGCATGTAGCAAGGGTGATGAGGATAATGTAATGACAGGGGTGATGAAGATGACGGTGGTAATATCATGATACTGAGATGATGATCTTAAGGTTATGTTGCTGATGGTGAAGGTGATGGAGCTTATAAACCAATTCAGGGTACACATGGCGTAGACAGGGAGCTACTGATCATTTGTCCTGACATACACTGAGTGAGTGGTAAGATGCAGCACAGGATATTGTAGAAGCTCCAAAGGGGATGGAATTCACCCGGTCATAAAGATGGCTTAGGATGAATGGTTCTGAGAAACATCTGCAGAATCCTCAGAGGCTGTTATGTGCAAGGGGAGGAGGTGACATTCCAGTTTGGAAGACAGCATGTGCAAAAGCCAAATGGGCACATCTAAAGCCTGGGAAGACTCTGTTCTCTGGAGCTAATGTTCAGTGTCATGAGATAAGATTGCTCATATCAGCTGTGACCCTGAGGCCTTGAAAAGCCAGGGCTTTTCACAAGTTTCCAAAAAGCCTTCCCAGACACAGAACAGTGATATTAAAAAATCCCCTGGGGAAGGAAGGGGACATTGAAGATCTGAAGCTCTCAGTTACCCAACCCAGTTAGGAAATATTTTCAAAGTTTCAGATGCCATTGTTAAACATGTGTGCACTGTTAACATTTGACTCCACATCGTATCACATTCTGGAATGCCTTCTAATTTGTTGATCATGGAGTGAAACTAATGCTCCAGAAATATGCCTCACATCCTTGTATGGCCTTGATTGCTACCCTAACTCCAACTTTGTGCTCTAGTTTTAGAATCATAACTTATAAGTGAATGTGTGGAAGGCTTATCGCCTGGTGTCTGAGCCAGGTCTGTCACAATGATAAATGTGGCTGAAAAATGTAGAACTAAAGAAGTGAGGATGAACAAAGGTTGGACCCTTTTAAGAGGATTTGAGAGTCATCCAGGTGGGCATGAGGTGACCTGGATCGTGGCCTTGGTGGAATGGTGGAGTGGAGAGGACAGATGATCCAAAAACTCATTTTCCCATGTGCTTTCTGAAGTGCTGCTCTGATTTACTTTTGGTCCTTTTTTCCACCTATTGTAAAGATGGTGTGATATAGTCAAGCATAGCTAAAAGAAAACAGTTAAAGACAGTGCAAAAACACCTGAAAAGAATAGACACCCAAGAACGATCTCATATCCATGAGAGGACTGGATTTATTTCTGAGCTTTTTGGAAGCAAAGGCAAAATGAGAAATGCATTGGATCATATCATCTATACTATGTGATGAGGAGAAACAAGAAATACATCTCTATTAAGATCATTGCACAAGCACCAACCCTGGAGAGGGAGTTAATCACTGGGACCTGTATAGAAAGGTGGGCAATGTCTTCCACCAAAAGATCATCCATGTCAACATTATTTACTCTCATCTTCTGTAAATGCTGAGGTCATACTGTTAAATCTTAATTTAGTTAAGGCAGTTTCATGGGGGAAGATAAAGTATGTGCTCCAGGTGCCTGTCTTTCTAACTTAATACAAGACTAGAGCTGAGAGAATCCCGGCAAGCGGGTGACTCATATGCACATTACATTATCTGTCCTGATATTAGATTTCTCAGATGGGCTTCTGGAAGCAGGAGCTGGACTCCAGTCAGCTCATAGCTGGACTTTACCATTTTATTGAGTTTAAAGTTAGCCTCAGATATCAAAGCCTGTAAGGCACATTTCTATATTGAGAACACACACACATACACACTCACAACTGGGGATGGTGGCGCATAACTGTAACCCTAGGACTCAGGGAGCTGAGACAGGAGGATTGCAAGTTTGAGCTCAGTCTGGGCAACTTCATGTCTGTATTGGTCACTATTTCCAGTACTGGCACAAAATGCCTAACATTTGCAACTCAAAAGAGGAGAAGTTTATTTTGCATTCTAGTTTCAGAGGTTTTATTCCATAGTTAGCTGGTTCCAAGGCAGATATGGCTTAGAGACCATCTAGGGACCTGCCATGGAAAAGCTTCTCAGTCCTTGACAATTAGGAAGGGGAGAAGGAGTGAGGGGGGAGGGAGGAAGGCAGGGAGGGAGGGAATGAGAGAGGGAGGAGAGAGAGAGAGAGATCGAGAGCCAGACAACAAGAATGATATCACACCCACAGTGTTCTGTTCTTTCTAATCTGGCCCTGCCCCCTAACTGCAATGAACCCATTGATGGATCAACCTACTGATGAGTTTAGCGCCCCTGTGATCCACTCACCTTCTAAAACCCCACTGCTGAATGCATGAGATTTTAAAGAGATGCTTAAGATCTAAACAACAGCAACTTAGTGAGAACTGCCTCACATGAAAAACAATGCCTAAGGATATGATTCGGTGCTAAGGCCCTGGGTTCCGTCCCCAGAACCCCACCCCACATACACACGTGAATGAAAGAATGCAAGCACTGGGTCTATGTTCCTGAGACTCCAGGACATGAGGCCATGGAGGAGGATGGTCTCATCAAAGATGACAGTCCTTTCATGGGTTGATAAAATGGTGTGATAGTTAATTGGTTGTGTGAATTTCAGTAAGGGATACCCAAGTGAACTGGATCAGCATAGTCCTGAGTATGGCTGAGGGGATTTACTAAAGACAGCTTGTCCTCTGAATGGTGTAAAGAGAAACAAAGAAGGTAGCTTGCTTCTGTGTCTTTGGAGTCTTCACCCTCACCTTGGAAAACATCTTCTGTCATGCAGTGCAGACTTTTCAGACTTCCAGCACAGATCCTTCAGCTTTCCATTGCAGACCTTTTAGTTTCTTGATATGGACTCACAGTGCAGCAAGCTCCAGTCCTTCCACCTTCAACTGAATCCTTACAACCTCTAGCACTCAGACTTCCCTTTTATACTCTTCCACAGCTGATGCTGCAGGTAGCCTTGTGAGCCACTCTTGTAAATTCTTATATATTTACATAAATGTTTCTCTGATGAGCGCTGACCAATACAATTTGGTACATGAAAAACATACCCCGAGAGAGATTCTTGTTAGATGACTGGGGTTATACTCATAGGAAATGTACCTGAGAGATATGTTTTAAAAAATGAAAAGGTGGACAAGCATATGGACGAAGCTGAAATCTAGTTCTGATGCATCCCAAAGGGAGAGAGCAGTCTGGATACAAGTAACTTCACAGAATTGGTCCCATCCAGAGGCAAGAGGCCAAGGGTTGCACAGCCCCATGCCCTTGATGGAGGTTTAAGTGCAGGTTTGGGAGAGACAGGCAGAACCTCTCAAAGGCTTCCATAAAGAGCCACCACTTCAGCATCGGGATCCACTGCCCTTTCACATAAGAGGCGTGTGGTAAGGAACGGAGAGCACCCACTATGCTTCCTAAACATCATCTATTAATGCCCCGTTTCTTCTTTTTTCTTGCATATGCATAGATCTCTGCTTTTTCATCTCATCACACCTGTCTCCCTTTCTTAAAGCCATAAGCTTCTTTCCTTCTCTGCACCTAAAGTCTCCCCACCTCCTTTTAAGGAAGACAGTCATTCCATGTTGCTTCCCTTTGAGTCCCTATCTACTCTCCTCAAAGGCTCTGAGATACTAAATCATTAATATTTCATATTCCTATAATCACTGCCTCATGGGAAACATGTGGGTATCAATGTTATTCTCAAAATTCAGTTTCAAATCTGAAAAAACACATGAGGAAACAGACAGCAGCCACTCCAAGGTTTGCGGCCCTGGAAAAGAGACTTTGTGTTAGCCCAGCCAATCCACTTCAGAACCCAGGACAGCGGCACCGCTCTGGCTGGGATTCCCTAGCCGGGATCAAATGAGCCAACCTTATCTCCACTTGTAAGTTTCTCAGGAGACTGACTGTTTCTTCTCAAAGAGCGCCCTGGTAACCTCAACTGTTTTTTCCCCCAGATGATCATAGCTATATGTGAAAGGATGACACAAGCAGGCAGTAAATCATGCTTTTTATTGCAATGTGTTTAACTCCTCTTGCTTTGAGTACAACTAGAGTCACAATGGACTATTACAGACTTGTGGCTACAGATGGTCTTCAGAAGGCCTACTGTGCCTGTCAGAGTAGCATCCTAACTCTGCTCCTTGAGGAGAGGATACTGCAGTGTGATCCTGAAACATCTAGGGCCCTGTTGCTTATATAGAAGATCAGTCACACCTCTGATCCATTCTTACCTAGAGAATGATTCAGTGGAACAGAGTTCACTGTCCCATTTCACCCATAGGGACAGTGATAAGAACAACAGTGTCAGTTGCTTTTTTTAGGTACTTAGATGTAAAGCCATATTGGATCTTCCCCACAATGTAAGTATATTCAACATCAGAGTATACTCAACATCATTTTCCCACGGAATAAATAGAGGTACAGAGCTGTTGAACAACTTTCCCAAGATCGTCTAGCCAGTGAGTGTCAGGTCCAGAATTGGATCCCATACCATAGAAATTCACAAACGATGGTCTTAACCATCATGATCTGCTTCCAAAAATTAATTCATAGCAACAAATCACTCTGGAAGACCTACTGTGTACATGTTTGTATATGGTGAAGAGAAATGGACATGGTCCCCTCTTAATCTGTGGAGGAAGAACTGTCATGGAGCACACGTATGAATCACACAAATGGATGCACACATGCATAAGGGGCACTTTGGAGGAGACTGTGTTCTGCTTAAGCCATCCATGGTATAACAGTACTAACCCAGTCAATCCACTCAGTCAAGGAGGTTTCTCTGAGACAATGACAAACTGACTGTATGACAAGAAGGATGTCAGTGAAGATTCTAAGGCAGGATTGAAATTAAGCTAAAGTCACTGCTGAACTGGCAAGGAGGAGTCAGCTCAGGCAGGGGGAGTGTAGCAGATCTCTGGGAGCAGATGGGAAGGCTTCTGTTCAGCAGAAATGAAGGAGTACCCATATTGGGCAAGGTGTTGGTGCTGGTGTCTGAGTGATCTGTAATTCCTCCTTAGAGACAGATTGCATCATTGATGTTGGGCAGCATGGACTTTGTGGACTCCAGAAGATTCTAAGGGGCATGGAGACATTCTCCAGGTGACCTGAGTTAATATACTACTAGGGTGGCAAGAGTCCCTGCAGCAGCATTTTCTGAATTTGTAGTGGTACCTTTATGGGGCATTCCATTGATTAGTATCTAAGCTTGCCAATTGCTTTAGATTTCCTGATTGAGTGGGGTATAGGCCCCTAACTTTGGCTGCCACTGTGGTTCATTCAGTTTCTAACACAATGGTGAGCATATCATAAATGCTCGGTACCTTATTTGTTATAAATGTGAATGAATGGTTTGGAGGAGAGAAGAATAGGGTGCTTTTTCCAGGCAAAGAGAACAGCACAAGTCAAACAAGAAAGAAATAGAAGAGAAAATTCCTCCAGTAACTGTATTTCTGCAAAGATTTATTTCAGCGAGCATGTGTGCAGGGAGGGAGTTTCTATTTCCTCCTTAGCCCTCTTGCCCCAGACTAGAAATTCACTAGGAGACCTTTGTCCAGACCGCTCCTTGCAGCCTCCCTGCTACTGCCTCATGCAGCCTGTTTCTCAACTGTATTCTTTTCAAGACCTCCCTCCAGCCCAGCAATCTGTTTCTGTCTTTTAAAGAAGCTAACAGGACAAAAATAAATCACCATTCTTCATCAAGTCATGTGAGGATCTTGGGGACCTGGCAGCCAGCTCCAAGGAGGACATGAGAGGACTAGGCAGTGCCAGGAATGCCAAATGAGCCTTGTCTGCCTGGAAGAAATCATAACAGCCCCTGGGCATCCAGTAAGCTAGAGGAGCCCCTTCCAGACCTCTGGAGCTTCAGTTCCAAAAAGCCACAGTCTGCAGTGCTGATTACCTGGGGAAATTAAATAAAGAGAAATCTTCCCCTGGGGAGAGATGACAATGCAGTGGCTTCTTTGGGAGGCCCAGAAGATGCACAAGAGAGAGCTGTCCTTGAGCCTGTAATCACTGCCTTGATTCCCAACCTCTCAAATTCTGTGGATCCCAAACCCTCCCTCTTGCTTTCTTGTGTCAGGAGGAACTGGGGCATAGGTTGACTAAGTCTCACATGATAGCATTTCCCAGCTACCTTTCTCTCCCTGTCCCTCCCAGTTTACCATGGTTCAAAGGTTATATGTGGAAGCTAATTCTCATATCCATTTTCTTGTCCCCTTATCACTGTCATTGAGTTAGACAGATCCTACTCATGACTCTCTTGAACAACTTTAGGCCCTGGTGGACTCAGGTGCATGCTGTTGGCTTCTTTTCCAATTCATTTTTTATTTCACAGCTAGCCATGTCTTCCCAGAGCTGAACTCAATGTCTTATCATCAAAGAATGGAACATACCCCTTAGCAGAATTTTCCATGCTCTCTATGGTCTGTTCTCACAGGTCCATACTGCCTTTTGCATCTGTGCTAGCCAATATCGTGGCTATGCATTTCATGTGGCTTTTACTTTTAGATTTAAATTAATTAAAATTGGAAACCAAAGTTTTTTTGTTATAACAATCCCATTCAAACTATGTCATGGCTACTCAGAGCTCATGATTAGTATATAGCATAGAGAAGATACAGTATAGGGAAATTTTGTCACCCACAGAATTGTTCATTGGGTGGTGCTGTTTCATAGATCATAAGCCTCTCCCAAATGGAGTTTGTCTCTATCTTTTGTACATATATTTGACTTCTCCACTTTAATGCTTTTGTTCCTGGGCCAAACAGTACTGGAAAATCCATCCCTCCATCTACCAATGCATTTGTAAATTTTTAGGACTCATTTCAAGTCTTCCTTGAATTTTCAACTAGAAGTGACTTATCCTACCTTTAAACTCACATAGCCCCTGCTACTTCTGATCTTACTTATAATTTCCCATAGTGATTATAGTTATTCATACCACAGTGCCTGTAACATGAACAAGGCACAGTGAATGTTTGTTGAATGAATGAATGAATGAATGAATGACATTCTCTCTCTTGGATTACAAACTCTAAGTCCTGACAAATACTGATTATTTTTTCACCTACGTTGACTCAGGATATGTTCTAGAGAATGAAGTATTTGTGTTGTCTCCAAGCCTTACAGTAGACTCATTAAGCAAGAATTAATATGCCCATTTTATCAGTGAGTAAACTGACATCAGAGCCATTCAGCACCAAAGTCCTTGGTTGATCAATAGCAGAGATAGAATTCAAATCCAAACTTGAATGACTCAGCCTTTCATTTTTCCACAGCATGGTGTGAGGCTGCCTTTCTTTGAAGAAGCATTCCTTTATTTTCCTGTGAGGGAAAATGTCTTTAGAAAATCTCCCACTCCTGTCCACACTTACGGCTTTGATTCCAAGCCCAGTGTCTGGCACATCATCACCAATTTTTAAACTCTGAATTAAAAGCTTTCACTGAATGAATGGCTTCGCTCCAAACTCTTCCAACCTGGACTCGATTCTATGGAAATAACCATGCTGCTAGCTTCACCCTGTGACTATCATAGTTTTCAGCTCTAGTCAGCTGTCCTGAGCTCCCCCTCACACATGTGCACACATTTCTAGTCCCAGGGTTGGACATGGGGTCCCCAGCCTCCTCATGGACTTTCTTGTACTGATTTACTGCTTGTGGCTCAGAGATATCTGTATGTGTGTCTGTGTGTGTGTCTGTGAGTGTGTGTTTTGAGGGGAAGTCTTTCTCTACTAGAAAATGCAGAGAAAACTCATACCATTTTTTTCAGGATAGAAGATTCTCCAAATAATACATGCCAGAGTAGTCTCCACTCTGCTTCTTCATTCATGTCGTGAAATCCCTCTAGCTGTCCCCTTTTGAGAAGTCATGCCTGGTAACCCTGCCCTTCCTCATGGTCACATGTCACTGAGGATGTGGAGGGACATTTTGAGGTATTCTTACTTTTTGGCCTTCTTTCTTATCTGGTTCATAAAACAACCTAAGCTTCTTTGAAAAGGAACAAGCGCATGATTAAGTGGAAGGAAGGAGGTGGGGAGAAGCCAAGTGAATCTGTGTCAGCAGCAGAAGCAGAGCTCTCCCATTTTACCTACAAGAAGTTAGTGGCTCAGGAAAGTAAATATGACTCTTGTGAGTCACCACTAATAGTGAAACTTGTGCTTCACCTTAGATGCACAGACCTATTTCATTACTTTACCTCTCCTCTCCTCTCCTCTCCTCTCCTCTCCTCTCCTCTCCTCTCCTCTCCTCACTAAAACATGCTATCTTCCAGCTCTTGGCTGATTTAGGCATGACTTTTCCTAGGAAGAATGCACTTTCCTGCATTCACTTGTGCTTACTGCCAGGAACCTTGAGGGATGGAAGTCCTGTCTGCATTTGCTGGAGCTGGGGCCCCTCTTGCTGCTGAGGAAAGCTGGGGTAGGAACATTTCCCTCTAAGCCAAAGCATATATCACCTTGGGGCAAAAGATGAGCTAATAGAATTGAGATGAGTGTAATTGGCAGAAGGTCAGCAAGGGAGCCATGTGTGCCTGGAGCTTCCCGAAAAGGCCAGCATGCTTCTTGTTCCCCTGTCTTGCGATTAGTATGCAGGTAAGGCGATGGGCCTCTGCAGAGTAATTGGATCATCCGGAGATCGGCAATGCCTGGTGTATGTACAAAGCCTCAACAGTGATTAGATCCTGCCTGCTCATCTCAGCAAGCCTTGAAATTCTCCCCACTGTGAAAAACTAATTTTCTGTGGGAATTTATTAAATAAGAAATCTGCATGCCACTTTACGTTGTAAGTCAGGTCTGCAGAATACAAAGATTCTCCTCGACTTTGATGCTTATTTCCAGCAGAGACCCTTCCATCACTTGGGGACAAGTGTTTAGGAGCTAGTTTTGTTTCAAAGTATCCTCAAGGCAAGAAAGATGGGAAGGGCCCTCACCAAAAGTCTTGAAGATAGAAACTAATGTGACCAAGCAGATCGTGGGGTGACAGTACATTCAGATCATGGCATGGTCTCTCTTCCTATTCTGGGTGGAATTATATTCACTCCATCCCCTCAAAAAACTCATATGTTAAAGTTTTAATCACTAATTTCTTGGCATGTGGTTGTTTTTGGAGCCAGGATTGTTAGAGAGGTAATTAAGGTAAAATGAGTTCATTAAAGTGGCTCTGCTCTGATATGACTAGCATCCTCCTGAGAAAAGATTAGGACAGAGACTCACATATTGGCATGGCCATGTGAAGACACAGGAAGAGAACAGCACTGGGATCATAAGAGCAAGGTCTCAGAAGGAAACAACTCCACTCATGGTTGGATCTCAGCCTTCTAGTCTCCAGAATGGGGCTGGGGGTGAAATTCCTACTGTTGAAGCCACCAGTCTGTAGCATTTCATTACAGTATATTAATGCACTCTTCAAATACCTCTTCCAGAAGTCTTCCAAATTTCCCTGTTTGGAATTAACCCCCCTGATAGATAGATAAATGTCATCCCTGTGACAGCACTTACAGTGGGAAGTGCCACCTGTGCTGCAATACAATTCTCAGAGCGAGCCCAGGGAAGGAAGGAGGCTAGCTAGAGGTGCGTGCCTGCTTTTCCATGGTTGGGAGCAGTGCTGCCCATGTGCCCTGTTATTTTGTCTCTTATCTGGCACCCAGCACATAACTGGTGCTTTCATTCAAAGTGGGTGAGTTATAAGTGAAATCATATCCCCCCACATTTATATGTTGAAATCCTAGCCTCCAGGGCCTCAGGATGTGTCCTGGAGAATAGGCTAGTAGCAGGTATAATTCCCTAAGATGAGATCAGACTGGAGTAGGGGATTTCCAATCTGGTATGGCTAGTTTCCATACGAAGGGAAGAAGATTGGACATAGACCTATACACCGAAAGAATTCCTACAAAAACAAAGGCAGAGACCAAGGCAGGGCTTCTGCAAGGAATGCCAGTGTCTGCCAAGAAATCAGAGGCCAGGGTAGAGGTGTGGGCAGCTTCCATCACAGGCCTCAAGAGGGGCCAGCCCTGCCAACACCTTGATCTTGGACTTCAGCCTTCTGGACCTGTGAAACAACACATTTCTGCTGTTTAAGCACCAGAGTCTAGGTTTGTATTACAGCAGCCCGAGCAGATAAATAGTAGCGGGAAGGTTCTTGTTCATGGATTGATCCTTGGCTAGCAGTCTGGACACTGGGGTGGTGATTTGTGTCCCTTATCTCCAAGTTGAGGTAGTGGTTTTCAGAGGAAGTGGGCTCTGATATAATAGGTGTGTGCAGGAGGTTTCCTGGGGAGGGCTTTTCCATTAACACCTGTTGTGGGGAAAGGACAAGCAGAATTTGGGCAGAAAAAGAAAATGAGCCACAATGCCTCAGAAGGGGAGCCTGGGAAGACTGAAAAACTGAGAACCACCTGCTGAGTGTGGGGGCAAATCTTTCCTCCAAGATGTGGGTATGGCCAGCAGCAAGCATGGTCTTTGCAGCTGGAGCCTGCCAAGAAATACTGACAGCCCAGGGCTCTGTTCACTTCACTTCCAGCAGCTGGAGGAGTGAATGGGTAATTTCCTAATTCTGAGAGTTGTTTGAGCCAGCAAGGAGGGTTGAATTTACTCCTATATGTAGTCATTCTTTACAGCTCCCCAGAAGCTTTGCATTTGGGGCAGGCCCATGAATTTAATGGATATATCTTCTTAATTCCTTAAAATGTGAAAACTATCCAAGAATAGTAGTGCCTGCCTGTAATTCCACCACCCTGGGAAGCTGAGGAATAAGGATTGCAAGTTTGAGCCTAGGCTAGGCAACTTGGGAATTTGACAGAATTCGGACTCAAAAGAAAACAAAAGTGAAAACTATGCAGATTACTGAATTTGATCTGTAGTGACTTCAGGGCACCACAAACAGACTTAGCTACCTCAGACAAGTGAAAGAATGTGAAGTTTGGAATTTAGACACCAGAGTCCTCATGCTTTATGTTTGAGCCAGCACCTTTTAGGTTATAAATCTTAGTCTTCCTAAGTATTGAGAAAAGGGATTAAACTACACAAGGGGCCACACTGCTTCCTTCAGAGAACTTGGCACATTTTGATTCCACAATTCTTTGTGTGAGAATGATCCTCTTATCACCTTTGGAGACCTGGGGCAACTATGAGAGTCTCTTCTGAGCACCACAGGAACAGAACCTGGAATAGAAATTGGGGTCGTGAAAGAGACTCAGGAGGCCTGGATGCTGGGTGACAGAGTGAGACCGCGCGATGGAGTCCTGGCCATGTTGGCAGAGGAAGGTAGGAGTTGTGCAGGGCAGAATGCTGCTCAAAGAAGAAGAGCTCCCAGCCTCCGGATTTGTGCCTCCCTCAGTGCCCCACTGTGTCCTCACCACAGGTACCCATCTCCAGCTTCAAGCTGCTGGAATCTTCATTTCTGCATGAGAATTTCTCTTTTTGGAGCCTTCTAGTTGTTCTGTGTGCAGTGCAGGGTGGAAGTGTTGGCCAAGCATGTCCCCTGGGGAGCTCCCTGCTCTCTGCTGACAGATGGCATCTGGTGTAAAAGCACCCACATTCCTGCTCCTCCTCTGGGAGGACAATTCTGACACTGCAGTGGGGCTCCCCAGCATGACTAAGCCCCAATCACCCCATGGCAGTTTGCCTGATGTGCAAACTGCCTCCTTCTTGCCTCTATTCCATGTAATCATCTCACAAATACAGCACTGTGCTTGGAACTTTGGCTTAGCATCTTGCAGAGAATTAACTACTGTTCTTGATGGGCTTTGTGGGTGCCTTGCCTTTGGCAGACAGAGGTCCCATTTGCAGGTGGATCTTGTACCCCTTCCCGTGGGTCTGCCTGTTCTCTGCAGCTCCCAGTCAGCTCCATTTCATTTCTATCCCCTGCTATGACTCCAGTTACTACAGGTTCCAACTTTCAGTGGGTGCTTAAGGAAGCTCTGAAGCACCGAGGTCCCTGTCTCTTGTTTTCTTTTTTTAATTTTTAATTTTTTAAAAAATTTATATTTTATAACCCATTTTAAAGTTACTTTTATTTTTTCCAGTTTTTATTTTTATCAGTACATGCCTGGATGCAGCCCATGATTTCATTCACTGGGGGAGTTGGTACATGTACATAACACACCTGAATTCCCCTTTCATCCCCTTTTCCTTCTCTCATTTCCTCCTCCCAATCACATCTTCAGAGTCCTCCTGTAGCTGTAGTAAGCAGGGCTTCCCTGGGGCCATACCTGTGCCTCTTGCTCTCCGGCCCTGCAGCCCTGAGGACATGTTTATTTTCTTCCCTAGGAAGAGCCCAATGGCAGAGGAGCTGGCAGAGCTGAGCCTCCATGTGCAGCTGCTGTCCATGCACTGAATCCCACTGAGGTCTGAAGTTTTGGGCCTATCTGGCCTGGCTGTGTGGCTGTAATAGAATGCCATGCCTAGGTTTACAAACAATAGGAAAGTACTTCTTGCCACCCTGGGGGCTGGAAGTCCAAGGTCAAAGTGTTGGCAGATGCTGTTCCTGGTGCTGGCTGCCAGGCATAGACATTGGGTGACTTCCCACTGTGTCTTCAGCTGGCAGCAGTGGTGGAATAGGTATAAGGCAGCTCTCTGGAGTTTCTCTAGTAAGGGTTCTAGCACCCTCCAAGGGGGCTTTGTGCCATCATCTAATCATCTCTTGAAGATCCCACCTCCTAATGCATCACCTTGGGAGTAGTGTTTTAACGTATGAATTCAGGGGGATGCAGACATTTATGCAGGCAAAGCAAACTCATAGAGGATGCTGGAAGCAGGAAAGAAGGGACCCATCTACTTCTTTCATACTCTCCTTGCAGCCAAGAGCTATATAGAATAGAGATCAGTGGGGTTAGGAGTGGGAAGCAAGTCTTTCAGTGTCAGATGGATGTGAGTTTTGTATTCTTTTCTGTAGTTTACTCTCTTGGTAGCTTTGGCAAAATTAGCCTTTGTATACCTTGGTTTTCTTATCCTGCTAATGGGCATACTTAAAATTGCTTCTTAAGCTATTACAGTGACTAAATGAGGTAATACACATCCGTTTCCACAGACAATGCTTAGTGTATCGTAGGTGCATAATAACAGTTAGCAATTGTTTTCATTTTATAGCAGCTACTTCTAGGGAACAACTGACCTGCCTGGATCTAATGAGAGACTAAGGGTCTACCCTGGGAACAGTGTGGTTTGGGGAGGCATTAGAGACATCAGGGACACTACATCTCCTCCCCCTGACCCCTGTTCCACCATATTGCAAATTTAGAGAAGGAAGATCCATCCAAGGTGTAAAACTCTCATGACAAAGTTATTTTTTTGCTCATGACCTCTTGTTCTTATATAGGGACTTAGTAGGTATCTGGCAAAACATCAGCTGCAACCCAGATAAAAGTATAATTATTTCCTATTTGCTTGCTGGGGTTTTCAAATCAGTGCAGTAATTTAAGCATGACTCTTGGAAGCTTACAAAAAGATGTTATGATTAGTTTTATCTCCTTTGTTAAGAAAAAATAATTACAGTGAAATAATTAGAGGCAGCAGAGTTGACACGAGATTAGGAGAGCTAGTTTGGCATTGAAAGTGAAGTTCTAATGAGGAAAAGAATAACAAAGGGAAGAGTCTGCGGGGAAAGTGCCAAGAGCTTGTCCAGTTCTGGCTTAGGCAGCAAAAGCATAGGAGGGGGCAGGACAGGGGCATAGTGAAGCGGCCAGCTCTAGAGTGGACCTTACCAGCAGGGCAAGCCATCTTGCTGGTGTCAGAAGACCCAAGTTTGGGTTCAAACCTTAGCACTGCCCCATGTGTGACCTCAGACAAGCCCCTTGACCTTTCTGAGTTACATGTTGTGTTGGCTTCTCTTTCTCTGTCTAGAGATTAACCTCGTGGAGATATGATAAGCATGACTCAGGGGAAACTGGGTTTAGTAAGTAGAAAGTCACATCTTGTTCATCGCTATTTGTTGTTATTTATGAATGTCCTCCTGCACCCCTTACTCCTGGTGTGTGAAATGCTTTTAACTTACGCAAGTTCTTGCGCATGAGGAGCAAGACTCTGAACAGTGGTGGTGAACCGTGTGTGCTGCAGCAGGCTCTTTGTATCACTGAAATCTCTAAAGGGTTCACCACAAGTGGTCTACATGTTCCAGCAAGTCAGTGAGAATACCAGCGATGCTGTACCTGACCTTTGTCAAAGCCTAACAAAGGATAAAAATAATGACTAACATGTACTATAAATACTTTGCCTGTAGTAACTTAATCTCTTGAGTAACCCTAAGGGATAGATAAGGTAGGTTCTGTAACTCTTATTCTATTTAGGAAAAAATGTAGGTTCAGAGGTGGTAAGGAATTTCGTCCAGTCACCCAGCTCGCAATTAAAGAATCTATTTATTCCAGAAGTGGAGCCATTAACCCTCAACATTAGTGAAGTTCCTTGCAGACTTTCAGGAAGTTTTTTGCCTCTTTTGATGATGGTGGCTAGGAGCAAAAGGCGGTCATGGCTCTGAAATCCAAGAAAAATGTAAAGCATTTTTCATGTTCTGAGTTAGCTGTGTCTGCAAGATATTTTCCCATATGTATCAGTTATTTACTGCTGTGTAACAAATAATCTCTAAACTTGATAGTTTAAGCTAACAAATACATACTATCCCACAATTTTTGTGGGTCAGGAATCAGAAAATGCCTCAGCTGGGTGTCCCTGGACTAGGTCTCTCATGAGGGTGCTATCAAGCTGTGAGTCACAGTGGTAGTCTCATCTGAGAGTTGACCAAGACTAGAAAATGTACCTGAATGTTCATTTTTACAGCTCCTGATAGGCTTCAGATGTTTCTGAACTCACTCACATAGTTCTTTCTATAGACACAAGAGTGTCTTTACACCATAGTACACCATAGCAGTTGAGAAAGAGGACAGGGACAGAGACAGAGAAAGAGGCAGAGAGAGACAGAGAGACAGAGAGAGTCAGAGAGACAGAGTCAGAGAGACAGAGAGAAAAAGAGAGAGAGATGAAGGGAGAGAGACAGAGAGACAGAGAAAGAGAGAGACAGAGAGAGAAAGAGATCAAGAGACAGAGAGACAGACAGAGACAGAGAAATCAGCCAGCCAAAGTTTGTTCAAGTCAAAAGCCACAGTGTTTTTATAACTTAATGTTGCAAGTGCAATGCCATCAGTTTTACAGTATTCTGTTCATTAAAGATGAGTCAGCAAGTGGGTCCACAGGTAAGGGGAGGTGTATGCACAGGCATCGAACACCAGGACATGGGCCTCAGTGAAGAGCATCTTAGAGGCTGCCTGTTGCCCCACCATCTACAGCCCTTTGTTTCTTCTGAGCACCGAGACTGTGGATGAACCACTTGATTGAATCCTCTGACAGGTCACAAATCCTAAGGGGGTGGAATCCTCACTGGTTTAATTGGTATCTCCTCCTCCATTTTTCTCCATATGGCTTTTATAGGATCAAGTGATTCAACTGACTGTCACTTCTTTTTCATAGTTTAGGAATCTAGAGATGGCTGAGGTATCCCAGAGCCTGAATATCACTTAGTACTTGTCCTTTAGAAACATCCACATAACAGCTCAACAAACAATTCAGTGCCTGCTTGTTCTTAGGAGCTATGGAGGGAGAGTGACCCTGCCTACATGATGCTCACGGCTAGTGTGGAAAACTGACCATGAAATGTGAACAATAGAATTGGAATTTTCCTGAATTATAAAAATATAAAAATTTAAAAGGATGATATGGTGGAGAATGATGGGAAAGGCCTACTCTGAGTAAGTAATCAGAGTTTTTAGAATACAACGACACATGACCATCATTATCATGAATCAAAAAATATCATCTTGAAATTCATGATGTCAGTATTTGGAGTGATACTCCTGAACACCGTTCAGTGCACTGCCCTGTGAACTGCACACAGCATTCTTGACAGTGGCTGTGTTACTCATCCCTACAGCCTCCATGAAAGTTAAGAATGTCTCTCCCCTGGTAGGTGTGCGATTGGATTGTGCAGTACCCTACAGACCATGTAAGGGTTTTAAGCTTTGTCTTAAGTACAAATGGAAGGCATTGGTAGCTTCAAACAGGAAACCATGCCTGAAAATCCATGCAGTATGTATAGTGACTTCTGACACTCTGGCAACCAGCACAGATGAAAGGAGCACTTTCCCCCATCACCCTAATGGGCTAGATAGCTTTTCCCAGAGATGTGCTGATTGTTTCAAATTGTTCCTGTTTGTCTAGTTTACTCTCTCTCTCTCTCTCTCTCATTCTGTCTCTCCCTTCCTCCTTTCCTCCCTCTCTGTCCTTTCTGTTCCTCCTATCCCCATCTCTTCATTCATGAGGGGATATGCAAAGAAGCATCTTAGGGAGGGGTCCTTGGCCTGCCTAACCATCTTACACTCCTGTGGGGCTGAGTGCACAGCCCAGATGTTTTCCACTGTCAGTAGGAAGCACTTGCTTCCATCCCCCCAGTTGCATTAGGGCCCAGAAGGAATTTCCAAGAAACAGAAGGATACTGCTATCCCAGAAGAGAAAGAAAAGTCTCATTCTCCCTTTCTCAAAAGCCCCACAAGTGGGTGTCAGGTGAGAAAGTGCAGGGTCAGCACCAGCCCCCAAGCTAAGCTGCTTATCGCATCTCCCTTGGCTGCCAGCTTTATTAGTTTAACTTCTTTCCAAGGCGCAGCTCCTGGATTGAGCTGGGAGCAAGTGAGAAGTGGCATCCTCTTAGCAACAAGAGAAGAATCATCTCACTGATTGGGGAAGGAAGCCTTTGCATCTCTTGGGTGACTCTGCCTGAACTGTGACCCTCTGGTCTGCATTCCTTGAATGGGACATGTGCACCCGTGCACCCTGGGGGCAGAAGCCATCAGCTAAACTCTTGATGTGCAGCCTTCTCTCCCTTTGCTCTGCCAGCACAGCTCCACTTTCCTCCACTTCACAGCCTGGAATTCTGGGACAGTCTTCGTCTTTGCCCCTATGTTGCACAAAGGCTTAGTGAGTGCCCATGGGTGCCAGGATGACCTCCAATCCCAGAACCTGTCCAGAGAGCTCAGCCCTGGAGGAGCAGCTTATTGAATGGCTTGGCTATTGTGACAAGTGTCTGTGGTAGTATTGGTAATATTGGAACAGTTACTCCTTTTCTTGTTGTAGCACTAAGAATTGAACTTCAAGGCCTTTGCACTTAGCTGCATCCCCAGCACATTAAAAAAAAAAATGAGATAGGGTCTCATTAAGTTGCTAAATTACCCAGATTTGGCTTGAACTTTTGATCCTCCTGCTTCAGCCTCCCAGAGTTCTGGGATTACAGGTGTGCTCCACTGGATCAGGAGGGGCACCCTTCCTGACCAGGTCACCCCTGTACCCCAGGCCTTCAGGGCAGGGGCAGCAGCCTGTGGCACTTTTATCAGTGCTTCCTCTTTGTCTCTTTTCCCCAATGTTGGACTGCGAGCAGCTGGACCTCACAGACCTTGCTTTCTAGCTGAGTGTCATTTATTGCCATGCCTGGCAGAGAAGAAGTGGTTTGTTGAAATAGACCAAGTGCAGGGATGAGACCTAAAATTTGTTCATTCGAAGAACTCGGAGTTACACTGTAGCCATTAGGGTTTCAAACTGAAAAAAGGAGTCCTCTATGTCCTTAAGGTGGTCACAGCGAAGGGGCCCGGTCCCATTATGCACTACAGGGATGGGTACAATGTGGCAGACATGACCCTTGGCAGGTGCAGCACAAGGATCTGCCCAGCATCCCCGATGAAGCTCAGAGAAGAAGCTCCAGCCACAAGGGTCAGTGGCTCTGCAGGAGCTCAGGGAGCGAGGGTGTGTAAGCAGGACAGCAGGAGGTTCAGACAAGCACATGGGTCTGGAACTGTGGCCCCGATACTCTGCCTGTCTGGCAGGGGTCAAACACCTCATCCCACCCCCAGTGCTGAGAACCTGGACAGCCCGGGTCCTCCCGACTGTCCCGTAGGTGGCTAGGGGACCCGGACGGCTCGGGTCCTCCCGACTGTCCCGCAGGTGCCTAGAGGACCCGGACGGCTCGGGTCCTCCCGACTGTCCCGCAGGTGCCTAGGGGACCCGGGCAGCCCGGGTCCTCCCGACTGTCCCGCAGGTGCCTAGGGGACCCGGGCAGCCCGGGTCCTCCCGACTGTCCCGTAGCTGCCTAGGGGACCCGGGCAGCCCGGGTCCTCCCGACTGTCCCGTAGCTGCCTAGGGGACCCGCACAGCCCGGGTCCTCCCGACTGTCCCGCAGGTGCCTAGAGAAACACCTGGTAGAGCTACTTTTCTCACCTAGATACATGGAAAAAGTGCAGAATGTCTGACACTTCATGAAAGGCCGGGTTGACCCTGTTCCCTGTGATGGCCTTATTAATGCTTGTTTCTCCAGTTTAATTAGTAAAATCCCTCTAAAATATCCCAGATTGAACAATAAATTATGTGGGTATCCTATTGACAGCCCAGAGCAAAGACCATACCTTTTTTTTTTAGTTGAAGGGAAATACGTACGACACAAAATCAACCATTTTAAAAGTCTTTAATTCAGTAGTATTTAGTAATAAATCACCTCTCTTTAGTTTCACAACTTTTTTTTAACCTTAAGAAAACTCCATACCCAAAAGTGATCCCTTCCCATTGGCCTTCTCCTCAGTTCCTGACAATTTCCTGTCTGCTCCCCATCTTCCCTTCTCTCTGCTGGACACAGGACCCACAGATCCCACTGTGGGAGAAAGCTGCTACCCCAACTTCCAACCACACCTCTCCCATATTGTTTTTTTTTTCTTCTGCTTCCTCTTTTTAAATCTATGCATTCACCTTACCCAGATTTCCATAAACTCCTCCAACCCCACAGTGTATTCACATGTAAATAAATGGGTTTAATTACTTAAAGTAAATTTGGAATTCAGGGGTGAGCGCTCTCCATTCAGCATGTGAGTCCAGCCACAGAAGGAGTGTAAAATATTCAGGATGTTGAAAGATTTTAACCACTTGGCTTGGCAGATGCCAGCATTTTGCCTGGCTGTGCTCCGAACTCATGGAAGAGATTGGCATTTCCTTGTTGCCCAGCTTTAGTGAGGGACAGAGTCCTCTTGGCCAACTCTGGGGATCCCCTCGCCTCTCCCAGTGGACTCCCCATGAGATCTCCAGCTGTTTCCACGTTAACCTCTCTCATGGAGGCCAGAGCACTTGAGGTCTCCTTCTGGGCCTCGGGCTGCATTTGACTGATCAGATCTGTAACTAGAGGGGAAATGGCTGCTAATGTAGTGGTAATAGGGAAGCCTATGGGAGACTTCCATGGAAGGGCATTTATAATTTAAATAAGAAAAATAATAAATGCTAAATGAACCGCAAGAGAGGAGGAGGAGAATGTCCATGTGTAGCCAAGGGGTAGGAGAGGGGGATTTTGTAGGACACTCAGAAGAGGGCTGTGTCGGCTCAGTGAGTGGGAAAGAAGCTGTGGGCTTCTGTTGGCCACAGGGCCTTGGTTTCAACGTGAGCCCAATCAAGAAGGTAGCCAGTTAGATTGGGGAATCCCCCTGAGGGCACAAAGCAGATGGCAGATGGTGAAGTCAGAGCTCATTTTAGCAAAGTCTTACATTAATAAGGTACCCCAGATGTCCTCCTGACTTCCCTTCTCACAGGGATACCCTAATACTGTGTTACTCTATTTTCTTTGTTCTTTATCCCACCTCATTGCTGGGATGCTGATGTCCTGTCCCAGGGCTGACAGGATCCTGTGGGCCACTGTATTGGAGAATGGTGTTTGGCTGGCTAAAGAGCCTCCTTTGCAGGAACTGAGAACTGAGGAATGACCGGAGCCTCCTCCAGGCAAACACACAATACAAAACCTGGAGTGCTGTTAAGGACCTTGTCTTCGCTGACCTGGCTTTCCAGGGGCCTTCTCTTCCTCTCATCTTAGCTGTTCCAGCTGGCACTGTGGAGCTATCTAATTCCATCCGACTACTGAAGCTGCTCCTCCAGAATTTGCCTCTCCTTGGACTCTAGGTCCTCAGACCTGTACCCTGCTAAAGACAAATGTCCATGGAGCTACAGTGCCCTGCTGAAGCTGACAGCCTGCACACAAAGGTCCATGGGAGTGCCGCTCATAAGAGCCGAGAAGTGGAATCAGCACAAAGGCTCATCATTGTGCAAGTGACTAAGTACAATGTTTTCACAAACAAAGCATGATGGGAGATTAGGAATGAAGTTCTCATCCTCAGCACAATGTGGAAATATTGAAAATATCATGTGAAGCAACAAAAGCCAGATCTACAAGGCCCCGTTTTGGGTGGTTCCATTACAGGAAAGGTTCCACATAGGGAAGTCCTCAGAAATGGAAAGTAGGTAGTGGTTAGCGGGGGCTAGGGTGGTGCGGGTCAGGGTGGGGATGATGACCAGCTTCTGGAGCAGACCATGGAGATGGCTGCAAAACCCTGTGATGTTTTAAATGCCATTGAAGGGTATGCTCTGAAATGGTTAACGTGGTGAATTTTATGTTATGTGTATTTTACTAGCACTCTACTTTAAAAGTATCTTGCTATTCTCCCATCTTTCTGTCTTAGAGCTGGACATACACGAATTGTCTGACTATCCCTTGTCCAAGAGAAGGTAATTAACACATTCTTCCCAGCATGTTATGAGCCTGCCCCATTCACAGGAGGAAGAAATGCTTACAGTAGCAAGACCAAAAAGACTGAGTGGACACCCTTGCTGGGACCTCTCCGTCTATTCCCACTGGACACCCTTCTTGTCCATTTCTGTTTGGCTACCCCTAATTCAATGAAGCTGACTCTAAAGTAGAGATTCTCTCCTGTGTCCTTGGTCTTTTGTTCCAAAGGCTGGAGTCAGATCAAGATGTTTTCCTTTTCTCTTGTTAGTTAGTCTGGTTTGTTCTAAGGTTGCCAGCTTCTGTGACCCTTACGACCTGGAGTGTAGAGACACCTGCCAAAAGTGGAGATTTCCAGTTCAGTGGGGCAAGCTCATCTTCCTTAGGTCATTTGACATAGGTACCTTGAGGTACTTTCAATGCTTTTCTGTCTATGGTCTTTTCTCTTGCTCTCTGGAGTGGGCAGATAGTGAAATTGGGTTGCAACCCTCTTGGGGTGGTGTTCTGACCCCATAGCTGGCAGGTGGAGGAAGAAAGGGAAGCAATTATATACCTATCAGGCTATCCAAAGGCAGGGGAGTATCTCTCCTCGTGAAAGGGGAGTGTAAATATCTGAGAAATTCAAAATTGTTCAAATAAAATCTCCATGTAATTAATCACAATATATAGTTAATCATGAGTTAATGTATCTGCATATAATTAATCATAATGAATCATGTGACTTTGCAGTGGAAGATGAATCCATGGGACTCTACTGCCCGTGCTCACTAGCACTATGTCTCTTGCTTGAAATCTTATTTCTCAAATGCTTCTGATAAAGATAGTGGAAGGGAGGAAATGGGATAAAGAGGTCTGGTTCTTCTGTGGCAGGTAAGATGAACCCTCTCCGTGAGTGTCTTTGAAAATGTGCAGTAAAATTTGCAGTTGTCATATTGACTGAGGGAGAGGTTGGGATTTAGTGTAGGGAGTGTGGAGGGGGGATTAGTTCTGAAGCTTAAAATCTTTTTCTGATCGCATCCTGTCTGAAGCCCATTTACAAAAGGTTTGGATTCTACCGCATCCAATACTCAATAATGTGTTGTGTGGCCTCTGATAAACCTCAATCTCTGTATTTTTTATTTTTAACAATTTGAGTCTTTAGTCATATATTTGGGGTCTGCAAAAATGTTCATTTACACTGCACACTCATGAGAAATCTTTTCTTTCTATAAGGGAGTCCATATGTTATTTGGGTTTAAAAAGTATTAATTTCCCCTCCCCTCTTCTTCCCTCTCCTCCCCTCCCCTTGCCTCTCCTTCCTTCTCTTCTTTCTTTTCTGTTTTGGAGATGAAGCCCATGTCCTCATACAGGCTAAGCAAGGGTTCTACCACTTAGCTATATCCTTACGCATTTTTATTTTATTTTCTGAGACAGAATCTCACTAAATTGCCCAGGCTGGTCTCAAAGTTGCAGACCTCTTGTTTCAGCCTCCCAAGTTGCTTTGTCACTAGCAATTGCTTAGTAATGATGGAAATTAAAGCTAAAGCAACAGTCGAAATCTACAGGCAAAAGCTTTAGTTGGAAGTTAAGAGGTGATAAGGAGAGGTCTCTAGCTTGGGTAGCAGCTGAAGGGGACACACGCTGATGACAGGCGTCAGACTGGTCCATCAGCAGAGCTGAGGAAACAGTTTTATGGAGGGCTTCTAGTGAACTGGGGTCTGGGAGGTTCCTCAGAAAGCTAAAAATAGAATTACTGTGTGATCCAGCCAACCTACCTCTGGGTCTAAATCCAAAGGATATGAAATCAGTATATCAAACAGTCCTGGTTTCACAGCTCAGTTTGAATTCTTGTGACTCCATGAGCAATGCAGTCTCCATGGGAAGAATCCTCGTGACTTGAGCAGAGGGCAGTCTCAGTCATGTGAGGCTCTGCTGAAATCCAAGGTGACCATAGGTTTAGAGCAATGGAGACTTTCTTGCAAACCATTAGACACATATTCACTAGATGACTAGCATGCCTACATAGTAAGTCCAGAAGGATTTGACCCAGGGTTTCACAAAATGAAGGTCAGGCTTTGTTTTGCTTTAAGTCATCTATTGGGCATTTGTTGGCACAAGAGAAGGATCACATTTTCTAGGAAAAACCACTTTTAAGTCCCTGACTACCTCAGAAGGACACACAGACCATGCTTTTGGTGAGTGGTAGGTAAAGGTGTAAGAATGTATTTGTCCCTTGTCCCCATAGAGGTCTCTGTGTCATGACTTCATGAGCCGTGATTACAGGTGTGCACCACTCAGCCTTATTTTTTGCACTCATAGAAAACAGAGCAACCTCTTCAGTTAGTCATTTTTCTTAGCTTCATTTTACAGAACAGAGGTCTGCACAGGCTGGCTAAGTGATATAGTCTTGAAGTTGAGATGTGAATATAGTCTTTCAGTCTATGAGCCATAAATTTAACCACCAAACCAGTGAGTTCAAATGTACTTTTCTCTAAATTTCTTTATTTGTGTTTGGAATGTTCACATACCTATACAATTGATTTTCTTTATACTCTAGATCCGTTACTCATTTTATATTTTAAAATTCATTCGGCTTAACTAAAATTTACTTAAATTGGAAGCTATGACTATTTTCCTTAAAATCCAGTGAAAATAATGTTATTGAATTCCAACCAGATTTCTGAAGACCTGAAGTCTGAGATTTGCTCTCTTATCTTTGTTAAAAAGGGAGAGAAGAAGAAACTTGGAGTCAAAGATATGTACATACCAAACTTGAGTTCTTTTGTTTGATGAATTCTAAAATATTGCAAGAAAATTGAATATAAAGTGACTTTCTTATTCCAAGCAATAATGGCTTTTGATGCCCCATTTATGAGTGATCTAAAATTATTACCTTAGCTACTATAAAAAAGACAGAAGGTAAGTGCTGGCAAAGACGTGGAGAAAAGGGAGCCCTCGTGTACGTGTACCCTGTTGGTGGGAATGTAAATTAGGACAATCTTTATGGAAAAGAGTAGGGAGGTATCTCAAAAGCTAAAAACAGAATTACCATATGATCCAACCAACCTACTTCTGGGTCTACATCCAAACGATATGAAATCAGTATATCAAACAGACATCTGCATTTCCATGTTTCCAGCAGCCATATTCTCAATAGCCACAATATGTCAGCAACCTAAATGTCTATCAGCTGATGAATGGACAAAGCAAATGTGAAATGTATGCACAATGGAATAGTATTTAGCATTGAAAAGGAAGAGAGTTGTGTCATTTGTGACAACATGGAGGGACCTGTAAGACATTGTGTTAAGGCACAACTATTGCATAATCTCACTTATATGTGGGATGTAGAAGAGTTGAGTTCACAGAAGCAGAGGGGAGGATAGTGTTTACCAGAGGTTGAGGGGGAGATGCGGAAAGGGAAAGGTTAGGAGGATCATACGGAATTCCTGTTAGGAGGAATGAGGTCTGGAGACCAACTGCAGGGTACGATCTAGTTACAGTGGTACCTCGGTTCATGAAATTAATTTGTCTTCTGATTTGGGGGAAGATGACCATGTTTGGGTCTGTGGGGAGAAGGTATCAGGTGGTTGTAGTTGCTGCCTGATGTGGAGTTTGTGAACAGAGTCAAAATCTTGTGGAACGCTTTTGTTTGAGAACTGAAGGGTTCATGAACTGAGATGTTACTGTAATACACAATACTGTATGTTTCAAAATTGTTGAAAGAATAGACTTTAAATGTTCTCATCACATGTGAGGTAATGAAGATGTTAATTATCTGCTTAAATCTTTCCATAATCTATGAATATAACAAAATATCACATTGTACCCCATAAATATATACCATTATTATTGCAATTAAAATTAAGTTAAATTAAAATTGTTACCTTATGTACTACTGGTGGGAATCACTATACTTTTCTATGGCTACGCATGTCCCTTCTCACACTCCAGGGTGCTGGTAGATTCTTCCTGCCCATCCCTGTACCCACGCATGGAGCCTGCCCTGCCTTCTTGGATGGCCCTAGTCCTCTTCCTGAAGGTGCCATTTTGGTATTGCAGTTGTGTGACTACAACTCCTCCCCAGCCTGGCTTTAGAAGGTTAGAAATCTTTTGTTTTTCCTCCTTTTCAATTACAAAAGCCTGTTTGAACAGCCTCTGTGACAGCCCATGTTCAAACAAGCTTTTGTAATTGAAAACAGAGCTTGCAATGTGGCTGCAGGGACTCTTGCCTCAAAAGAAGGGGATGCAGATCAGGCTGTGAGCTGGTCCCTGAGGCCACCTTCAGAGTATTTAAAGCTCCCTTCCAATTAAAAAAAAATGAACGAAAGAAAGAAAATTCTGTTTAAACACACTGTCTAGACCAGTAACTGGCTTGGGTGATTGAAAATGGAGATTTTGACCCAGGTGCTGCTTTAATCCCAGGGACAACCTTCTTGAAATGGGGGCAGGAGAGAGGCACTGCTTCCTATGAGCTGATTCACTCTCCCCTGACACTCCTCCTGCCTTTATGCAGGTATTTTCAGCCAATTCAAGTTCATGTTTAGGCTCATATTCAAGTTCAAAACATCTCTCTCTCTCCAAGCAGTATAAGTGTACTGGCTGAGAGCAATGATTGACAATGGACAACTGGATTCTCATCCTAACTGTGTGAGCTTGTAGCGTCATTTAACCTCTCTGGGACTCAGTTTTTAGTATTTTGCCAGTAAAATAGCATCGCATTAGTACTTGCCTTTGAAGGAGGTACTCTATTTAAATTAACAACTGCTTTCCACATTGTAAGGTGAAGACTTGATGTTTCATAATGTCTAGTTGTTCTTACTATTAATACTAATTACAGTATTGATGATAATATAATACTAAAGTGAAAGACGTCCTAGTGGGTAAGAATGTAAATTTTTTTGTCAGATTGGTCCAAATGCACCTTCCTGAAACTCTTTTATCTTAAAATGTGAATAATGATAAATAATATACTCCCTCAAAACATGCACATGCCTACACACACACACACACACGTACACACACACACATGTGCACTGAGTTTACTCTATGTCGGTGCAGTGAGAATAAACAGGAAAAGCTAAGAGCTGGCAAAAAAAGCAGGCTTTTGGAGCAGAAGGGAGATAGATACAAGGTTTTCTGAGAGCCCAGAAAGGAACAGAATTAATTCTTAATTGAGCTGGGATAGAAAGGCTTCAGGTACAAGATGTTAAGGCAGATGGGCTGGGCTCAAGGCAAATGGACAGAAAGGAAGAGAGGGAGCGAAAGAGAAAAAGGGGGGGACAGAGAAATAGAGAGACAGAGAGACAGAGATAGAGACAGAAAGAGAGGGGCTGTGTACTGGGGGTGAAGAGTGAAGAGCTAACCAGGTCACACTTGTATTTCTGTGTTGGCTGAAGAAGTGGTTTACCCTTGGGAGATGGTAGAATGGAAGGATGTGATCAAGGTTGTCTATGGTCTTCAATGCTAGTCTTTTGATTTTAAGTCACAGAAATGCAACACCAAATAGCTTTAAAGAAAGAAGATGCATGGATATATGGATAAATGAAAGTGAAATAAATTAGTTTGTTCAACAGTAGTCCAACCTTAGGGTTAGTAGATCAAGAGTCTCAAATGATAACATTAAAACCCATCTCTTACTCTTTGTTCTCAGAGCTGTGCTAATAAATTGGCTTCTACTTGCTTATTCCCTGTTGGTAGCTTCATGGGCACCCTTGGAATGATCACCTTGGGTCAGATTTGGTCATTTAACCATTCCTATTCTGAACACCAAGATTAAAATGGGAAAGGGACTTGAATTGATCGTCTGGGGAACTGGAAGTGGGCCCCTTATTAGAAGCACAGGGGCTGAAAACATAAGAATAATATGACAGGGAAGGAAACTCAGGCAGAAAACCCAAAACCCAGTCACCATGGCCTTTTATGGCCTTTTACATTCAGTATTTCACATTTAGCTTTGTTTTGATTTTATACGATGGAAGCAGCTGTATACATAGTTGATCTTAACACAGAAAGATGATGTAGTTGGGCCTAACCTAGGCTCAGAAATCCACTGAAAGCAAAGAATCACCTCTACATGGTCAGAAAAAAAATTCTGTGAGGATTCAAGGCAAATTTGCTGGTTTGAAAATGGAGGACGCTAATGCACCTGAGAGGTCTGTTGTACTGAGTGACTGTGGCTAACAGCCCACAAGGCAGTGAGTCATCAGTTCTACAACTAGATTGAGGCAGCAGGTTTTCTCCATTATTACTAAAAGAAAATTCAGTCTCCACCTTAATTTCAGCCTCATGAGGCCTTGAGCCAAGGTCCTAGGCACCCCTCCCAGACTTCTGCCCTTCAGAATTTTGAGCTAATAAGTCAGTACTGTTTCAAGTCCCTAACTTTGTGGTTTTTGTGATGATTTGTTATACAGCAACTTAAAACTGAACACAACTTATAAGTTAAAATATTGATTTGTTTTTTGGTTTCTTGAGATGGTGGGGGGCAGGTCTCACTAGGTAGCCCAAGCTGAGGTCAAAGTTGAAATCCTCTTGACTCAGTCTGCAAGGTCCTGGCATAGGCCACCACTTCCAGCTTAAAATTATGATCTTAAAATTAGGTACAGAACTCCATATTTCATTATCTTCATGTGAAATCCACCTGTGGGATTGGGCGTTCCTTTGGTCACATGCATGACACCTCATGCATAGCTCAATTCTCTTCAAGCAATTAAGTGGTGAAGAATTAAATGCTTATGTCTCACATGACCTTTAGACCTCAGTTCTTTGCACTCTTTGGCCCAGGTCCCCACATACTCCATGTTGCCATGCTGAGCCATTGGGTCCATTTCCCTTTCTGGCAAAGAAAAAAAAAGTAAAGCTCTCAAAATTATTAGGTAATCATATCACTTTAAAAAGCGACACAATATTTTCACAGCATGATGCCACTTAGCTGTGGTTTAATAAAATGTAGAAAGCCCATAGCCGAGAAAGCCAGTGTTCGGTGGGGGCAGACAAACAGCTCTCGAAACTCACATCAGGAAAATTACTTTTTCTTCAAATGGAAACTTTTCAATTGCTTTCAAATAGCTGGAGCTGATAGAAATAATTTTCTTAGCACGTTTGCATATGCTGCCTGTGTCTTCTCCGCACGGGGCCAGGAGCTTCATTAATAAAGATTGTTGCGAGGTTCTGATGTTGCCTGGCTCTTGTTATTTAGAAAAGGCACCAAACCAAGTCAAGGAGAGTCAATTGATTACTAAATGCAATTCCTGTTCGGTGTCACCAAGGCGAATTGAGGAGAGGGGTGTGTGTACATGTACATGTACGAGTGGCTGAGCCAGGACAGCTGTGAAATCTTGGCGTGATTGATTGAGCCCATTTTCAGATTTCTGGTTTTGATGATAGAGATCATCAGGGCTAATTCTCCTCCTATTACTGATGTGAAAACTGATTTTCCAGGGGAAAAAAATGGCTCAGAACCAATAACACAGACACCCAGAGATCACCTGACATTTAGGGAGCCCAAGCTATTGTGTGGGTCCTTGTGACAAGATTGTGCCTTCATTGTCCCATGTCTGGGTCTACCTGTCTGGAGCTCTGAAATGCTATGTGGAAGTTTGGTGTGGAAGATTTATCAGTTCCATGTTTCTGATAATGAAGTCTAAGGATGTTGGTGGCTGCACAGTGGCTTTATATGAACACAGTAGGACATAAACACATGGACTCACAGTGAGGGACATTCTCTAATCCATTTCTCTTCATTTCTCTAGTCCTGATGGGAAGAAAAGCCAGGGGTGGAGCCCTTACACTCTTGAACCTATACCAAGCTTGCCAGCTTCCCTTTAGCGCAGAAAGGCACAGAGCCTTAGAAAGGCAATCATACCCAAGTCATTCTTTTCAGTGTCTCCGTTGCATTTATTTTTGTAATTAACTATTATTTATGGATTATGGTACTGATTTTGCATTTAGGTAAATTTTCCTTTTTAAACCTGCTATTTACTTTATAAAAGTAAGTCCATTTAACAAAATACCTCAAGTATGGTACAAATTACAAACATCAGAGGAAGGTCAAAACACGTGGCTTCATCTATGGCTCATGTTCCACCCCAGGAGACTGGGGTCTGCAGTGAGTACAGACCCATCCAACAGTTTTAAAATGGAGCATGTCAGCCAGGCATGGTGGCACACACCTGTAACTTCAGCACGCTGCTCTGAAGCAGGAGGATCACAAGTTCAAGCCTATCCTGAGCAACTGGGTGACTTAGAGAGATCCTGTCTCAAAAAAGCAAGGAAAAGGTTGGGGTTGTAGTGCAGTGTAAAAGCCCTGGGTTCAAACACTGGCACTGAAAAATAAGTGAGTTAATAGAAAGTTCCATGTGTAAGCTTTTCTTGCTGTGTCAAAATATCTGAAAAAAATCTTTTAAAGGAGGAAAGATGTATTTTTGCTCACAACTTCAGAGGGTTCAGTCCATGGTCACTTGGCTCTGTCATTTCTGGTTCCAGGTCAAACAGTACATCAAAGCAGAAAGCATGTGGTGGGCAAAGAAAGGGGGAAGGGTTGGGGATAAGATGAACCCTACCTGGACACTACCCCTTGACCTTTTTCCTCCAACCAGGACTTACCTTCTATCAACCCATTCATCATGAACTCATCAATGAATTAATCTACTCATGAGGTTAGTGTCCTTGTGATCCATTCACCTCAGAACACTGGAGGCTTCAGGGGACATTTTTAGTCTAAACCATGCCATATGATATGGCTAACATATGACTTCTACTGAAAAGGTAGTTTGTTGCACCTAATTTCCCGGAGGTGGGAGCATGGGTGGCCATGGATAGGCAACCTGTAAAGCAAAGTGAATGGGCAGGGCCTGGTGGGAGGAGAGCTAGGCAGGAGCTACTACTGTGGTTTTTCTCAAAAGAACAGACCAGGAGGTAAACAGGTTTAGGATTTAGATTTAGGTTTGAATAATTTTAGTATTTCTGAGGCATGAGGTCTATCTCTAATTGTCTGGTATCTGGTCCTCAGTGAGTAGGTTAGGTAGATATTAGCCAAGGCATGACAGCTCCATAAAGGAGGTCATGGATAAGAACAGAGGGTGGGTCCTGGTTCAGTGAGTTTGCATATAAAGTGTGAAATCTTGGAGGAGTTGTTTGGTATCTGTAGGATCTGGCTAACCTGGGAAGGGTTGTCTCCCCAGAGTCAGAGAAGCACTTAGGGTGACAGAGCTCTAGACTCACTTGACTTTACCACTTAACCTGCCATTACAATGTCAAGCATATCTTGTAGCCAATGAGAAATAGAGAAACATTTATACAGCTTTGTAATATATGGTTATAGGTTTGTCATATAAATATATATTTATCATATAAATTTATCTAGTTACTTGCATAATATATAGTTACATATTTATGTATAATTATGTGATTCCCACCTGAAATGTATCTATAATTATATATAAATATATGTAGATGATATGTATGTATACATGCATAAATTATGTATAAATACAGAGTTGTTTATACGTGCACATATACATATACCACAAAATACAGTTTTCAATTGACTATCAATTCTTATTGATGTCAAATATACATTATGAAGGAAAAGAATAACCTCAAAGGAGTTATTATAGTGGCTATTAATTTGAGTCATATTCAATTTTTTATATCTGTCTTCAGTCAATCAAGATAATAATGCCATGTTGAGTATTTGCGTTTTTCTAACCTTCGTGCCAAAAGCTAAAACACTTCTATGTTCTTTCCATTTTTCTTTTCTCCTCCCCCCACCCTCTTCATTTGCATCTGTGCTTTAGCCAAAAATGCCTGGAATGAAACATTTCTTCTGAAGTATTTTGCCTATGTCGGCATCTTCCTGGGAAGCACTCAGCCTTCAGGTCTGGAGCTGGTTTTTTGGCTGCAGCTGAAGTTAACCACCTGTAATTGGAGCTAGAGCGATTGTCTGGAGCCAGTTCTCCAGTTTCTCACTTTCTGACCTGGGCTTGTGACATTTCAATTTCAGCCTCCTTCAATTCACTCTTAAACTGAAGGGCTTAGCAACTTAACTTATTAAAACTATCAGGCTGCTTCTTCTTCCCGTGATGGGAATCTGGGATTGGTGCAGGTCACAGTTTTTAAAACAAACTCAGTTTCTACGATAGACAGAAATACCCCTCATTCTCAACCCATTCCTGTAACCACAGTCTTACAATGCAACGCTATAGTCTAACGTTTGAAGAGAGGATTATGGTTCTCACTCAACAACTTGTGTCTGGGCTGGCCTTTAGAGCTGCTTTGACTAATGGGGTGCATCAGATGTGGTCAGATACAGTACAAGATCTAAGCTGCAGGAGACCTTGCAGATTTTTCCTCTCTCCTTGGGAAATCTGCTAGCAGTCTGGCTGCTCTGTCCCAGCTGCCCTGGTATACAGCCTGAGGACTCCTGAAACAGAGTATCTTGCTTATCAGTAGCTCACTGCCAGGCAGGAAGAAGCCCATCTAAAGACAGAAGATTGGATCCATTCAGTGAACCCCAGCCTCAACTGTATATCCATTAAGCACGGTGGATGGCACTGATGGTTACTGCTTTAAGCCACTGATTTTTGGGGATGGTTACTATATAGAATTAGCCATCTTATTTATCTGTAGCTGGGTAATAATCACTCCAAATTTAACTTTAAACAAGAGATATTAGCTGAATGTGGTAGCGCACTCCTGTAATCCCAGCACTGGGGAGGCTGATGTAGGAGGTTGTAGGTTCAAAACCAGCCTGGGCTACAAAGTAAGTTCAAGGCCAGCCTGAACTGCACAGTGAGACCTTGTTTCAAAAAACAAAACAACACAAAACAAAACAAAGAACAAAAAACCACCACCACCACCACCAACAAATAAGCAAGAGATACTAACTATCTTCCAGTTTCTGAAGTCTTGGGGTTTAGAAGCTACATAGCAGAACCAGAGACTCTTGTGAGGCCACAGTCATCTGGAATTTTGGGGCTGCAGTATCCATTCACAAGTCAGCTCACAGACAAGTCAGTTGTTGCCAAGTCCTCATTTTCCTCCTGTGTTGAGTTTCTAGAGGATTCCTTGGGCATCCACACAGCATGTGAGCTGACCTCAGCACCAGTGATCACTAGAGAGCACAAAGTAATTACACGTCTTTATCTTGGAAGCTGCAGCTTGCCCCTTCTTCTATGCTCCATTTGTTAAAAGAGTCACTAAAATGGCTCAGCCCAGATACAAAGAGGCAGAAAGGAAGGTATAGGCTCCCTTTTTTGAAAAGTGGAGCATCAGAGAATCTGGGGCTGTATTTTAAAATCACTATTTCATCACTTATTGGCCTTTTGGCTAAGATCAAGTGTAAAATCACTATTTCAAGGACTGACATATTTTTGGCCCCTTTGTCAAAGATTAGGTGGCTGAAAGTGTCTGGGGTTATTTTTGTGTCTTCTGTTCCATTGATCCATGTATATGTTTTTATGTCAGTGCCATGCTGTTTTTATAACTGCAGGTTTGTAATATAACTTGAAATTCAAAATTATGATACCTCCTGCTTAGCTCTTTTTACCCAGGAGTGTGTTTGATATTCTGAATCTATTTTGGTTCCCATATACATTTTAGGACTGTTTTCTTTAGTTCTGTGAGAAATGCTGTTGGTATTTTGGTTGGAATTGTATTAAATTTGTGTAACAGTTTGCAGAGTATGCCCATTTTCTAATATTGGTTCTTTCTGTCCAGGAACAGGAGATGTCTTCTTTGCTCTCCATTTTTCAGAGCACTGTAAATTATCATTTTAGAGGTCTTTCTCTTCCTTAGTTCAGTTAATTTCTTAGTATGTACTTTTTGATGCTATTGTGGATGGTACTGGGTTCATTTTTGGTGTACAAGTATGCAGGGGGAAAGATAGCCTTTTAAAAAAATAATGCTGGGGAAACTGGGCATCCACATGGAGAAGACAGAAGCTAGACCCATACACAGTATCTTACCATGTACTAAGCTAAAATTAAAATTCTTCAAAGATTTAAGTATTAAGACAGAAACAGTTAACCTGCTGAAATATAAAATAGGTAAAACTCTTGAAGTTAGAAGACTTTCTGAACAAAATACCAATTGTACAAGAAGTAACATCAAATATCAACAAGTTGGATTATATCAAATTTAAAATCTTCAGTGCAACACTGGAAACAACCAACAGAATAAAGGCACGACCTACAGAGTGAGAAAAAATTTTCCAGGTAGACGTTGGAGGGAGCATTAATGTTTAAGAACTCAAAACTTTAGATCCATTAAAAGACTCGGTCAAAAAAATGGGCAACTAAAATGAATAGACACTTGACAGAAGAAGTACAAATGTCCAATAAATACATAAAAGTTGTTCAATATTACTTTTAGAGAAATGCAAATGAAAACAACATTGAGATTTCATCTTACTCCAGAAAGCATGAATATCATCAAGAAATCAAATAATAGCAAAATGCTGGCAAGACTGCAGGAAAAAGGAAAATCTTTCTACATTGGTGGTGAAAATTTAAACTAGTATAACCAGTATGGAAATAAGTATTGAGATTCCTCAAAAAGTGAGAGACAGAAATTCCATTTGACTTAGCTATTCCCTTTCTAGGTATCTTCCTGAAAGAGTTAAAAATATCTTGTTATAGTGAAACTTCCATACCCATGTTTACAGGAGCACAATTCATAATAACTAAAACTTGGAAGCTGTGCATATGACCACCAACAGAAAAATAGATAAAGAAAATGTGGTATTTACACACAATAGAATGTGGCTGTGCTGTTAACAAGGATAAATTTGAGTCATTTGTAGGAAAATGAATGCTCTTTGAGACCATAATGTTAAGTGAAAGAAATCAGTCATGCATGCTTAAATATAGTATGATTTCTCTTATATGAGGAACCCAAAGTATCAATAAATGAGAGAGCAAAATGAAAGATAGATAATAGGAAAGTGGGAAATTGATTTTTTGTAAATGAGAAAGGGACCAAGAGATGGATGGAGGGACAGGGAGAGGGAAAGTGGTTGTACAAACAATTAAGATGTGATATATATATATATATATATATATATATATATATATATATAATCTCAACTACTCAAAATGGACAAGTTCATTATATACCATAAATATATGCTTACTATAGTACTGTAGTACTAATAATAGTAGTACTACTATTAGTCGTGGTAGTAGTAGTAATAATAACAATAAAACTGAAATGTTGAGGTAGATTTAATAGAATCACCACTATGTCCCTAGCATGGAGACATGAGAATCCTGGGCATACTGAGTTACAGGTCCAAGTTGGCTGTATAGTGAGTTGAAAGACTGTGGCATCAGAACTGAGTAGACTTGGGTTGGAATCCTGACTTGAAAGGTATGTGACCAGATTAAGGTTACTTACCTCTGAGTTTCAGTTTTCCTATTTATGAAATAGCATAGGTGCCATCTTGCTTATAGATTCTCGAATGTTAGTAATAAGTAAATTTAAATTTCTTTGATTTTCCCTCTTCATTCCCAAACACATATTGAATTTTCCACACTGATTATTGTCACCTGAAATCATGGGGGAAAAGTCAAGTATTAAAAAATATTGGATGATAGAGATACTAAAATAGCCATTGAGAAATCATATCTAGTTGTATGACGCCAGGCAAGGTGCTTCTGTTTCTGAATTGCCATTTCCACCTGAATTAAATTCAGTGCTTGGACTAACTGGTCCCCAGGCCTCATTTAGCTTCCTGTAGAGCAAGTAGTTTCCTACCATCCCATGTCAGCCCTCTGAAATAGGTATCAGGAAATCTGGGTACTGAGTGTTGGAGGGACCTTTCCAGGTTGACCCATATGTGCAGCAAGGGAGAAATGTCCACCCTGAGATCAGACCAACGGGGACATAAAAATGCTGCTGCTGATGTTTGTGGAATTTTAATGGCAGCTCACTTTCAGAAATGATAATTCTTTAAAAATTCCTATCAGGGCTTTCAAAGGAATGCTGAAAACTTTCCTTAGGAAGCAATTAGGGGGTTACACTGGCATGAGAGCAGCTATATTAAATCAGCATGGCAACATGCTGGCTTCCAGGCCAGGAACTGAGAGCAATCAGAAGCATTCCAAGGGCAGAAAGGAGAAATGAATTATTCACCAAATTGTTGGATAGGTTGGCACAAATGGGAATTTGGATGGTGGCCAAGCTGTCTACTATTTTGTCTCTGGATGAGGCTGGAAAGGCTGTGGTCTTCTCTGCCCTTATGTGTTTGGCAGATGTCAAAGGAGCAAGGGTCTTGATTTTGGAGTCAGACTGCTTGAACTTGCATCTCAGTTCTACCTCTTAATTGAATGACATTCCAGGTCTGTTTCCTCATCTTTGTAACAAGAGAAATGGTATGCTTGTCTCTTGGTGGGTTGTTATGAGGATTAAATGAGATAATGTATGCAGATCTTTGAACATGCTGCCTGGCATATGGCCATCCACGATGAAATCTCTTCCCAGCTTAAACAAACGGAAGTATTTGAGTAAGACTTTCTTAGTGGTGTGAGTAAACTCAGCATGATAATGTGATCATATAGTTTTACCAGGTAAAGGTGGAATTGGGTAAAGAGATTAGTGTTTTCTGAGAGTCCATGAGAGCAGAAATTGGGCTTCATTTGTACACAATTGGCACATAATAAGTGCATGATTATAATTTGCTGAATAGTAGCTGAAGCAAATAGAGAACCTACTGGGACATTGTTGTCAAGTGACATGCCACTTGACCCATTTTTGTCCCCACAGAGGTTGAAACTGAGGCTCAGGAGCCCACGTGCCCTCGCAGGAGTGCAGAGCTTCTCGCTGGGTCTCAAGTACGTCCTGTTCCATGCAGAACAGATAGAAGCAGGCACCTGCCCTTTAGTAGAATGGTGTGTCCTACCTCAGGCCTGGGTCTGCTCTAGGACAATTAGGAGACACACTGAGCAAGAATTTGCTGCTTGATACTAGAGCAAGAAGCACCACTATTTTTGATACTTTTCTGAATTATTTTGGACTCTGAAGCCTTGGGTTTCTGGATGGGCGAAACCCAGAAATCCATCATCATAGGGTCCTTTGCTTTGAACCTCTGTGTTGTTCAAGTCTCCTAGACCCCCGAGAGCCCAGCGACTAAGGCGCCTTTTTCTCTGTCACTGGCATCTTCCTTGTTGCCCTTTGGAATACACATTGACCCTGTTCCATGTGGATTCTTTGGCCTCTGGGCACCAGGATCATGGTAGGCTGGAGCAGACTCTGTGTAACCAAGGTTCACAGTCATGAGGACTTGTTAGACTGTGGGCTTACTGTTCAGATGGATTTGCTTGGTGTGATCACAGGAGGTGAGCCCTGGTCCTGAGAGATGGTGGGTGGGAGTGGAGCATAGTTGGCAGGTGGAGCTTAATCAGCAGAGCTATGGCTGTGACCTTTACCTGCTCTTCTCATTAGAGGAAGAAAGACTCTGAATTCAGCTAGATCTGAGTTCAAACCACCTTTCAAACCAAGCATGGTAGCACCTCCCTCTAATCTCAGCAGTCTGAGAGGCTGAAGCAAGAAGATCCTGAGTTTGAATTCAACCCAGGCAACTTAGTGACTTGTTTCCGGTAAATAATAAAGAAGGAGGCTGGCAATGTAGCTCAGTGAGAAGGCTCTGGGTTCAATTCTCAGTAATACACACAAATACAAGCACAAAAACAAATACAAACATAAGAAAAAAGAAAAAAGGAAGTAAGCAAGCAAGGAAGAAAATGAAGCCACCCTATCTTTTGGAAGCTGTATAATCCATGTTTTTTTTTTTTGTGAAAAATATTCAGTCACATAGAGGTGATGAACTATCATTCTGCCCTCAACATTGTCACCACCAGAAAGTCCCCAGAAGACCATTATTGTCATGCTCCCTGGGTACTTTGGAAAGGCAACTGAGGCTCAGTATGGCCTCCAGTGCTATGTGCCAGTCTACTGTGTGCCCCTGGTCCCTGTGGATCCCAGTTTAGAGGGTCCTGGCAAAGGAGCTGACCGTATATTTCCAGAGCTTCTTACAGGCTGATGTGCACCAGGAAACAAGGGACGCACTTGAGAGGCTGCCTGGCCTGGCTCATGGCAAGCAGTCCTGAACCCACCTGTGCCTATGCCTGTGCCTTATGGCCTTACATGTCTGGGGTCATCTCTGGGAAATGGGATCAGTCAGGCTGAAGGTCCCTGAGTCTGAGATTGCCATCACCTTTGAGGACTGAAACTGGGCTGAAGCGTGGGATATGATGGTGACAGTCTTCTCAGAGCTCAGGAAGGTGACTTTGATGCACTGATGAGCTCTAGACCTGTACCAGACTATGGGCTGAGATATTTGTTCAATTTACTTATTTTAATCCTTACTACTCTCTGAAGTAGGAATAGTTCTGATACACTTTTTATAGAAGGAAAACAGAGGCCCAGAGAAGTTCAGTCACACCTAGGGTCACAAACCAGGGCAGAGCTAGGACCAGAACACACACACTGACTGCATCATCTATGCCCTCACAATGACGTGTCCTTCCCCACCTTTCACTTTCCAGGCTCAGAGTGTTCAGGTGGTGACCCAGCAAGCCTCTGAGATCTCTCACCCCTAGGGACTATTTCTCACCCTAGTGTGAGAGTCTGGGCTTTCAGTATATTAGCCCTGCTCCTTTGGTGCATCTGACCCGTACTGTTAGGGAGGGAGAGATGGGTGTTGCCACATGCTCTGCCTGTGTGTGCGTGACTCCCAGTCCCCCACAGTGGACAGACTGTCTGTTCTGGGGTTCACAGTGGAGTCCACACCATTATCCACACTGTGGTTCACACACGGGTCTTCACTGGAGTACATGCTTAGCATGGAAAGAAAGGAGTCTGTTTGTTTGCCAGTGAGGTGTTGGGACCAGCTGCTAATTAAGGGACTTAGGTGTCAGCCGCTCCTCTCTCTTTCTTTTAGACACTGTGAATGGACCACCCTAATGGCCTGAGGAGGTGGGGTTCCATGAAATGCACACAGATAGCCCACAGTGGGGCCAGGCTTGATCACATCACAGCCCAAGCTTCTGGTGTCTAGGTCTCAAGTTCTCAGTTGTGAGTGGAGGCAGTCTCAGGAGCACCTTGTAGATCTGCCTGGGCTGACATTCTCTGCGCGAGAGCACGTGTCCATCACTATGCTCCTCCATTCATTTCTTATTTGCTCTAGGATGGTTTCTGAACCTCAGCCAAATGGCAGCTGTTTTATAAAGGCCTTGGACAGAACTGGGAACAGCTCAGCCAAGATCTCTGCTCTTGTAGAACTTTAGCTCCAGCATAGGAGACAGATTAGAAGTGCACTGAGAAAGTGGAGAACAGAACTGTGGAGCTAGTTGGCACCAAAGGGCAGGAAATGGTGAGATGATGCTTGATATAGGTGATCAGAGAGAGACTCTGCTGAGGAAACACCTGAGCCAAAGATGTGTGGGTAGCAAAGGGTCTGGGGCAGGAAACTATGGGGACACTTGAAGCAGATGTGTGATATAAAAAGAAATATGTATTTGGGCTTCATCTCTGATTCCTTCCCTGGAGCTCCTAAAACCCATGAAGTTTCCTGAATGATGGGTTAGGGGACAAAATGCCCTAAATCCAAAGCGGATGTGTCTGTGGAGGGCCTGCAAGCAACCTCCTCTTTTCTATACCTCACCCCTTGCATTTCTCCCTTTGTGTCTACCTGAGTTATCTCCTTCATAATAAACCAATAATAAGAAGTAATTTACTGAGTTCTATACAGATCCTAACAAAGTTGGAGGTTGTAGGAAGCCCTGAATTATCACTAGTCAGTCAGATACCAGAGGGAGGGTGAGACTTCTAATTAATAGCAGAATGAAGAACATTGTTGTGGGACTGAGCCTGTAACCTGTGGGGTCTGACACTAAATCTAAGGAGCTGGTGTCAGAATTGGATTTAATTGTAGGATGCATGCTCAGTGTCTGTAGAGATTTGGAGAACTGCTTGGTGTGGAGAAACACTGTACATTTGCATGTATAAATGTACTGTGTGCAAAGAGGAGGTGGTTTTTCTTTAAGAAGGAAGGTCAGTCAAGGTAGGGGTGACAAAGCTGAGGTCAGAGTGCCTGCTGGACACTCCAAATGACAAGGGTTCACTCTGCACTGTAATTTTGATGGTTGTCATTGCTGCTGTCACCCTCTTCCTTCTCCATTACAAATTTCCTGCCTTCCCGAGGGAAGGAATTAGGAAATTTACCTTATTCACACCATCTAAGAGCATCCTAAGGGGGCGTCTCCACCTGACAGGGCAAGCATGCACCTGTCTGTGACATTCTTTTTGAAGCAAATAGAAACCAATGTTGCTTTTTGAATGTGCTTAAAGTACCTGTTGTAATTATCATGCCACCCATAAGGAGAGTTTATGTAATTATGAGTTTGAATGGCTCCGCTCATTATGGTATGAATTTTTAATTTGCAGATGCATCACCAGATTAATGATTAGATTCCCTTTTGACTGTGAAGCTGAGGACACATGTTCATTTTCATGGCTGAGACTCTTGGATGGGGACTGTTGCTGCTTGGCAGGGGTGAGAGGGATAGGTGACGGGAGGCAGTGACCTGGGCAAGGCCTGTGTATGCAAGAATGGGAGAGATGATGGGCAGAAAAAGGGTACCAGCCTCCAGAGTGCACTGCCTTCTGTGCAGGAGAGAAAGGAGGCATTTCATGTGACAATATGAACCTGCAAAGCCAGCTAGTTGAGGTTAGTTCTGTGCAAACCATAATGCTAGGGTTGTGCACCAAGGTGGCCTTGTACAAGTCACTGGCTTCCATGGGCTCAAAAGATAAGAGACTCAGGGATCTTATAGGAATCACATGCCCATTGGGTATGGTACTACTGTCTCCCATGTGGCTCTGGTCCTTAGTATCAGAGACACTTATTTCTCAGCTCTCACCACAGATTGGGTTAAATAGTGTTCTCAAAATTCATGACCGTTAAGAATCTCTGAATGTGGCCTTATTTGGAAATAATATCTTCACCAAGGCAATTAGTTAAGAGAAAGCCAGCCATACTGGATTGGGATCCCTAATTAAATATTACACCAAATCTAATAACTGATGTGCTCCTAAGAAGAGAGAAATCTGGAGACACAGAGACACTCAGGAACAGCCATGTTACCCCAGCGTCAGAGATTCAAGTGCCACAGCTAATAGTCAAGGAACATCACAGATTTGGGGAAACATTCAGAAGCCAGGGGAGAGACATGGATCTGATTCTTCTCCACAGCTTCAAGACTAGTTTCTGACTCCTGACCTCCAGAACTATGAGAGAATAAATTTTCGTTGTTTCAAGATACCCAGTTTGTGATACACTAACACAGAAAATCTAGCAAACTACTACTACTCCTGAGCTGTCCCTTTGCCAGGGCAGGAGTGATGCCTGTTACTCACTTACCCAGCAGCTACTTAAGTCTCTGATACACAATGGGCATTTTGATGATTACTTCTTATTTTGTTTGATATCTTTTCTTTTATAGTGCCTGGGTCCCTCATATAGCACACTGCTTTTTAAAGTGTATCATTTGAAGATTACTGAAGGCATCATGAACTGCATGCCATCCCTGAATACTTCAGTCTACATCTTCTAAGAACCAGAGCATTCTCTCCTGTAACTAGGATACCATTATCATGCCCAAGAAATGAATCACTGATACAATAGGATTATCCAACAGTCTACCTGTACTCGGGTTCCCCCAGTTGTCCCAGAAATGTCCTTTATAGCAAGCCTGTTCCCTGCAAAGATTACACTGCATGTGGGTATCCTGTGGCCTAGAAGCCTTTACCACTGCTTTTGTTGTTGGTCTTTTTCAGCACTGACATTTTGGAAGAGTTCGGCAGCCATAATGTATAGCAATGGTTTTCAAAATGTGGTTTCTCCACTGCAGCACCTGGGAATTTATTATTTAATTAATTATTCACCTGAACCATCTTCAGCTTCCCTGCCTGATCTACTGAATCAAAAATCCTGGAAACTGTATCCAGGGGTCCAGAAATCTTTCTTAAGAAATCCTTCCCAGGCCAAGGCTAGAGAACCATTGGTATTGGGGGCTCAACAGTTTGGGTATCTCTGATTGGCTCCCATGATATTTGGTTCTATAATTTCAGGCAAAATTTTTGTAGTGCTGATGGAAATATTGTCTACAGATCACATCAGAGCTGCTGAGTGATACATTTGATCACTTTCTTCATTAAGTGATGGAGTTAATTATACATTTAAGAAATCTATTACCCAGACTTCTGCATTATGAATATTTTTCTAAAGGATGAGAATGGCCACATCATTTGCAAATTCCAGTGACAATCATGTCTGACCCCTTGCTCAAAATGATTGAGGCTCTTGAGATGGGCAGCAGCGTTAAGCCAAGCTTGGAACACTTCTGAGCTTGGGACCCTATGCAGTTGCACAGATCATGCACCTACAAAGTTTTCCCTGTCATGAGGTAATGCTGAGATGATGAGTGTAACTAACTGGTTTCTTATCAGTTTTCTACCCAGAGATTATTAGCATTTGCCTCTGATCCTTGTTTGAATTAATCACCACATGGACAGTGAAGTGATTTTCTGTATTTGTCTAGAATTCTACTGTAAAGAGGAAACCCTATCTGCTCCCCAATTTTGAGTATCTCCATGAGTACAGAGATTCTTATATTATTTTTGAGTATGTAATGATCATTATTGTCATGATTCTCATTTGTGCTCAGATTGGTCTATGAGTAGCCAGGGGAAGCTTCCAAAAGATTACTTTGCAATTTCCTGGCCAGTTTCTCTCCCACTTGTGTCTATTTTGACTTCAGCCAACACTTTTGTGTATACGTGAAGTACTGGGGATTGAACCTAGGGCTTTCATGCAGAACTATATCCCCTGTCCTTTTTTATATTTTATTTTGAGACAGAGTTGACTAGGCTAGGCTTGAATGTGCAATCCTCCTGCCTCACTTTCCAAGAGTACTGGAAATTGCAAGTGTGTGTCATCATGCCTGGCTCAGCCAACATTATTAACAGCATACTGGATTCTCATCTCAGGACTGGGAGCCAGGAATAATCATGTGTCTAAGACAAAAGTCTATTCTCAAGGAAAACTCTGGACAGTGGGGTTCTTGCACTGCAGGGCTCCAGGTGCCATGAGAAAGGAATTAGGGTGGGAAGGGGAAGGGCATACGCAGGAGGGATATCCAACTCACATCAGATGCACTGGGATTATGACTTCTGTCCTAAAGATCAGAGAGGCTAAGTGGCTTCTCTATAGCTGTATAGGAGGAGGTAAAGCTACTCAAGTCTTTTCCCATGGTCGCTCATTTTGCATCCTTGCACACAAGGCTGGACCAAGATGCGGTCCAGCTGCCACATCTTCAGATTGCCATCTGAATTGACTGAGTTGTCTATCAAAAAGGAAGATCTGGGAGGACTCACAAAGGCCTACAGAACCTAAAGCTATAGTCGGAGGGACTCTGAACTCTCTCTAGAGAGAGATAGGCAGACAGATATCTCGAAATACAGTGTGTCTTTAAATGATTAGTACAATAAAAGACACAGTGCCACAAATCTTCCTCAGAAAATACTCCCCCTCACTTTGAACACACTTGTCCCATCACTCTTGCCACTTTATGATGCAGTTGTGGAAGTCCACTTTCATGAGTGTTTTTATGAGTTATGATCAAAAATATGGTGAATACTGCCACGTGACATCCAATGCAAAGGCAGGCTTCTTAAAACATGATAGGGTGTCTTTACCTACCTAATTCACTGGATCTTGCACCACACAACTTCTGGCTCTTCTCCAAAGTCAAAATGACTGTGAAATATCATTTTGAATTAATTCAGGACATTGAGGTTACTATAGCAGCACAACTAAAGACATGAAAAAAGGTTTCAGAACTCCTTCAGGAAATGACAAGAAAATGGAATAATTCTGTTCATGGCAATGTGTTTTTTTTTTTTACATTTTTAAAATTTTATTTAAACAGAAAAAAGGGTAGCAGCAATACAGAATTATAAAAGAAAGAAAGAAAAAGGAGAATGAGAAAAAGCCCCATTAAGAAATCAGTAATTTATAAATTACATACTGTCATCCTGGATGTAGTTGTTCAAGTTACAAAGTTAAAGGGTACATAGGAAATATTCAAACAGTCAGACTACAAACAGTTCTGCTCAAAGATCCAACAAAGATTCAGCAATATGGTCATCTATTTTACACACTCAAACATACATACAGTTATGTCCCTTAGAGCACTTTCTTTTCCTCTCTTTTTTACAATAGCAATTACACATTTTAGTTTTATTACTCTTGTAGATATAATTTACTTTTTACACTAGAGACACAATATGACATTTATAAATATGATTCTTATTTATTTCACTAATGAGAATAGTCTCAAGTTGTCTCCATTTGCCTATGAAGGCCTCAAGTCCATCCTTTTTTATAGCTGAGTAATATTCCATCGTATAAAAATGCCACATTTTCATCCACTCTGCAGTTGATGGGCATCTTGGTTGTTTCCAGGATTTAGGTATCACAAATTGTGTGGCTATGAACATGGGTGTTTTTTATTGTAATAAAGCTTTTTTTGATACCATGGTTGAACTCATGACCTCACACTTACCAGGGAAGAACTTGAAACTCTGAGCTAAATCCCCAGCCCTGTAATACATATTTTAAACTTAAACATACAGTGTATATTTTGATTAAACTGTTTATATATAATGTGACATTAATGGTTTTTCTAGCTATGTGTTAGTGTTGACATTCAGTAGTGGAATGAACCTCTGGAACCCACATTTAATAGCAGAGCATTCTGTCTTATAGTCTTTGCGCCTGACTTTCCTTTTCTTCTTGGCTTAGCCCCTCTCTTGGATTTTGATGTCATTAGCTTTAAAGGATGGAGGGGTACATTGTCAAGATTGCATATTTTTGGAGTTTATAAAAATGTTGCCTTTTGGAGAGAGAGTCTTTCAAAATTTTATTCCATATATACACATATAAATATTAATGTGAATAGAAGTAAATTAATCTTTCTTACTGTTACATAAATTTTGTGGCAGACAACAAATCTATGCCCAGTTATGGCATTTGAATTGTCCTAGTTATGGATGCCAGGAATTTGAGCAACTCATGCACAAAAGGTTTCCTGAGAGCAAGGCCTTCTTCCCCTGCCCAGTCACAGAAGATGTAATGGTCTGAAGTTCTGAGACCTCAGCTTCTGAAAGTCATGTTTTGATAATATCTCTCTCAACCTCAGGAACAATTTTCTGTTTTGATTTGGCTTGGTTTTTGACTTTAGTTTGGTTTATTACAAGCACTCGAGATGTTAATATCATCATAAGGAAATTTTGGAAGTACTTTGACAGTTCTCAACCTGGCTACATAGTTGAATCTCCTAGGGAGGTTGACAAAATAGAATTACCCATCACCAAGCCCCAACATGTTTTACCCCTCAAGTGGAGCCACCAGATAAAGTAGATGTTGCCTAGTTAAACTTGATATTCAGATAGTATCAACTTTTTAGTATAAATGTGTCCTAAATATTTCCTAGGCATATTTATACATACTAAAAATTATGATTTTCCTTGAAATTCAAATCGAATTGGGCAATTCCCTTTGCTGCATCTGAAAACTGTCTCCCCAGGAAGTAATTGGAATTCTCTGGAAACAAATTTGCTTATCACAGCTGTGGTGAGAACTTCTGGCATCTAGTGGGTAGAGGTCAGGGATGCTGCTAAACATCCTACAGAGTATAGGATCATCCCACAACAGAGAGTGGTCCAGCTCACATGTCAACAGTGCTGAGGTTGGAAACATCTCTAGTGTGTGTACCTCAGTTTTAAAATCCCTGTTTGAGAAATAGGGTCCCACTTGCCCTGGTCACTCATGGTAAAATACAAGGAAGGGCCTCCTGTGCCTGGGACAGATCTTCTCAAGAGAGATGAGATGGCCTTTCACATGGAGATTCCTGTGGTTTATCTTGGGCCAGGTGGAAGCAGAACCTGTACTGTTAGATAGGTGGGAGGAGGCTCTTGCCCCCTGGTGACTGGACATCATAGTAGAGCAGCATGAAAACCAGCAGAAAATGATCTAAGTGAAGGTACAACAGGGGGATTTTTCATCCTAATTTCGGAGATGCTCACAGTGCCCTTGTGTGGCATCTTGAATCCTCCACTATTAAAGCTGTTCTTAATTAAAGTGGTTTATGACCTTCAGAGAGGCCAGGCCAGCTAGGGCATTGCTCTGTGGTTCTAAGCAGAGTTTTGCAGCTCCAAGAATCCTAATGAGGACTCATAAGTTAGCAGAGCATTCAGTAATCACCCCTTAACTCTCAGCACGACCTGAGTGTGGGCCATGTGCAGGTATTTAATCTCCGCCACCCAGAACTCGGTCAAACTGCAGAAGCCAGATTTAAAATGCTGCCTTCATCTGCTTCCTGCAGTTTTCTGGCCCCTTAGCCAAGATTTGGAGTCTTTGATGGAGTAAGAGAGCAATTTCAGGGTGGAGAAGTAGATCCTGGCTCTGGACAGGGAAGGATCTCACTCTTTCCAAATAAATGGCATCGTTCAGCCTCTAGGCTTTTGGAGGAGAAGCAAGTACGTGAGAAAGATGCATAAGGATGTCAGTCTTTCTTTAGTGCCGAGGACTGACTCTTAACTTTTTTTATTTTTATTTTTGGTCTTTTTGAGACAGGGTCTTGCTATGCAGGTCAGGCTGGCCTTGAGCTCACTTTGTAGCCGAGGCTGGTCTCGAACTCAAAATGATCCTCTTGCCTCAGCCTCCCGAGTGCTGGGATTACAGGCATGAGCCACCACACCCAGCTTCTGGACTGACTCTTTTGGACACTTCTGTTATAGAAGCTAGGGAAGAAGTAGCAAGGAGACTTCTATGAATCAAAGCAATGACAGAAATAACAACAGCTAAAATGTAGGAACACCTATCATGTGGTAAATACTCTTGAAATAAATGGCCTCACTACTTTGGTACCAATCATTGTGTTTTTGAAAGAGACACTGATTATTACAAAAGGAAAAACTAAAAATTTGACTATATTGAGTTTTAAGTTATTTTAAGTAAAAGAGAAAACTTACAGACACTTCCAATATATAAAATGGAATGCCAATTTAAAAAGGCAGTGACCCAATAGGAAAAATGGGTAAAATAATTCACAGAAGGATATATATATATATATATATATATATATATATATATATATAAGCTATTGAAGTGCTCATCAATGTAATATAGAGTAATTCAGCAAGATTTGTCAAGTATTTATATTGGAAACATTTAAATCTGGTAACACCAAGTGTTGGTGAAAATACAGGTGGGGATCACCAATCTAGCATAAACATATATTATGCCAAGTTAAATTTTAGGTATACTATGGGTACATTTTCATGTGAATCCATTAATATGTGGCATATTTAGCTAAGAGCTCAATATGTTATCTGGCAACTCTAGACATGGGGAAATGTGAGTTCTTACATATTCAGATACATATGAATCACAAGGACTCCTGTTTAAAATGTGAATCACTAGTTTTATTTGTGGGATTCTGATGAATTCATTGTATAGTGGGACTGAAACAGCTGTCTCCTAGATTCTGCTGCGAGATGACTGGTAAATTTTTAGGGATTTTTCTAACTAGTTTTTCTTATTCTTTAGACCTAGAATATCTCCCAGAAGTCTCCTGTTCAGAAGTGGAGAAAGTGGTTGGCACATGAGGGTACTGTATTCATCAGTGGGTTCATCCATTGATGAGTTTATGGCTAAATATGCAGTTAGGAGGTGGGGTCTGTTGAAGGGGTGTATCACTGAGGTGTGCCATTGGAGGGCGTATTCCCTCCCCAGCTCCTTCCTTCTCTGCCCACTTCCTGGCTGCCATAAGCCGAGCAGCTCCCCTTTGCCATGCCCTTCCACTGTGCTGATCTCTGCCTTAGAGTCAGTCAATTGTCAACTAAACCGTGAACCAAAATAAAGGTCTCTTTCAAGTTTCAAGAATCAGGTATTTTATACAGTTATGGGAAAGTGGCTCATATAGGTTTTAAGTATGATAGTTTGAAATGAATAAGATAGAAATATTTTCACCAGGTTGGTCAATGTTACAAATCAACTTTACTATTTTTCTCCAGAAGACCAGTTATTAAATGTTTACTAGCACTCCACTGAACCAAATACCTGTCTGCATGATAGGATTTTTAATTATTTCTGGTAGGAAACACATTCTGATGCAATTGATATTGAGGGGAAATAGAGACCTCTCAGTAACCTGGTTTGAAACCTGACTTGCTGGTTTGTTGGTGGGCAACTTTAGATAAGATTTTACAGATCATATTATTTCTCATTTGTAGTAATGACACTGAATAATTATGGAAACATTTAGGAATTATTTACAAGACACTTTTTTCCCCTTTTTTGTACAGAGGTAACCATGCCCCATGTTCAGGAAGAGTTACCTCAGAATGTTTTACCAGAATGGAACTTTCCCTGGTCTCACTTTAATGAGACACAGACTTGCTTGGAATCAGTATTATTTGCTAATTGTATCTCACTTCTTCTTCTGAGTTGAAAGCGAACCTGCTTGGTGGGCTGGCTGCAGTCTCTCCCATCTCTCCTGGTATAGTGGTTAAAACATGGGATCTGGCTCTAGATCATCAAAAGCCAATCATTAGTTGTAAGATATTAGTTGAGTTGCCTAGTCTTATTATGCCTCAGTTTCCTCCTGTATAAAAAAGGATGAGAATAAGTCAGGATTTGATATAATATTGATATATTAGTTTTTTGTTGCTGCTATAACATAAGTTACATCATTAGTGGCTTGAAACAACACAGATTTATTTTCTTAAAGATCTGAAGGTGAGAAGTATAAATTCAGTCCTGTGAGAGTAAAATCAAGGTCCCTACCGAGATTGCCAGTGATAAATCCACTTTTTTATTTCTCTGGATTCTAGTAGCCAACTCCAAGTCTTGGCATATAGCCATACCCTCTAATCTCTGCTTCCATTTTCTGTGGATATCTTTAAATTTGACCTTTCTACCCGTTCTCAGTGAGGATCCTTGTGGTTCCATCATGGGGCCCACCTTTGATGATCCAGGAAGATCTCCCCATCTGAAGACCATGGCTTACATGTTGCAAGTCCCCTTTTCAGAGTAAAAGGACCTGGTCACAGGTGCTGGGGAGAGAGAGTGGACATTTCTGGGGAGAGGCATTAACTAGCCCATAACAATACGTGTGTCTGTAGCCAACACCTAGCACACGGAAAACCTTGGTGCCGCTCACCTTCTGTTCTACTTGGAAGGTCAAGGAGAGACTGTGGCTCTGTCTGTCCACATATATGTCTCTGTGGCTTGTCTCTGGGGTTTGATATCTTGAGGTGATTGCTTTGGGGAGCTAGCTCTGTTGTTTCTGGCTCCCAGAATATGGACACCCAGACCATCACCCAGTGTTTTGTTTTCCTGGAGTTGTTTCTGGGAACCTGCAGGTCAAAGAGTGTTATAATCTTTCGAAGGTTGAATGAAGCTCCTGTCATCTCAGTTGATTCACCCAACATCTATTCTTATCCAGACGAAACTCAGATGTTTTGTGAGAGGAATGTTCTTCATTTAGGAGAAGGGGTAACAACAATGGAAATTAAAAGACAAATATCAGACAGAATTTCCTCATGTATGCTTATGATGAAGATAAAATAATCACATGGCAAACCTAAAATGAAAATATAAATAAGTCTGGATTGACATTTGAGAATGTATAAGAAATGGCAAAATTCACTAGAAAACAGACAAGCATCCTAGAGATCAAGAGAAATAAATGTTGGCTTTTTCTTCTTGTCCCTTTATATACCAATGAAGCTATCAATAGGTTTTAGAATGAGAAGGAGCTAGTATTTCTTAAGTCTGTTTGTTGATATTATTTCACTTAATTCGTATCATAGTTTGTTGTGCAGTCAACCAACTGGGGCTGAGAGAAGTTGTCATTTATTCACTGTCACACTGACACTGAGTAGAAGAACGTGACTCAGTTCTGCTAGATTTCATATGATGCCTGGCCCCACGCCTTTCAAAATGCCATTTTTCTTTTTTTTTTCCCTTCAAACTATTGTATCCAAACTGCAATCATAGAGCAGTGGCAATGTCGGCTTCAAACTAGTTCCCCACATGGAGCTATAAATACACCAGCTTGCAATTAAACTCTGTGCAGCTCCACCTCCTTTCTTCCTTGCCATTTTTAGTGTTAATCAGATGCATGCCTTCCAGAGATCAGCCATGTCTCCGGAGCTCTGAGCTCCTCATGAAGTGTTTGGGGAGTTAGGATGTGGCCTGGTTTCCCTGAGTTTTAAGCTTCACAGTTTCAGCACCCCCATCATCCTGTCAGTGTTTATCAATCCTGACATACTGAAGAGCCAAACATCCCTTTGATTTAATCAGTCTTTTTTACACAGAAGCAGAGCCAAGAGCCTCTTCTTCCCAATAGTGCAGCCTTTCATGGAAGTTGAAGATCAATGGTGTTGATAGGCTGTTGACACTAGGATGCTCACAGCCCGTTAAACAGGATGTGAAGTGGCAGATATGGTAAAAGGTCCCTCTCTGATGGCCATGAGCCAGCAGCATGGTGAGAGTCATCATACTGGACTCTTCACTTTCCCAGCCCCAGAGTGTCCTGGAATGGAAAGCTTGAAGAGTGTGTCCATCAGATTTTCATTCTTGTGACAAAATACCTGCTGAATCAATTGAAAGGAGGACATGCTTATTTTGGTCATGGTTTCAGTGGTTTCTGTCCATGGTTAGTTGATTCTATTGTTTTTACATCCATGGTGAGACAGGACATCATGATGGAAGAACTTGGAGGAGGAAAGCTGCTCACCTCATGGCCGCTGTGTCTTGGTAACTTTCTCGTCTCTGAGACACAATACCTGAACCCCATGATTCCAAGGAGGAAAGATTTCCTCCTTGAGATGAACCTATTCAGGCTACATTCCCAGAGACCCATCTCCTCCAGCCAGGCTTCAACTCCCAAATCACATTTAGCTATAAACTTGTCAATGGGTTAATCCACTAATGAGCATTATGGCTCCATGATATAATTATTTAAAAGTGCCACCTTTGAGTACCAGAGATTTTGCAGGGACATATAGATATAAACCATAACAAGTGGGGAAGGAGAAGTGTGGGGGAATAGCCTGGGAATAAAATATAGTTCACAAATTCATGCTGCTGTGACTGTCACCCTCCACCTGGCCCCCACCTCCTAAGTTCCATGACCTCCCACTCATGCCAGCAAATTCTCACCACATCAATGTATTAATCCACTGATGAAGTTAGAGACCTCATAATTCAATTATCTTCTGAAAGCCTCACTTTTGAACACTTGAAACTTGGAGGAAATATTTTAGATCTAAACCATAGTAAGGAGTGTGTTTCCAGGAAATGTTTCTAACTTTTCCTAAGCCTCTGGAGAAATATCCATTTTTCTTCTCACTCATCTTCTGTTTCTATCACTTGGTTAGATTTCAGCATATGGTGCTGGGGAGACTCAGGAGGACTAATGAACTTACAGGGCCCTTGGAAACAAAGGACACAAGATGAGCACTAATGATGTAAAAGAGTTGATTACAGCCCATCTAATAGCTCTGAGAATACAGATTTGCCTTGAGTTTATTGTATTTCTTGAGCATAGCTGGGAGGAAGTGCAATAGTTATTGTAAATGTCGTAGGAGTGGTCATATCTCTGTGCTGAGTAAACCATGATTGCACACGCCTGTAATCCCAGCCCTCAGGAGGCTGAGGCAGGAAGATCACTGCAAATTTAAGGTCAGCCTGGGCTACATAGTGAAGCTTTATCTCAAAAACAAAACAAAACAAAACAAAACAAAACAAAACAAAATGAAACCTCCTTTGAGCTGTGGATGTCAGGTATTGTGCCTTAGTGATGAAGATGTAGCCAGGACAGTATGGATATTTAACTATATTGATTCTTCTGCATGCCCAGCATGGGCCAAGAGAACCAGGAGATCAGCCTCTGGCTGCAGGTGCCCCCACCGGAAGACCCTTTCCTCTGTGTGCCCAGTGTGGGCCAAGAGAACCAGGAGATCTGCCTCTGCCTGCCAAGCACCGCCACCACCACCAGAAGGCCCCTTCTTCTGTGCACCCAGTGCAGGTTGAGGGAGACAGACAGATCCACCTTTGCCTGCTGTATGCCAAAACCAAAAGGCCATGTCTTGCAGGTGGCCAGCATGGGCAGAAAGAACCAGCAGATCTGCCTTCACCTTCAGGGAGCTGCCACCAGAAGGCTCCTTCCTGCAGGCAGCCAGCAGGAGCAGGGACACGCAGCTAGGTAAGCCTTGTGCATCCGTAGGCCACCATTTGAGCCCCTTGGTTCCCTCAGGCAGTCATCACCCACTAGCAGAATCAGACAAACACACTCCTGTATGTCTGCCACCATTGTAGGAGTCCCAGGGTAGACATACAGGCTGAGAAAAGCAGCCCTACCTCTATGCTCCCCTGATCATCAGTGAAGCCCCAGTGTAGCTGCATAGATCTGGAGAAGTCTGCTCCACACCCTGCTACCTCCCTGTAAATCTGGAATTAGAGGAACCCAGGTGCCTGTCTCATCCCCCTACACTGCCTAGGGACAGCCAACATGGGAAGTGCCTGGGGTCCCACAACCAGCTTCTTAGGAGGAACCCAGGAGAATGTCAAGATGAAGGAGCAAAAGACAAACTGAGACCTCTAACCCATACAGAATAAGTCTGGGAGATACAGTCATGAAAGAAAATGGAAGTCACACACCTGAAATCTCTGAGAGAATAGCAACTAAAGTAAGGAAACAACTTCATGAGATTGTAAAAGCAGTCAAATCAGAAATAAAGTCTCAGGTAAAAGAAGAAATCACAAACATACTGAAAGAATTGTTCAGCAGGTCTAAAGAAGACAGAGACAATAAAGAGAAGCATAGGGAAATGATGGAAACCTTGAATGAATGTAGAAAGGATTTAAAATGCATGAAACATATTCAAAGAGAGATGCAGGAAATCAAAAATTCAATCAAAATATGGCAAAACCATTTGAAAGAGACTGAAGATAAGCTTTCAAACCTTGAAGACAGAATTGCAACTAGTAACTGTAAAAGGAAAGATCTCTTAAAAATGACACAGAATCAGGAAATAACAACCCAATGGCTGCAAGATGATGCAAAGATGCATAACTTAAGAGTGATAGATGTAGGTAAAGAACCAGGGGTCAACACAAATGAAGTTAAAAGGATATTCACAGAAGTAATAGAAGAAAACTTCCCAAACATGGTAAATGGATCTGGCATGCAGATCAGTGAGGCATATAGGACTCCAACTAGCCATAACCAAAGTAAATCTACACCCAGACATATAATAATCAAGATCCCAGAAATTCAGCACAAGAATAGAATATTAAAAGCTGTTAGAGAAAAGAAGATCACCTATAAAGGAAAACCCATCAGAATCACATCAGACTTATCAACATAAACCATCAAGTCAAGAAGAGTTTGGAGTAAAGTGTTTCAAACCATGAAAGAAAACAACTTCAAACCCAGATTGATCTACCCTGCAAAACTATCTTTCAAAATTGATGGAAAAATAAGATACTTTCATGATAAAGAACAACTAAAGGAATTCATGACTAACAAACTAACCCTACAGAGAATGCTAAAGCATATTCTAGAGAGAGATAAATATGACCATAGTTCCAGGAACAGCAGCAGAGGAGGATCACCAAACAGGACAGGCAATTGAATGAAGGGGAAAAGTGGAGGGCCAACAACAGGAGGATAGCAGGGCAGAGACAAACCAATGTATGCCAGTTGAACCATTAATGTAGATGGCCTCAGGTCAGCAATAAAAAGAAACACAGGGAGAGTGGATCAAGAAGCAAGATCCATCGATACACTGTACACATTCAACTGGAAAGGAATTTCGTAGACTGAAAATCAAAGGAGAGATAACAATAGTTTCATGTGACAGGAGACAAAAAAAAAAAGAAGCAAGAGTAACTTGCCCATCAATTGCAGAATGGACAAGAAGGATATGGTATTTTCATGCAGTAGAAAGTTGCCCAGCTATAAAGTAGAATAATCTCAAGGCTCCTATAGGTAAATGAACGCAACTGGAGATCATGTTCATGGCCGAAATAGTTTGAACTCATACATGTGAACCCTAGCATAAGAAGCAGAAGGAATTAATGGGATCCAAAAGCAAAATAGTTAATGTAAGAGCAAAGGGGAGAAAATACCTGGGAGGGAAAGGTGGAAACTATTGTCAATTTCTTATTGTCTTATCTTGAACTCTTGCATTGTTTATACAATTTTGTTAAGTTTGGCTTTGTTCTGTCTTGTTTTGTTAGATTCTATACTGTCAGATGGTAGGGGCAGCTATTTTGAATATAATGGGATATTTTATGGTAATCTTGGTTTCCTATTATATTGCTTTGAAGCCTTATAATACTTTCATTCATCGGTTTGATTGGTTTTATTCTTTTTAGTTTGATTTTATTATGTGTAATGGTATAAATTGATGTTTTGAAGAAAACAAGACGTTATGACAGCCATTACTGATTTCCTATCATCTTGCTTTTAAGTCCTACCATGCTTTTGTTCTTCTGGTTTGATTGGTTCTATCCTGTTGTAGTTTATTTGATTTTATTTTGTGTGATAGTATAGACAAATTTTTCAAGGAAAATGAGATATTATCGTAGCCATTGTTCATTTTCTGTTATTTGTTTTTGAAGTCCTGTAATGCTTTCACTCTTTTGAATGGTTTTATACTATATTGTTTTGTTTGATATTAATGTGTATGAAGGTATGCTCAACTGTTTTGAAGAAAAGAGACATTATGGTAGCTATTGTTGATGTCCAGTTGTCTGGTTGTGAAGTGCTATGTTGCTTGCATTGTTCTGTTCTGATTTGCTTTGTTCTGTTCTCTTTTGTTTTATTCTCTTTAAAATTAAAAATTAAAAAAAGGAATGTGGAGACATCTTCCCCTTGATCATGTGATTTTACATGCACATACATGGGCACATACACACATGCATGCACACACACAAACAGACACACACTGCACCAAAGAACATGGTGGTAGGTTTACATTACTCACTGCGTTTAATCATTTTCAAAGTCCATTATATGTAGGTACTAGTTATTACAACTTCACATTTAATCCTTCTCAAAACTGAAGTGCTTGCTTAAAGTTCCAGAGCTATCAAGCAGAGCCACAATGTAAACTCAGGTGATAGAACAGAAATCCTGGACTCCTGTCCCCCACTGTATTTGTTTGTATGTCTTCCCTTGATCTCTAAATCCTCTTTCAGGCAGAACTAGATTCAGCTGGTTTTACAAGAAATTCAAGTAACAATAATTTAAACGAGGTAAACATTTGTCTTTCTCTGATGTAGCAGAGATTTAGAAACAGTTCCTTATCAGTATGATAACTACATGAATATATGCTGCTCTCTACTTCAAAACCCCTTGTACATGGATCCTTTTCTTACAGGAAAAAAATATAGCCTCTGGAGATTCAGCTATCACTTTTATATTCCAAGTGGTAAGAAGGAACAGAGAAAAACAGTTTCCCCATTCAAAGAAGTCCCACACTGTACTTCCATTCACATATGAATGCCCAAAACTTAATCAGACTCTCCCTTTTTATTTACAGCCTTGCAAAGGTCCATATTCATCAAGGGAGAGCTGTTGAAATCTTTTCCTGACATATGTCCTAACTCCAGTCTTTTTCTGGCTAATTCCTACCCTGTTTTGCCATTGGAATGATTTTCTTTGACTAGTGCTCTGTCATGTGAACCCCTCATGTCAAGCCTTCTGTGGACCTTCTTTATTGACATGATTACATTTGAATTCCATTGCCTGCTCCAAGATATTTCCTACTTTCACTGTCTGTGGTGAATATACCCCCTCCTTTCCTGTCATTTCATCTGGAGGGGAACCAGCCTGCGCTGCAAGGTAAGTTCCAGCCCACCGGCGCTGGCCCAGGGAAAGTTTGGGACATCCCTCCCAATGGTTGGGTGCCTTCCCAGCTCCCTAGGACACTGGACTAGGCTCCAAAGGTTTCGAGGGCCTGAATGGACCATGCCCAGCAACCTTCTTTCAACCAGGGGAGCCAGACCCGCCCCTTGAGGGGAGCCAGGCCCATGCTGTGAGGGGAGCCAACGCCATGTGAGTCCCAGGAACTGAGGGCAAGGAGGTGATTTCCAACAGCCCCGGAGGAAGCTTTGGAACATTGCTGGAAATACAAAAATATAGGAAAATGACAAAATGAAAGACCAAAATGCAATTTCAAACCTCCAGCAGCCCATCCTAAGAAAGACTAGCAGCCATGTACACAGAAGAAAATATAAGCCATACACCTGAAATGCCTGAAATGATATCAACTGAAATAAAGAAGCAAGTCTGGGAAGCTATGAAGGAACTCAAATCAGAAACAATATCCCAGGTAAAAGGAGAAATGATGGGAGATCCAAGATGGCCGATTAAGATGTAGCATGATAGAGAGCCTCTCTGAAGAAAACAACTCAAATGCTGAAATCTGACACTATGGAGAGGACCAGATGAAAGGAGAGGAATTCTCGAGACCCAGGAAGAAACTGAGGAAAAAGAAAAAAAAAATAAAGTTAAAAAAAAGAAGAAGTGTGGATGGAGGGCTGGAGCTGAACATGCTCCGGTAGCTGTGCTGGGTACATCTTGGAGTCCAGCGACTCACAATGGAGCTGGGGTCGCGGCCCTGCTGAGAGCTGGGGGTTGCTGAGCTCAAGACCCTTGACAGGAGGAGGTGCTGCAACAGGGAGTGGAAATGGCAAATGGAGCTGCACAGACTCTGGTGAGTGCTGGGAACTGGATTCCCCAAAGCAAGATCACTGGCAAGACAACATATTGGATTTGGGCAAGACAGGCTTGAATCAATGGCTGAGGCGGCTTCAGTCAGCGGCTCCTGGCCCAAAGTGGATTGGTGGGATCTATTTGACCTGGGCCATGTCCCTCATCAGGACCCAATAGCCAGGAATGAGACTTTCCTGAACCTATGACATCCACAGGGCATAGTCTAACTTGCTGAAGTCACTCACTGGTTGAGAGAGGAGGGGCTGGCCCACACTGCCACCCCTGTGTGCACCTCACAGATCAACAGCAGACAGGGAAGGGCAGCACTGCCCTAGCCAGTAAGCTGCAGAGAGACTTAAGGCAGTATGTAAAGGTCCAGACACCTCTACCATTCACCTGTCTGAGGGAAACCAGAAGCATGACAAGACAGAGAAACAGCAAAAGGCCTTCAACTACTGACCCAGGAAAAATAAGCCCAGGAGGGGTGAGTACAGAGGAGATTGAGGCAGTGTCAGACACGGCCTCATTGGAAATAAAGAAATACTTCTGTGACCTCATCAACAAATTTAAATCTGAAATTCTAACTCAGGTGAAGCAAGATATAAGAAGATTAATAAAAGAAATGCTGAGTTCTCCTCAAGAAGGCACAAAGAAGAATGGAGGAACCCAGAGAAAGGAGAGAAGCTTTTGATGAAGAATATAAACAAAATCTAGAATACGTGAAACAGATCCAAAGAGAATATTAGGAAATTAAAAACTCCATTGAAAGCTGGCAAAACTTCTTAAAAGAAACTAAAGACAGACTTTTAAAACTTGAAGATAGGTTTGCAATGTATGATTGAGAAAGGAAGGATCTCTTAAAAATAACAAGGAACCAGGAAGTAACGATACAAAGGCTAGAAGATGATAAGAGGATTTATAACTTAAGAATAAAAAATGTGAATGAAGAAAAAGGGACAAATACAAATGAAATAAAAAGGTTATTCACAGAAATAATTAAGGAAAACTTCCCAAGCATAGGAAGGGATGTTTAGATATAGCAGGCATACAGAATTCCAGCCAGCTACAACCAAAATAGTTCCATACCCAGAAATATAGTACTCAGGATCCCAGAAATCCATCAGAAGAACAGAATATTAAAAGCAGTCAGAGAAAAGAAACAGATTACCTGTAAAGGAAAACTCATCAAAATCACAGCAGACTTCTTGATGCAAACTATCAAATCAAGAAGAGCTTGGAGCAAAATATTCTAAGCCCTGAAAGAAAATAACCTCCAGCCCAGACTGATGTACCATGTGAAACTGTCTCTCAAAATTAATGGAGAGACAAGATATTTCCCCAACAAAGAGGAACTGGGGGAATTTGTGACCACCAATCCAACCCTGCAAAGAATACTGAAGGATATTCTAGAGAGAGAGAAGAAAATTACCAGGATTCCATGAACAATGGCAGAAAGGCCTCAATGAAAAGGGCAGACAGTGGAATGAAGGAGAAAAGTAAACAACAATGACAGAAAAATAGCATAGCAGAAATGAGGCAGAGAAGATTGGCTATATTGCTGTTTTGTCTTGACTGATTTTATTTGAATCTGGTATGCATGAGGGTGTTGTCAAGTCTGGGAGTAGGGGCAACTACTCTGGGGATGGCAGAATTCAATAGGATACCCATTCTGGTTTGATTATTAACTGCCTTTGAAGTCCTTTAATGTCTTCAATATTTGGTTTTTATTAATAGTGCTATGTACCACTAAGTTTAATTATACTATGCCTGACGATGTAGACAATCTTATTGAAAATAACAGGAGACATCATGGTGACAACCATAGATCACCTAGTATTGAGGTTTTATATGTCCTCTTTATTTCATGTTTCTCTAGAAATTTGTATTGTAGACTTGTTTTGGTTTGTTTTTCCCTCTAATACAGAAAGGCTAGTTATGCATGTAGAGACTTATACATGTGTAGAACTTCTAAACAGTTTACAAGAATTGATTATAGTTATTGTAAAAAAAGAGAGAAGAAAGGAAAGTATTCTAAAGGATATAACTGCATGTATGTTTGAGTGTGTAGGATTGATGACCATAATACTAAGTTTTTTTGTTGGAGAGATGAACAGAGCTGATTGCAGTCTCACTGTTTAAATGTCTACTTTGTAGGCTTTACTTTTGTAACTTGAACAACTACTTCTAGGAGGAAAATATGTAATTGTTAACTAGTGATTTCTTACTGGTTTTTGTTTTTGTTTGTTTTTATTTTTTTTGAAATTTTGTGTTATTTCTATCCTCTTTCTGTTTCATCTTTTTCTTTAAATAAAAAAATTAAAAAAAGAAGAAATGATAAAAGTACTGAAAGAAATGCTGAATGCTTCTAAAGAAGACACAGCTAAAAAATTAAAGGAACAAAACAAAAAGATGGAATCCCTGAATGAACAGTGTAAGAAACAAACAGAATGCATGAAGCAGATTCAAAGAGATATACAGGAAATCAAAAATTCTATTGAAAGTTGCCCAAACCGCCTCAATGATAGTGAAGATAGAATTTCAGACCTCAAAGATAAGATTGCAGCTAGTGAACAGGAAAGGAAAAATCTTTTAAAAATAACAAGGAATCAGGAAATAACAATTTAATAGCTGCAAAACGATGCAAAGAAAAATAACATAATATTAATAGGGATAAATGAAACAGAGAGGGACAACACAAATGATATCCAGAGGCTATTTACAGAAGTAATATTTGAAAATTTTCCTGTCATTTCATCTGGCCATAATGTCCGAACCCCTTTGTCTCCACTGGGTGTAAATTCCATGTTCTTTTAGTTCCCTTTTTCAGTCCTACCCATTCATTCATTTGCTGAGCAGTATTCTTCAAAACAGTAGATGAAGCACTAAAATAAAAAAAAGTAAAAGAACCATGGCTAGTGGACAGTGAACAATGGTTGTTATAAATGATATTTATAATGTAAGTGATGTTAGTATATGCATCCCGTTTACTAGCCACTGGATTAGGAGCTGAATTCATCTGTTTTACTAATCCATAACATTGGCAACGAGCAATGAGATTCTCAAGAGTTTTTCCAAAGCCATGAAGGGTTTTATATTTTCAGATGTTAATGCAAATGCATTGCAATTAGCAGTGCATAATACAAGTAACTCAACATTCTAGCTTATTAAGTTAGAACTTTCTAAATTCAGACCTAGAGTGGAGACAATTATTTCTAAGCATTAGAAGACTATATTGAACTTGGATTCTTGGATTGAGTCCCAAAATAAACTTCAGATGAAAGAAATTTCTTTCTTTGAAGACAGCATATCCACCATTATCACTATTAATAAAATCTGTCACACAGAGAAGAACCTCCTTTTGTGGGAAAGAACCCACCAAATTGACTGAAATGGAAACAATGACAGTACAATCTGAACTTCCATGATTGCATAGCCTGGTTTTGATTGCACAGCAACATGTACCTTGAGACTTGTATTCACCTTTCCCTGTGCTCATTTCTCATTTGCTCTGGAACAAGTTGGGCCATGGTGTGCATATTACCAGGTCTGTGACATCAATCTACCCTACTTTATGTATTCACATTTGTTTTATAATCAAATTTTTTTCTTTAACCTTCTGTTCCCGGTAGGAGATAGTTTTATAAGTGTGAGCTGACAGGAGAAGGTATCCTTCCCCCTGAGAATTTATCTTCTGTACTCTTTGTCCACATTTCCATCAGAGAACTCATTTGTTGAGGACCTATTATGTGTCACTCTGGGAATTCAGTATGAGCAGAAACTTATTTCTTGAGAAATTTTCATTTACTTATCATTTCTTGAGGAAATTTCTTTACTATGGCAAGAGCCAAAGACCTCAGGATACATTTGTAGCTTATTCTGAGCTCCAGCAGTTCAGGTTCCCACAGAAGACCTAGTCCTGTGACCGGAAATGATATTACAGTTGGAATTTGTTCTCAAGAAGAAGAAACTCTGAGGTTCATCTAGAAGAGAGATGAGGGAAGAAAAGCAGGAAGGGCTGGGATTGGGAACCCTGTATCTCCAAAGATGAAAAATGGTGACTTTTTTTTCCCTCCACAGTCAAATTAGCTGTCATTCTAGGGAATGTGTTTATTTTGGTGTAGAATCATTATGTTGCTTTGCTTTGTTTTGTTTTGTTTGAAGTCCTGAGGAATAAACCTAGGACTTTCACACCAAGCTATGTCCCCAACCATTTTTAATTTTTTAAATTTTGAGACAGGATCTTTCTAAGTTCCCTAGGCTGGGCACAAAGTTGTGACACATTTGCTTCAACCTCCTAGTGTTCTAGTATAATAGGCATGCATCACTAGGCTTGGCTGAATTATGTTTTAAGGAAAATCAAGGACTAGAAGCTGATGCTAGTAAAGAATATCCTGTGTCTGATAAATAGCTCAAACAAATTACTGAAGCCAGAGTTCCCTTAATAGCAGAGCGGTGGCAGGGATGCCCTCCTTACATCAGTCAGAAGAAAGTGCACAGGAAGGTCTACTCAATGCCACTTTGGATTGGTGACTGTCATTATTGTTACATTTCTGTGATGGCTAATTGTATATGTCATTTTAACCAGGCCACAGGGAACCCAGATACTTGGTCAAATATTATTCTGGAGGTCATTGGGGTGTTTTTGGATGAGATGAACGTGACAGTAGACTCAGTGAAACGGGTTGCCCTCCGTGATGTGTGTGTGGGCCTCATGTAGTCACTGAGTGGAAATGGCTGACCTTCCTCTGAGTAAGGAAGTATTCCTCTTGCCTGCCTCACTTTGAGATGAGACACTGGCTTTTGCTTGCTTTGGACCCAGAAAGAAACATTAGCTCATCTTGAGTCTCAGGATGACCCACTCTCAGCATGAGGTCATACCATCAATTCCCCTGGCTTTCCAGCTTTACTCATGTGCCCTGCAAATCTGGAATTTTTCAGCCTCCACTGTCATGTGAGCCAGTTCCTTATAACGAAAACATATATGTGCATTCTATCTGTGCAGTTTCCCTGGAGAACCCTGACCGATCTGTTGCTAAGTGGATTCCTAGAATAAATATTGTTTCCATAGGCTGTACACTGAAAACAGTTCCAGAAGCAGCATCCCAGCTAGACCGCTTGGCTGACCAGCCACAGCGTATGATCTGGGCAATGACAAGTGGCTTCCTTTATCTTGAAATCTGGCTCCCAGAATAGGTCCAGTGCATGAGGTGCCACTATTCATCCAATAAGTACTTCAGAGTCTCCTCTGGAAGTAATGTTTCTAGGAATGTGACAGGCTGTAGTCCTCTATGACCAATCTCTTAGCTAAGAGTAACTCTGTTACAAGAAAGGTGGACAATGTACATAAGCACAGAGAGACGTGCTTCTGTACAGCTAACTCACTCCCACCTCTACCTTACTTGTACTTTAGTATTTATTTTATTAATCATAAAAAGAATTAGAAAAATGGAGTAGATAGATGTGCTGGATGTGGCCAGGTGTCTTGTCTGTCCTTTGACCTCTGCTGACTCAGCACTTGTCTGTCTTGTGCTAGAGCCTGGGAATCTCATATGGGGTCTGCACATAGTTCTCAGCCTCTCCACTCTGAAGCATCTGTTGTCTCTTGTCCCCTCCTGGGCACCACTCACCCTAGGCTCTCTGGATTCCTGAGTAGCAGGGGAGATTGGTCTTGGTTTTAAGATCAGCTTTCAGTGGTTGAAACAGTTTGTACAACATAAACTATGATGTTCCCAGAGCTTGCACAGAAAAAAAACAATGTGAATTTCTCCTATTATCCTCCCCATTAGATCCTGTGCATCTGGAGAAAGGGTGTGAATGGGTAGGACATGTCTGCCTGGCAGGGTCTCAAACAATTCAGCTGCCCCACGTTGCTCCTGGGGAGTGTGGTGGCAGGCTAGAGCATCAGTTGACTACCCCTATAAAGAGAGGGCTAAAAACATTTTTACTCTACTCTATAATACTGAAAAAATGCGGCTACCTATATTTGAGTTATGGAGAGAACTTGAGTCATCATAAATATTTCACATGTACATGTACATGAAAGGAACACTTTGAAAACATGTGACTGAATCTAGGATGTACATAGTGGTAGAAACCTCATGTTTCTTGGGTATTTAACAGCAATAAGATTTACATGTCAGGTGAACTGTATTCCCTGACCACTGATTTATCAAGATGCTGTTTCCCAAGTGACATTCTTCTTATGCTTTTTACCACTAGTAGGGCTTTCACTTTGTTCACTGGCCTGCTTGCCCATTCGTTCTCTTCTTTGGAGCAAGGATGATGATCTGTCTCTTCCACCACCCTGATGTTCTGTACATCTGGGCCTTTTCCAATCCTGCTTATGACCAAGTCTCCTGGACTGTGCACATACTAGGGCTAGCAAATGCTTTCTTAATGGGCCCTAGCATCATGCAGACTTTTAGTTCCCTTGGACACCACCTGGAGTTCATTAACCATCTTTTAAGGCTTAATTTCCTTCGTTGTTACATGGAGATGCTATCAGGACCTTCCCAAAAGAGGCATAACTTTGGTGAAGGAAGAGGTTGGTAGGAAGGGCCCAGTGCAGTGCAGGGAGGTGAGTCAGATCCTAGCTCTGTTTTCCACTGGGGCTGTCTTACAGCTCTGCAGTGCATCAGATGATGAAACTTTCAAAGGAGCTGGTCCTCCTGGATACCATGGGGAGGTGTTACCCCCTGCACAGAGAGACGTGCTTCTGTACAGCTAACTCACTCCCACCTCTATCTTACTTGTACTTTAGTATTTATTTTATTAATCATAAGTAATCGAGCGGAGGAAATTTATATTTAAAAATTGAAAAGCTAATCTGCCGCAGAAAGTTACCTTTCCTTCTTTGTTAATAAGTTAAGCCCAAACAGCAACAACAAAAGTGCCTTTGATGCCTTTGTTGCTTAGTACTTAATAAATCACAGCACATAATTATGTTGATAAATTCCAACAGCATGGCTGACTCCTCTTTCCTGATGCGGGCTTGGGATACCCCTGATAAATCGATTGCGACTTCCTAACTACGCTGCTGTCTGGCCCTGGATCTGCTTCGCTCCTCCATAGCGGCACACCAGGGCCATACATCATGCGAGCTCTTCATTCTTCTTCTGTATCATTAGAGCAACAGCTGGTTCTGATAATGCATTCATGTAATACATCACAGAGCTGGGGGCCTGGCTGCTGCATTACTCAAAAGCTAATGTGATAGGGAAGGGAAAAACCCAGTGAGCTGATAACTCCCAAAGTTCCTCCTGTGTTCAGAAGTTTTTGGTTTCTTTTTGCTTGACCAAACTTTTTTCCTTACAGTCTGCTCTCACATGCTCTGCTATGTTAATTTTCTGATCAGTCCGCTCATCTTTTCTAAGTGTAAAAAGTTGCTTTGTCTGTGATCATTTCTGGAGTAGTGGCTCTGAGTTCATGGTTGTTGACACTCCTGCCAATGTCTGAGCAGCAAATAGCATAATGTAAGTTTTTGGAGTACTTGCATTATGGTCTGCTATCTATGCCTCGCTGGCTATTCAGCTTTGAGCAGAGCAGTGGTAACCACTCAATGAGATCATGACCAGCAAGTGGTGGACAGATCATGACAACTCAACCAAAGGCTAAAGTTACTCATATCTTCTAGCTTACCATGTACCAAATTGGGTATCCCAAAAGATATTAGCAAGTCTTTTGAAAGATACACATGCACACTAACAGTTCTATGGTCATGCAAATTAGGCAAATATAGGGTTGAAAAACTCATCAAGGTTTTTTTTTTTAAAGCAGTCTCTAACTTGCCTAATGAATGTATTGATATGCTAAAGTAATTTATGTGCATCCTAAAAAGGGATAAGACACTCAAAATATTTGACTAGAACTTTTTTGAAGAGTGGCAGGATTAGGGATGGGTTAATGTTAGAATATCATTAGGATGTCTCAGGGAGGTTCAGTTCCTCATTAAGACCCTTGAGGTCTTGGTCAAAGTGATAAAACAAATTAGATGCAGCATGGGGCTAGAACACAATATTCTTGGGCATGGATTCTTCTCTCTTTCCTCCTACACTTGCATCCATGGATATGGTCTGGGATGCACCTGCATACACAGGGGTGACGTAGGATGCACTTGTACTCGCAGTCAGACCCAGGGGCACCAGGATCACAATGGGAACTCCCACAGCCCTCCTCAAACCAGGTAGCTCAATCTCAGATCTGCATAGTGACACATCTTCTCAAAGCTGAAACTGGCGACCACTGCACTAGACCCTGCTTCTTTAGAGCTATGTCATGTGGGCTGAGCTGGACCTCCAGAAAACCCAGGACTCTGGGAAATGGTTGAGGACTGCTTCTTCCTGCCCCTCTGCAGGCCACTTCAACTCTGAAGCAGTTCTGCACCTGAGTCTGCATGAACTAATCTGTCCTGCAGGTGCCTTACTGGGACTCATGCCATTCTCCCTAGCTGGTGTACAAGCATGGTCCCCACAGTCCTGATGATGCTTCTGTGGGGAGACCTGTGTGTAGTAGGGGGACTAGTTTGAAATGGAGAGACACATACTGCAGGCTCTGGCAAGTCACTCTGGAGAGAGAACAGGACAATTCTTTGGTTGCCATGGCAACCAGATGACTGAGTGGTCACCTTTGGCCTTGGAAACAGCCTCCAGCTTCTAGGAACAACCACAAGGCAGCTGCTTATTATGAGAGGGGAGAATGAGGCAGAGAGGAGAAGGGCAGCGATGGATTGAGATGTATCTCAGCTGCTGCTTCTGAACCAGGAGGGAAGTTAGCAAGGAGCCCAAACATAGGAGACAGAGGCCTAACAGAACCTTCAGGAAAGCATAAGAGGTGTGTCTTAGGCGGGGAGCACCTTACTGTCTCAGTCTGTATGAGCAGAGACTGCAGGGGGACCCCCTTCTTTCCATTAGGCCCAACTTGGGCTCCTTTTAAAATAAGCATTGAGTAGCTATTTATAATAATCTGAGGTATAGATGAGCTACTTTGGAATGCTGTCCTTTAATTCTTTCTTGAAGATGCTATCTCAGTGTTACCACACTGGCTTCAACCCACTTCTGTGCATTCTTCCTCTTTCATTTTCTGAACAAACACGGGTGGTATCCCCCTGCTAGTATTTTACAGTAAGTTTTGGATTTGGGCATGATTTGAGGATTTACAGATATGTTGTCACATTAGTATGATGAGTTCCTGTATATCCTTATCTCATTTTTCCCAAAGGTAACATCTTACACACAATAGCAGAAAACATGTATCCCAATTTAGGAACCGGTGCTAGTATATTACTCTCAGCTGAATGCCACAGTTGGTTTGGGCTTCACTGGTTCAGGTTAAGAATCCAATTCAGGCAGCACACTGCTGTTAATGCACACGTCTCCCCTATCTCCTTTGGTCTGTGACAAAGACTCTGTGTTTCCTTTTGTCAGGGACTCTGGCACCTTTGAGGAATACCAGTGAGATATGCTGTGCAGCTTCTTGAAACCTGGTTAGGCTGAAGGTTTTCCAATATTAAGCCTGGAGTTTGAGGTCATGGAAAGAGTACTACTTCAGTGAAGTGACCTCACCAGATTTTACTGGGGACACATACCCAGTGTGATTTGCCAGGATGTCCACCTTGGGCACCTAACAGGTCTTTGTCAGCTATGGATACCATGAAGTAACTGTATTTCTGTTCCAGTCCACTAGTCTTTGTTACTAAGTTAACAGGTAACTAAGACTGTAACTCCCCTCTTTTGTGCTTTATTTTGTGGTCCTGGAGATCAAACCCAGAGCCTCACTCACACTGGGAAAGCCCTCTATCATTGAATTACACTATTGTGTTTTTTGAAGGAGCATCTAAGATGGTTTCACTGCAAATAGGAACACATTTTAAAAGGGACAAATGTTTTCTCTTGGGACAGAAATGATTGGCAGTGAAAGACTCCAATGAGAACTAATTTACATGCCTGCTAGGGGGCTCCAAGGTGCCTAGCTCTGCCCTTGGCTTAACAGAACCCACCAGCACATTTCCCAGCACAGGTTGTCTCCTGATCTACAGAGCTAGATCAGTTGTTACAGGACGGTGAAGTACATCTTTCTGAGAATGAATGTTATACTCAGGTTTTAATACAACACTCTTGACAACCAGTCAGTAGTCAAAATTTGGTATTTTGTTACTTCTTTTTTTTTTTCTCTCCAGAGGAGGTTTTTGAGGGGACTTAACACCATAATTGCTAATTAACTGAACATTTACTGTGTGAAGGAGCTTTGCAGGTATTACCCCTGTTTCTATCTGATATTTTTAAAGTTTTACAAGAGGCCAGTTAAGGTGCTGAGAGGTAAAGGTCTGGCCCCTTGTCATACTCACAAGTGGCAAGTGGTGTAGCTAGAATTTGAACCCATTCTGCTGCCAGATCCCATGCTTACCTGGTGGCTACTGCTCTGGAGAATCTGAGCAACCGCCTCCTGCAAAGGGTACCAGGTAGTCCTACCCACATGCCTTCCTAGGAACTTTGGCTTCTTTCTTTAAACAGTCATTCACTGCTGTCTGAAAAACAGAAAGCTGCAATAATAGGATCTCAGCCACCATAAACAACCCAATTTGTTTAGCTTGAGACCCAAATGTCAAGTGCTAAAATGCTTAATATCTCCTACACTGTTTTCTCTACACTGGTGAAGTGATTTCCATCTGCATATCGCTCTACAGGATCTTGTGACCAGGCCATGGATTATAGAGAGAGCTTAGTGGGGGATGGTACTGACCTCAGGTGGGCTTCAGATGGGCCTGGGCCTGGTAACATGGGAGGGGACACAGACAGGTTTGTGGGGCTTGGAGCCAGAGGTCCTTGAGTCCTAGAGGGGGCCATGTCCTCAACCCAGTTCCGGAGTGGCAGACAGGAGACCTCGGAGGTGCTCACAGTCAGCTCCTGGGGGCACTGAGTAAGGGAGCATCTGTCTGCAGGCTCAGACCCTAAAAGGAGAGAACTGGACTCCATCATTATTTCCTAGAGCTGAGGCACCTGTAAGGTGGCTGAAGGAGAAATTTATGAAAATTTAGATAGGGCACACATCCAGCATTAAATAACACTAAATAGCATGTTCTCCAGTGGCCTAAGGGAAAAAATAGCAGTTCAGACTTATAGTGTTTAACACCCTGAGATCCTTGCTAATGTCCTCTTTTAGCACCAAGTTGGATGCAGAGCCGAGGCTCAGAGTTTATGCAGGTAGTGGAAGGTATCTCGCTGCAATTTAACACTACACTGTGTTCACTAGTTCTGCTTTTCATAGCTACCTACTGTGGGCCACAAATAGGGCTTCTGTTTCTGGAAGTGATGGCAGCTTTCAGAAGTCAGACTGCATTCCTGGGAGCTCCTGGAAGTGGGATTCAGATCCCACCCAGGCAGTCCTGGGAGCTGCTGATACAGTTTTCCTTTTGATAATCAATATGTAAGTACAAGAAGTGTAAGCACTTTATTGAATCATGGCATGGGAGCTGTTCCCTGGGGCAGCAGCTGGGTAAAGTTCACAGAAAGGGCAGAGGTTGGAGAAAGGACTTGGTAGGTCCCTGAGGGCCTCTCTTAGAGGACTGTTTCTACCCAGCTTCTGAGGCTTCTTTCCCGGAGGTTCTGGATCTGGAGGTCTGGGGCAGGACCCAGGCATCTGTTTTTATAAGGAAACCTGCCTGGATAATTCTTATGTTCCATGAGAGTGGAAACCACTGAACTGAATGATTTCTGGCCTGTGAAGTCATGTGATATTCTAACACTCGAGTCCTTGATTGGAGGTTACTTGGAGGGACATGGGACTATGCGCATGGGATATTTGTATTTGTCACAGCTGGGCTCTTTACTCCTGGTATCTAGTGCGTACAGGCTGAAGAGGCTGCTAAACATCCTCCAACAGAGGACAGCACCCTGCTCCCTTAACGAACCACACAGTCCCAAGGTCAGTAGACCAAAGAACAATAAACCCTGATATGAAGGGGTTTGTTATTATCCAGGGTGTCTGAGAACAGATTTCAAAGCCTGCAGAAATACCAGGTCACACATCATACCTCTGCTCCAGACCCATTAGCTACCATTTAATGGAATAGTAAAGCCAAAGTTCTTATGATGGTCAACAGCACTAGGCCCTGTTATTCCCCTGACTTAATCTTACCTTACTTCCTTTGCCCTAGCACACTCAACTCGGTCACACCGTCTTTTTTGGAATAGTCCAAGTGTGCTTGCACCAGTGCCTTTCCCATATGGCTAAAAACAATCCCTGTCATACCTAGAATACTCATCCATATGGCTCTGTAACGCTTTCATCAAATAGGCTTTGGCCCAGGTCTCACTGCTTCTCCAGTAAGCATTTCTCTGTCTCACTGTCTGTTTGCCTGTTTCTCGGCCTCTGTCTTTCTCACTCTCCTTACACTGTTAGATTTTCCCTGTGGAACTGACTGTGCTGATTTTCTATTCCCACTACTAGACACTGGGTGAACAGAGGACTTTGCTGTGTTCACTGCTACATCCCAAGCTGTAACAGTGTCTGGCAAATGGATGCTTTTTTTACAGAATAAAGACTGTGTGGATGAAGGAATAAGCAAAAACCTGGGTTATGGTCACAGATAGGCCAGTGCTCAGTTGCCTCCCTTTCTCTGCCTCGGTTTCTTCCCCTTTCAGATGTGGGGTGGGGGCAGGGCCACCAATGGCCGCCTCTAGAAGCCCCCTCAGCTCTGATGTCTGCAGGTCAGTGTCATGAATGAGCGGAGCTTCAGTTACTGCCTCTGTTCTCTGATTCCCTCCCTGTGCACTCCCTGCCCACCCGCATTACCCCAGATGCCTTCTGTCGGAGCTGAGAGGGCCCAGGGAATTAGAGATGTCAGGAATCCTCAGAAAGTGGCAGATCCATTGTGTGCACCACTGAATTGGGTAATTAGAGAGGGTGGCACTTCAGTCGTTTTAAAAGCTTAGTAGGTGGGGAGAAGAAATATTCTCTGACAGCTACTGCACATGCACTTAGAGTGGAGTTTCTACTCAGGATAATCTGGGCCTGTGACTGGTCTCCCTAGGAGAGTGTAAAGAAGAGAGGGTAAGGACTGGGGTCCTGGCACTAATGCTCAGGAGGAAGGTGATGGGGTAAGTGGGAGATAAGCTTTATGACCCCTCTCGGGGGCCACCCTGTGGCCTAGGAAACCTTGGCCCTGGGCCACAGAGATTTGTCCATAAGCTCCAGTTTCAGAAAACATTTTTTTATGCTTTATGGCCGCCTTTATTTCTCCACCTTGACTCTCTTTCTGCCCATCTGAAAGAAAATTAGCCTCTATCCTACCTGGGAGCTGACCCACATCCTGGGGATTCAAGTGGATTGATTACTTCTTTCAATTCTGCGTCCTCAACACTGGTCCCTAATGGGTCGGGCTGAGGTATATTGGGGCCTGTAGAGGGGGATGTTGAGATCTGGGAACTTTAGGAGCCTCAGGAATTCCCATAGCTTTTCTTGCTTTCCTTTGAGCTTGTCCCCATACCTGGGCATCTCTTTCTCCTGGGGAGAAATGGGATTCCCATTTCTGTCCTGTTCCCCTGGAATGCAGAATGTATTTGTCTCTCTCCATATCAGGGCTTGTGATTTTAGAGACAAAGGTATGAAAGATGTAACTTGGACTTGCCTGGAGCTCTGAGCTACTCAAATGGAGGGGATGAAAAAGAAAACTACAGGAAGTGGAGAAAGAACATTGGTAAATTTCTCATGTTATTGAAGCCACAGTAGAAATAGTGAATCGTCACAGAGCAAGCACTCAATGAGTTGCAGGTACTGTGTTCAAGGTTTTCCTGGTGCTAGTTCCATGCCTAACCCTTAGGACAATCTTCAGTCTCAGGATACTCTTATGTTTCCTCATTTCAGATCGGCACAAGGCTGGGAACTTATATATGGAACTTTCAGTCCATCCTTCCCTGCAATCCTACAGGAGAGTTGCTGTTATTATTTCCATTGTATTGATGAGAAAATTAGGTAGAAAGGAGTCAAGGGACCTGCTCAGGGCCAGTGAGCTGGTCAATAGCAGAGTAGAAGTCCAAGACCAGGTAGCCCGGCTGCAAAGACAGAGAACAGGATGCTCCATCAGCCTCCAGATGAAGCAGAGAACCTGTCTTCTCTGGGACATTCCCAGTGGTGTTCTCTGCCTGCTGGGAAGCTGTTGTAAAATCCAGGTAGCTGCACACACTAGGTACCAGGGAACAAGCTGAAGAGCTTCCTGCTATGATCTGACAGAATGTATCAAACACCATGCTGCTTTACTGGCCCCAAGGCCAGACGGCCCATGGTCCAAGAAGGGAGGGCTTGGCAAAAGCGCTTGTACCCGAGAAGAATGAGATCAAAGCAAACCTGGACTTCTATTTCATGTATAGCCAATTAGTACTCACCATATCCAATTTATAGACACATCACTTTTCTGTAACTAACAGCTTTTTATTCTGTTCCAGAAGACTTTCATTTTTCAATTGAAAATTTTATTAAGATAATAATACATTGACATGGATTTTTAATTTTAAAAAGGTACTATGTACACATCAGCAGTTTTTTATACTATGTTAACATTTAACATTTATAGAGCAATATCTTATGATACTAATTCAATCACCATAAGGATTTCCGTTAGGATAACACTCTTTTCGTCTGCTTCTCATTCTTGATCGCTGCCAGCCACTAATCTGTTGCTCATTTCTAAAATTCTGTCAGTTAAAAAACATTATATAAGTGGGGCCATGCAGCACGCACCTTTCACTTTTTTCATGATGCTCAGTTCTCTGGGGATTCACCCAAGTTGTTTGCAGCAATAGTTCATGCCCTTTTCATCACTGAGAAATATTCCATAGTATAGTCATGTCACAGGTTAACCATTCTCCTGTTGAAGGATTTCTGGATTATTTGGGGGTATTATGAGTAAAACTGCTATGCATGCTTATCTACTGGTTTTGAGTGGACAGAAAATTTTCATTTCTTTAGGGTAAATATCAAAGTGTATGACTGCTGGGTCCGATAGCAATTGCATGTTTATTTTATAAGATACTGATAAACTGTTTTCTAGACTGACTGCGCCATTTTACATCCCCACTGGTAATATATAAGTAACTTCATATGCTACTCTTGAGGTCTAAAGTGTCACCCAAAAGCCTCATATTCAGAGGTGGGGGATTGTCAAAGGAGGGGAGTCACTGAGAGCATGACCTGGAAGGGTGCGTTCTTGCCCCGAGTTCTTCTCTTCTCTCTCTGCCTCCGTGGCATGATCAACTTTCCCCTATCAAAACCAGCTGACTTTTTCCTGAATCCACTGGAACCATGAGCAAAAATACACTTTTCCTTTCAATTTCAGTTATTTAGTCCCAGAGGCAGAGAAACTATTTGATATACCATTTCTATGCATACTCACCAGCATTTCATTATTATATTTATTATTATTATTATTATTATTATTATTATTATTAATTTTTGCTACCAGATAGGTTGCAGTGATATCCCATTACGATGTTAATGTTAATTTTCCTGTGGTTAGGCTAATGATGTTGGTCACTTCCTAATGGTCTTATTTGCCATCTCTATGTCTTCTTTGGAAAAAAGTCTATTCTTATCTTCTACTCATTATCTAATTATATTGCTTTTATTTTTCTGTTAAGTTTTGAGAGTTAATTGTATATCATAGATATTTTTTGTTTGTTGGATATGTGGTTTGCAAATACCACATCCTGCATGTGCACCTATAATTTGTCTGCCTACCCTCTTTTCAGTCTTTTATGGAACAAAAGTTTTACATTTTGATGAGGACCAGTGTATCAACGTTTCCTCTTATGGGTCATAGTTTGGGGGTTATGTGTGCAAACTCTTTGCCTTATCTTAGATGACAGTGATTGGTTTTGGCTTCTGCCTTTCAAAATATTTTAGTTTTAATATTTTACCCTTAAATTTGTGGTCCATTTTAAGGTGGCTTTTGCATAAGATGTGATGTTCAGTTTTAGGTTCATCTTGTGCCCTGACCTATGAATGTGTAGTGCTTCAGCACTGGTTATTAGAAAGTACAGCTAGTGCTTGAGGCTTATTACTACTATTACTTATGGAGCTTTGTACTTTTAATCATCACTTAAGGGCATCTTCACACTGTCCTTGTGATGTGGGGGAACTGTGTAAGTGTGGCAGATACAGAACCTGAACATCAGAGGGGTTGCTTGACTTTGCTGAGGTCAAAATCCAGAACCAAGCTTCCAATTCCTGCCGTACTCTGGCCACACCCACTCAGCGCCTGCAGTTCTACCTTGCTGCTTTCAGTAACACTATAGAATATTCAATACCTGCAAATCAGCGTCTGACTTAGGACTGCTGTGGGCTGCAACTAAATCACATTTTCAGAAGGCACGCGTGTGATATAATATGGCATATCTGTTCATCATTTAACTCAGGGAAGTCTTTTCCCCCTCACTAATATCCATCATAAAGCATATGCAAATGTCTGTAATTGAACATAATTAAAATAATGAGAGTTGAAAGAATATGATATTCAAAATAATTGCAATAAAGAGTTGGACACAGCCATTATCCTAATTCAAAGTGATTACTTTATGATTACATTATCAGAGCCTCTAATATTTCTGTCTTTAATATAATTTTATTTACTTTGGGGAGGCAGGTGCTCTCTGATTGGGATGGGTTCCTGTCCTGAGTCTGTTCACAAGTCACCACGTACTCCTCTCTGAAGGAAGGATGGTAGCATTTTGACCAGAGCTTTTGCCACTTTCTTACCAACTACCCAAGCAAAAGCCCACTCAGGGAAGGAGTATGGAGGCAGTAAAGAAAGGGGTGTAGACAGTGTCCTTGTGAGCACAGTGAAGGCTTAGCGTGCACAGAGGGAGGCACTGAGGCCCTGGGCTGCATCTGAGGATGCCTGTCAGGGGACCTCCTTATGGAACTGGAATATGTGTCAGAGAGTTCTCTGCCCTGTCCTTTATCAAGTATATTTTTTAAATATAAAACTGAGTTTAAATGCAGAGTCAAAGTTCATAGAATCTCAGAGAACGTGGATCCCAGTTCTGTCCTGGGAAAGGAGCCTGGTATAGTACAGAGCACATGGCTCTGGCTTTGGACAGTGTTGCCTGAAATCTCACCTCTGCCTTGTATTAGCAGTGTGACCTTGGCTGAGTTACTTCTCTCTCTGAGCTTCTGTTTGCTTTCTTTTAAACAGGATAATAAGGACTTAACTAACAGAAGTCTTCCTCTATAAAATGAGATAATAGTTATTAACTTAACATTAAAAGATGCTTTGCAGATGTTGGATGTTGAATGTCACAGGAAATGGAGATAATTTTAACTATTTCATCCAAGGGTGGTAGCTATAAGAGATGGTGTTTTAGTTAGCGTTCCCATCCTGGGGCATAATACATGACTACCAAAACTTAAAAGACAAGAGCTTTAATTTGGCTCCTAGTTTAGAAATTCAGTCCATGGTTGGCTGGCTCCCAGACAGAAACATCACGGTGGAAGGAGAGTGTGAACATCTGTACAATTACACACTTTTTAAAAAAGAAATTGCTGTTTGGAAACTATTATGTAGTTTCCAGATTTTCTTTTCTTTTCTTTTCTTCCTCCCTCCCTGCTTCCTTCCTTCCTTCCTTCCCTCCCTCCCTCACTCCCTCCCTCCCTGCTTCCTTCCTTCCTTCCTTCCTTCCTTCCTTCCTTCCTTCCTTCCTTCCTTCCCTCCCTGCTTCCTTCCTTCCTTCCTTTTTTTTGTTTTTGTTTTTGAAGGGCGGTGGCTTTGGTGGAGAAGTTTGCTCAGAGATGAACTTGCCTAAGGAACTAGAGAATTAAGAAGTAAGAGAAGGGAAGAGAGTAGGGAATAAGAATCCTTGCTTCCCGTTCACAATCCCCATGACTTACCTCCTCCAAACAGTCCTCATCTCCTGATAGCACATTCAACTGGCCACTCATCTATGAATAAATCTACAGATGAGTAAGAGACCCCGTGATCCAATCACCTTCCAGAAGCCCCACTTTCTGAACACGTGAGACTTTTGTGGGACATTCTAGTTCTAAACCATGACAGATGGGATCTAGGGAGGAGAGTCTGAGATGGTTTCTGGATCCACAGAAACTTACTGAGCTTGAATGGTGCCTGAAGCAGCAGAACACAGGCCTGTTCCTGAGTCAGCCTATACTGGAAGAAAACTGCTCACCTCCCCTAGTGCCCTGTGTGACCTCCACTCAGTGGCAGGGGTGACCTCCAGAGCTGAGCCTTTGTTACTGTGGACCAGAAGGGCTTACTCCCTGGTCTTGTTGTCAGCTCTGTGATTGATGTTAGTTCTGAGTTTGATCCTGTGCTCAGTCATCTGATCCAGGTGATACTTATCAAACCCTTTATGAAAGGAAGGAATTAGTACCATCACACCCCACCTCTGCTTTAGAGTGGACAGAACCCCTCAGAGAGGGCGAAGTTCAACCTAGAGCAGGCTCTGGGGCATACTGGGGTATTTTAGAGCAGAGCATTTCCCCAATGGTGAGGGAGGATTCCCGCTGAAAAGAGTCAGCTGGCCATGGGCACCAACTTCCCAGCATTGAACACCTTGTGCTGGGTGCCTGATGAAATGTTTCATGGATGCACTATGGCAGACACATACAGCTGAGGATCCCTGCCTGGACTCCCGCTAACCAGACTCTGGCCTGAACTATTTGATGTTTTTCCTTTTCCTGCTACTCCAGAAGGAGATCCTGCATGGATCTTTGGGCTGCAGAAATAGGAGGATAAAGAGCAGGACCTAAACTCAGGACTGTAGCACAGAAGGCAACTGCAGCAGGTGAGAGGAATGGGTGGGAGGGAGACTTGAAAGGTATCTTTGCTTATGCTTCTTCACATGAAGGTTCTCAGGAAACAAACAATAAGCCTATTTGCAAAATGTTCTCTGTATATTGACTCCTTGTGCCCCTAGTCATGATCTGGGATCTTGGGGAATATGACTGTAGGGTCACTACACAATGTGTTCTATCAACACCTACAATAATTCTATAGGATTGATTTTAATATTGCCAGATTATAGAGGAGCTCTAGCAATACCATCAGTGCATGGGGGCCTGGGATTGAAAACCAGGTCCCAGTGATCGGACTATCACCCTCCTTATGCCTGGAGGAATTGCAAGTCAGAGTTCCGGAGCCCAGTAGGGGAGAACACCCCAGGCCCTGAGCACATACAGAGAATTAAAGAATAATCAGCACTGGAGCACTGTGCAGGGAAATAGCAATTAGCCTCAAGCTTGTTTGGATTCATTTCTCTGGAGACCTTTGCTGAAGTATTATTTATTGATAAAGTAGGAGGTGGAGGTTCTGAGCTTTGTGGACTTGGTGGAGCATATGCACAGTTAGAAACTTTTTTAAAAGATGACATTTAGGTTGGGAAATTATTATGTAATTTATGGATTTTTTTTCTTTTTTGGAAGGGCTGTGACTTTAGTGGAGAAGCTTGCTTGGAAATGAACTTGCCACCTAGGCAAGGAACACTAGGTAATAGTGTTCCCTGGGTAAATGGAGCTCCTGACTTTTTTAATGCTGGCCCCCATCTGGGTGTATGGTTGGGAAATCAGACACTGAGGATATAAATGAAGCTCTGGCACCTGAAGTGTGGAAGGCAGCAGCCCTTAACATAATTTTAAAGATTTGAACTCATGTTTATATGAAGTCAGGTACATCCATGCTGAGTGAATTAGATAGTGAGAAAAAATTGAAAACATATTATACATAAATTAGATATTCTGCATATTAAGTTGTGGGTTGACAAATATAAGCAGAAATGGATTGCAAAAATCTTCCACTGAATTATGATTTTTTAGGAAGTAGGATAGACTTCATTTACCTTGCCATAAGATATTAAAGACTCCTATATAAAGGAGAAAGATAAACAAGGAAGAGAATTTCCTTCTTCAAAGAACACAGAGTTTTTGAGTTCTTTAGAAGATTGTTTATGGGGAAAGGGTACAGCTGCCTTGCAGACTTCTGGGGAAGGGAAGGAAAGGTTAGCACTGCTTTGTGGATACTCTTCAACAAAAGCTAAACTTATGTGACTGACTCTCGGTTTATCCATTCATTACAGAAAGATTGCTAATGCGTAACCCTTTCTTCACCATCTCCTTTTGTACAATGCAGATGTGTAAGGCTGGATGCCTTTGAATAATCGCCCTTGACTTATATCTTGCAGTCTTTTAAATGGCTTTCCTGTGATGTGATTCCTAAGCCTTTATGTGTGTGAGCATGTGTGTGTCAAAGTTCTAATGATGTCTCTGTAAGAATTCCATGAGAAACTAAAATCTCAGAAGGAGGTACTAATAAGACTTGCAAAATGGCAGAGGAATTTCCCATTCATGACCTGATGCCAGCTCAAGCTGGGGACCTTGTGCTTATGCTTGCTGCTCCCCCTTTCTCTTCCTTAAGCCCTTCCAGACCCACAAGGACATTCTGTCTAAACTGAAACAGATCCAGAACAAGCCATGCCCACAAGGATGAGCTGGTGACCTTCTGTCTTCTATCTTCTTACATGTCATAAATAAATAGAGGTGTGTGGGTACAGGGACAGACCCCAGAGTGCCCGCTGTTCACTGGCTCTGAGCCACATAAACCTATTCATTACTCTTTTTGTAGTATGTATGTAAAAACCACAAGAGAGAAAGTGCCTGCCTCTCTACCTGCCTGTTTGAAAATGCTGTGTGTGTAGAAGAGACTGGGATGGGAGAGAGGGGCAGAGAGAATAAGAGATGGAGACTTTCAACCCTGCTTCTTTACAAAGCTCTTAGCAAATCTCTCTGGTGAAGGAGGCAGAACACACAGCCTTGTCTGTAAAATTCACCTTCCTACCCAGCAAGCATGAGTCTGTGTTCATTGAAATGTTGGCCATTATTCTATTTGACTTCGCTGATGTTCTCACATTGATACGTTTAAGATTAATGAGGCATTAGTTCTCAATCAAGGAGCCATAATCAAGAATACCCATTTAGCTGCAGCGAGTTGTGTCGCTGCATTAATTAATATCATTTGACCTTTGTATTTTTGGTGGGATGATGTATCACTGTATTTTCCTGAGCAGTGCCATAAAATTGATAGCTTGAATATTGCCGCTCATATGGCCGAATGGTTCGTTTAAGTTAAATGCTGTGTCTGTAATTAAAACAGGCTAGGTAAGTCTGAGGAGATGATGCGTATTAGTTCTTATTTAGAGAAGCAGGTCTTGCTGGGTGGGGGATTCAGGAACCTCCTGAAGGTACCCCTCCCCCACCCAGAGTCTTTTTCTAACTCAGAAATATGTCAGTACAAATGGTTGGATAATACAAAATAGGAATAGAGCTTTGGAGATTTTTGCCCTCCTTGTTTCTGTTCCTTCAAATGCCTAGGTGTATCTTTGGAACTCAGGCTTCCATTCCTGGGATTTGGGGCAGACTGAGAGTTTGGATTGCTCCAGGAGGTGATGCGGTGTTTCCAGTACCACAATTCCAGCAACAAATTTCTGCCTCAGGGCAGGGCAAGCCCTTCTATGAAAGTTTAAGGCCATATGGTTTCTGTTACAACTACTTAGTTCTGCCAGGTAGTCACAGAGAAACAGCCCAAACAGCAATCATACTCAGTAGCCATAATGTCAACTAAGGGGAATGTTGTGTTCCAATAAAACTTTATTCACAAAAATATGTGGATTTGGCCAACAGGCAGTAGTTAGGTGGCTCTCATTCTAGACTGCAAATCCCACAGGAGGATGGCTGTATTTTAATTACTTGTTTTCATGCTTTGAAAAGTGCTGGGTTCCTAATAAGGAATGAAAAGATTTTCACATTTCTTCTTTGATGTGAGTAGATCAATCTGACCCACAGCATAAATTCCATCCACTGATGCAGGAACCCATAGCCTCAGGTTCAGAGAAGAGGGAAGAGGACAGTCTAACCCTAACCCTAACTCTCTTTCCACAATCAGCAGTTGGTTCAAGTGAATTTCACCCTCTGTTTTTCCCAAAGTACATTTCTGAATCTCACACATCTTTCTACATAATTAAACGTTCTGTGCATTATTGGGTTTATTGACCTCACAATATTCCATATTTTACTTAAGCAATCTTCTAGGATAAAACATTTATGTTATTTCCTTTTTAAATTGCAAATGGCCTATGTTTGTTACATGTCTATCTGAGAGTCCAAGTGCATATCTTGCCATGGAATAAATACCTGGATAGGAAATTTGTGTGTGGAAAGGTAAGATTGTATTTTCCAAGTTTTAATTCCTTGAGACAGACTACCCATTGTGAATTTTAAGGACAAACCAGAAATGTACCATAGGATCTGCTTTCTATAAAAGATTTATGAAAATGATCTTAGAAAACAAAATTTTTAAAGATGATTATTATATCAAGTGAATATATGATACAGAAATGTGCAGAGATGGAGCTTTCATGTGTACCTTTTTCAAATTGAATAATTTTTAATTAAGTTTATTGATACAATTTAGATGTATATAATGATCACATTCATCATAGAGAATTTGTGCCTGTACATGGTATATCTTGATTCCTCTTTTTCCCCATCCCCCTCCCTCCTTTCAATCTCTCTTTCCCTCCTTATTTACAAAGCTTAGTGAACATTTTATCTTTCTTTTCTCCTTTTTTCTTTTCCCTTCCTTCTTTTCCCCTTTCTCCCTCCCTAGTTTCCCTTTCCTTTTGAATAATTTTTTCCAGTTTCACACTATCTATTACACACTTTGGTTCTTATTTACACTTTCAGTTTCTCACACCAGAGAGACAATGCAATATTTACACATGTGTCTGATTTATTTCACCTAAGAGTATGGCCTCAATGTCAGTTCAGTTAGCTAGAAATGTTTCAAGTTCTATATGACTGAGTAGTACTACATTGTATTAAAAAAAAACACATCTTTTTTTTATGCATTCATTGGTGGATGGGCATTTGGGTTGTTTCCAAGATTTAGCTGTTACAAACTGTCCTGCTGTAAACATGGCTGTGCATATATAGCTATGACATGATGACCTTTAAGTTGACCTTTGCCATAAAATTTTTAACTTTAGAATTATGTCTTCCAAAGTAGAATAGGCAGACAAAACTCACTGATGCTTCAAATCTACCCTTTTGTCCATGGAAACAGAGACTGTGCTAAAGCTGGTTGAGTGGTCTCTGGTGTGACAGGTGGAGTATTCCTGTGATGCTCAAGTCAAAATTCTCTATGCATTATCATAATAGTGATAGGGTATGATGGGACCTGGTCTGTCCCACTACTTCATTATAAGGAAAGTGTGTTAGTCTGTTGGGTTGCTATAACAAAATACAATGGACTAGATGGCTTACACACAACAGAAGTTTTCTTTTACAGTTCTGGAGGCTGAAAGTTGAAGATCAAGGTAGATTGTGTTGCTGGTGAGGGTGTGCTTTCTGGCTCATTGACAACAACTTCTGTGTTCATTCATGTTGTCTCCACCCTCATGACTGACTCATTTCTTAAGAGCCAGCCTCCTGAAGACATCAGCATCAGGATTTGGATTTCAACGTGTGATGTTTGGGGGAACACAAGCATTCAGACCATGGCAGGAAGATGTACTCAGATGCAACCATGGTCATTTGTCCAAGAGCCCTAGTAGCTCATGTTGTGGTGGGACTTTCTCCAGGTCCTCACTATGGTTTTCATGTTACCACAGGCTTTTGGCCCAGGGAAGCCATGTTCTGAATTGATAACTGGGAACTGGAACTGGATGAGGACAGTTATTTGGAACGTACAACAGGTTTTCTCTAATGGCATATTCAGAATTGGCTCTGTGGCCAGATGGGAGGAGATCAGGACTATGAGTGTGACCTTCTTTCCCTCCCAATGGGCATTCGGCATTTTGTAACGTGTATCAGAGGAGGATCCAGCAGGAAGTAGACAACACTCTCAAATTAGGTCACAGGGAGTTAAAAATAAAAAAAAAAACCCAAAGATAATTCTATACCCTGGGCTAAAAATAGCCAGGCAGTATCTTACAAGGTACCACATCCAGGGCTAAAGGGCCAAGAGAGGAGCAGCTACAGGGCCTTTGGGTACAGAGGTCATGAGGACTTCTCTGAAGGGTAAGCCAGTTCTCAGCTCCTCTGGCCCCAGCCTCCTCCAGCCTCCATCTCTGTGAATGTCCCCACTGACCAAGCTTACCAGGAAGCCGGAGAGAAGAACACCTGTTGGTCAGATCGGCTCTGGTCTGGGACCAGAGAGGAGTAGGGATGGTGGATCTTGGGAGCCTGCAGGTAGATAGGAGGTTCACAGCCATCTGTGTATTGTCTATTCTCACTCTGATTTCTAGGGCAGGACACCTTAATTTAGACCTGAATATGGGAGCATTATGACTTTGTAGCCATATAATACAATTACTTGTTTAAAAGACATCCAAGAGCCTGAATACATACAGCTCTAGGATACTGGAGGTAGAATTTCTGTGACCAAGCTAAGTGAGGCTGCACAGACCCATATTTTCCTGACAGAGCTCTTCCAGAAGCTCCGTAAGCAACTCCCAAACCTCTAGACTGATTGGACACTCAAGCACATCCCCAGAGTTCCCCACAGCAAACAAATTATGCTGAGGAAAATGAATGCTGACTCCTACTCCATGATTGAACACAGCTACATCTTCAGTATTTTTTTAAAATTTTGACACAAGATCTCACTAAGTCACTAAGTTGCCCATGCTGCTCCAAGGCAACTCATCTGCAGCTAAGCAAATCCTCCCCCCAGAAATGCTCTCCCTGAAGTCTGATTCTGTCTGCAAGATTGTCAAGTTAAGTATGTCAACTCCCTTGCTTGATCTTTTTCGTTGTATACGGTTGTGAGTTTAGCTTAATGGTTTTCACTTTTCCCCTCACTTACTATGAATCAGTTGCTAATTTTAAGTTTTCAGAATGTTTCTCCTGCAATCTGAATTCTGAATTCTCTTGAGAAATGTTAAAAGTCAGCCATAGTGGGCTTTTATTTTCACATAGGGAAAAACCCAACAGAAGTAGAACTAGGGATGGTGGCTTACTTTAGTTGGTGCTGTAGCTGTTCCTCCCATTCATCCCCCCTGAGTCTGCATGGGAAGATATTTAAATTTTCAGGATCTATAAGCCCATCAGTCCCTGCTAGAGAAAGCACATTCACCTCCAGTTCCATTGTTCTCTTGACAGAATTTGTGAACATAACTCAGTTCTTCAGGTGAAGAATCTTTTTCATCCAGGAACTTAGATCTCCTTGAAAGTTTTTAACAGTCTCAGCAGTGGGACCAATTTTATTCTGCTAAATTAGGGAGAAATCAAAGCCAACTACACTGACTCTTACATGTACTTTGTAGCAAAAGAAAGTGAAGAATTGTCAAAAGAAATAATCAATAGCATACACTGATAATGGTGGGGAGGGGAGGGCGGAGTGATTATTCAGAAACCTGAGTGAGCAAACTCTAATTTGCAAGTTCAGAGCCATGAGAGACTTCAGACACATCGAGGACTGTCATCTTCCCAATAAATGGCTGGAATTCTCTCTGAGTGAAGTTTCTGGGTGTACAACTTGGATCCAAGCCTAGGGTTATCCTTGGAGCGAGATGTGGGTAGCTTCCCTTCCTGTCCTGCACATTTCTATCCTGGTGGCACCTCTGTCACATCCTGAGGGCAGCAGTGTGGTCCTCCTATCCTCATGACCTTTTCATCTACACCTAGAAGAATGTTAGCACCTATCTGATGGTCAGAAATAATCACGTACAGGTAGCACTTTTCTGTGTTCCTTCCAGTCAGCCAGTGTCCTCCTGAGACCCTTTATATAAGTTTACATGTCATTTTGCCATGCTGCACTCAGACTTTTGACCAATCCTAGTCTAAACCCTCCTCGGGTCATTAGGATGTTTCTGACATTTGCATCATCTCTCCGTGGAAGACACTGGTTTATGTGCATTCGCAGCTATATAATCTATGGATAAAATTGTTTGGGAAGCCCTTTTCTGGAATTCTCTAAATTCTCCATTAATCATATGTTGCCTCTGACTCAGTTCAAGGAGTATGACAAGGCTTTCAAGAGAAGGACTGTCAGGAGTCATTATTAATTCATTTCTTAGTTCCACTGTTCTGAATGGTCCTCTCTGTCTTCACTCCTTAAGACTTTATACTTACCAACACCACCCTTCCATTATTTATTCAACATTTCCCTTATCCTGTCTTGTTTCTGCCACAGGACATTTGCACATATTTTTCTAACTGCCTAAAAGACTTCTTCATGCTGCTTCTCCCAATTAATTACATTGACTCTTCCTCCATCTCAGCTCAAACATAACTTCCATGCAAACCTTTCTATCTGTCCCACTCAAACTGTTTCCCACTGAAGACTCATAGAAGCTTATTGTATATACTTATGTGGCCATTTGACTCACTTTTTATACATTTCAGATTTCCTTAGACAATCATAACATGAGACAAAACTTAATGTGATTGGGCTTTATGGAGAAGTTCAAACCCAGGGCAGGAGAGAGGAAGACAGAGAGGAAATGAGGCAGGAAAAGGAATCTAGAATGCAAGATGCAGTGTGGTTTTGAGCTATCCAAGCCTTGTAAGGAACAACAGTGAGCTGCTTCATTACGTGGAATGTCTTCCCAGCAGGTTGCTGGTTGCGTGGTCTGCTGGACTCTGGAAGTTGCTTTTGGAAAGCTTAGAAAGCTGTGCCTGCCAGTATTTCTGTAACTCCTGTTATATTGTTGGTCAAATTGCCTGCATGACAGAATAACTGCATTTGTTTACAGGATGTGATTCTCAGCCCCAGAGGGGCAGCCCAGGCTCAGAGTCAGGGCCGAATGGATCTTCATGTTTCATCAAAGCTTTGGTCTCTATTGGTTTCCATTTTTTCCCCTTCAGATAGGAAGTTTCTTTTGCCCACATGTCTTTGAATTTGAATGAAAAGCTGCTGTAGGTTGAGACTGATAGCATGGTCTGCCCAGTCTTTGAGAGAACAGGATCTCTACCTGCCTTTTGTTCCCACCCTTCCCTGTTTGTGGAGACACACAATTTCTAGCATGTGGTCAATGCTTAGGAAAATGAGCTGATCTATGTGAAGCTCTTAGAGTAGGGACCCACTTGTCTTCAGCACTGTATCTATATCACCTATTTCCTTTTTTGCTGCCTCAAATGTCCATTGAGCAAGTTTGCATAAGTGAAGTGGGAATGATTGGGTTTGGAAACTTAGGGATACTCCCCAGGTATCCTCTGCAGCCCTTTAGATGTTTTCTGTGCCCTCCCCAATCCTACCCTCTGCTCTTCACTGGAGAGGTCTCCACTCCTCCCAAGGCCATTTGGATTTGCCTACTGATATGTGTTGGGGACTCTGGCAAGGATGAGAGGGGTAGAGGAGAAGTGGGGCAGGCTGTGTGTTCCCTGGCTCTCTCTCCTCTTGGAGACTGCCTGCTTCTCGGGGGGGAAGTCCCCATTCTTCCTCTCCATATACTTTCTCTGCTTAGTTTTCTCCTGCTGGTTTTGGGTCTGCTTCCATGGCTCACCCTTGTTCCTGGAGACCTGGGGATAATGATGGCTGGGCTGAAACTGGTGCAGTCCGGTTGCTCCACACCTGCCATGCTTTGGTTGCTGGCACCTGTTTAAATCAGGGAACATTCCCTTGAACTGCCTCAGCTTGAGATGACCCTGCCAAGTACAAATCCCACCTCTGCCATTCATTATGTCTAACACCATAACCAAGTTCCTTCAATCTGTCTTAGGTTTAGTATCTTCATCTGCAAAACACCCAAGCCAGCGTCTCAAATTCAAATGCCCAGGCAGAGTCTAGGCAAGTGTCTCAAAAGAGGAGACAGGTCCGTACCTCTCTGTAACCTTTTCTCCATTCCCACCTTGCTTGTGTAAGAAACAGGCCAAGCTGGCCAGACACTTCAACTTGTCAAAAGAACCCAGAATCCAATTATATGCAAAGTCCCTTGGCTTTGAAATTGGGCAACCAATTAATATTAACTTAAAAAATATTGAGCAGACCAAATGTTGCATTAATAGTTTACTGAGAGGACTGGCAGTGAGGTGGCTGAGATGGTGCTGAATGTTGGCTTCGAGTCTCTTCTGCAGAGCCGGACTGCCTGGCCCGAGGTGAGACTCTGCTGCCATCGAGACCGGTGACCTTGCGTATTTTATTTAGCTTCTCTGAGTACCGGTTTTCTTATCTTCAAGATAGGGATAATGTTATGACTATTTTGTAAAGTCATAATGAAGATTAAAATACTTAATATTTATAAAGATTTAGGAGAATGAACATAGAAAGGATTATATAAGTGTTTGTTAAATAAGTGAGTCACTGTGATAAGCCTGCCTTATGCCATGCTTGGCATATTAGAGATTTTCAATATATGAGGAGGATTTGAAAAATGAATGTCCAGAACATTTAAACGATGTGAATCTAAATACAAATTTCTCCAGTTTCATCTGTGTTACTCAGTTAACATAAACTTCACAATAATGGGAGCTTTTAAATTTCATCTCTCCCTCCAGAATGGTTTATTTAATGCCACTAGCCTTGAGATAGTGCCTGACTTCAGAGGTCTCCACCAGGGTATATTGATACTCAGCCTTAAGATTGTTCTAATAAGCTTTATTGACTTGGTGAACCTTGGAGTACTTTTTATTGACATGCGGTGTAAATCATTCCATCTGACATTTGAATGTCCTTTCGCCAAGATGTGTTAGGCCTTACATGGCATACTGAGCTCCCAGTGACGTGTGCCTTTCTTAGTCAGGCATGCAGTGGCTTAGATGGAGACATCACATGCACAGGCTTGTTTTAGGCTGAAATTGGATGGGGAAGAGGTCATGAAATTTTGTGCTATTGTAAAAAACATCAGGAGCAACTATAGGAGGGTTGTATATTTTAATGGGAGCATAGCTCTATCTTCTGACTTTAGAAATTATAAGAAGCTAAGAGTTACCCTTTTCTTCCTTCCTTCCTTCCTTCCTTCCTTCCTTCCTTCCTTCCTCCTTCCTTCTTTCCTTCCTTCCTCCTTCCCTTTTCTCTCCCTCCCCTTTTTTCTTCCTCTTTTTCTCTTTGTTCCCTCTATCTCTGCATCTTTCTCTCTGCCTCTCTTTCTGTCTCTTTCCTTTCCTTATTCTTTTTTTCTTTTTTGTGGTGCTGAGAATGGAACCCAAGGGCTATACATGCCAAGAAAGTTCTCTGCCACTCAGCTATTCCCCCAGCTGGAGACTGATTCTCAATAATCCAGACCATGAGAACTGCAGATATCAGACTTAAAGAGAAAGTCCCATGACTTCAAATTGGGAAGTTTCGTTTTTTCTCAGATTTATTCTTGGAAATGGGAACAACATACCCTGTAGCTGAAATCCTCTAATACAACAGCCATTTAGAGAACCATCATCCTTCCATGAACTTGGATAATGTTTTATAAGCCCATATGGACACTTGTTCCCTTGCTGAATCATTCTGCCAATGTTTATTGAGCATCTGCTACTGGCTAGGCACCTGCTAGAGCCAGGAGAACACTGACAAATGTAATCATGTCCCTGCCCTTGGGGAGCTCATGATCTAATTGGGAAGATATGAAACTGATCGTTATTAAACAAGGCATTAAGTGCTTCAATAGGGCAGGTGTTTTCCACTTTGCCATGTTTTGAGATGGATCATTCCCGTTTAGGGGGACTTCTGAGCAGCATCTACCCACTGGATGCTAAATCATTCCCTCTCCCATTATGATAGCCAAACACGTCTATAGATATTACCAAATGTCCCCTTAGGGACAACATTTCCCCTGCTGAGAACAGAGATATTAATATAATTTCCTGGGAAAGGAGCAACTGTACCAGGCAGAAGTTGGGTGGATTTCTCAAAAGGATGATGGTGCTGGGGCCGGGTCTTGAGATTGCAATGTGCTCAACAGGTTATGGACGAGAGGTTCAGCACCGTAGACCAAGGGGAGGCAGTGAGAACAGCAAGCAGTTCTTTTTGGAGTGAGATTAGACTGCAGGGCAGATGAGGGTGAGAATGCAGGTGATGTTTGTCATTTGGAATGAAAAGAGAGAATCCGATACACCTACGCATTGGCTACATATTGCAATGGCAAGAGGTGTGAGCAGGGCAAAGTGTTCCCCACAAAGAGGCTGTCACTCTAAGTCAGAGGAGGGATGCAGAGACACAGTGAGTGGGGTGCAGGGAACCTATCAGGACTAAGGGAGGAAAAATGAGAGTTTTAATGTGAGACTTTCAAAGGTGAGTGCCTGGCTCATGAGCTCTTCTGCAATGTGGATCTGCTTTCTTCTCCACCATGTGTCACCACATCGCTTCCATTACACTGGAGAATAAACCCAGGGCTTCATACTGAACTATATGGATTTTTTTTTTACACAAAATCAAAATAAATCACTAAACTCTCCAGGCTGTGCTCCAGCTTGTGATCCTCCTGTCTCAGCCTCCTAAAGTTCTGGGATTATAGACATGTACCCCCAAACCTGATTTCTGCCACGCATTTAGGATTGGATCTTGGTGGAGTCACATTTTTAAGATGTAATGGTTAACCCTGTGACCCTTTCCTTCGATGGCTGCAGTCCTATGTGACCCCCTCCTTTTGAGTGTGCACTGGACCATTACATCACTACAACACTAATCAAGAATTTTCACTTGTGAGGTCAGGTCAGGACAAGACGTTGGTTTTTCTTTTGAGTTCTGCTCCCATGCTGTAAGAGAATCAAGCTGCCTTTGGTGAGCTCCCTGTGAGGAGGAACTCACAGTGGTCAGTAGCCAGGATCTTCAGTCCCTACATCCCAAGGAGTGGTCTCTAGCTGTGAACTGCTGGAGAAAGCCAGGAGGTGGATCCTAGTCTGATGGAACCTTGAAAAGATGCTGCAGCCACACTGATGCACTGATTCTGCCCAGGAGATAACTTGAACCAGAGAAGCCTGTGAACTACATAACACAGAACTTCAGATGTTCTGATCATATTTGTTGTTTTGAGCTGCTAAGTTTTGGGGTAAATACTTACACTGGTGAGAGCAAGAAATGCCAATACAGTGGATTTTTGTTTCTAATTTATTTTTGAAATACGGTACTCAACAAATAAGTACTCACCAAATAAGTCACTAGACTGATTATAAACAGCAGCCCAGTTGCCTGGCGAAGAGTCAGGTGATAACACTCTGTTCTGAGTTATAGATGTGCAGGTGGGAATTCAGCTCCCATGTGAAGGTTGCAGAGAGCTTTAGTATCTTGAAGCCAAGAGACATAGAAGGTGATTTAAGCAGAGCATAGGAAGAGTCATAGGCTAAGCAACATTGTTTCATAAGGTAGCGTCTGTGTGGAGATGTTAAACAGAGAGACAGGGAGGAGGCACTAGTTCAAGGCCAGGGTGATGGCCAGGATTGTGTTGTCTCTGAAGCCACAGTGATAGTTCACACAGCAAATGATGAAGTGACAGCAAACAGGATCCAGGACTGAACATGGCCTAGGGACGATCAGGGAAGAGGATGCTCTGCTAATAGTGAACAAGTGTCATGGGGGAGACCAGGCTCCCGTAAGTTATGAGGTGATGAGGAGGCTGGAGGTGACACAATGAAATGATTCTGCAGAAGCTTGGTAGTCAGAGGTGGAGCCAGCCCAGGAGTTCACCTTAAATTGAGGGGAGTCACAGGAGGAGAGTTGACAGAGGAGAACTGCAGCCTTCTGCTTCCCAGTGACCAGAAGTGATGAAGAGGGGCCAGAAGGGAGGCTTAATGGGTGAAGCAGATCCCAGGAGAGGAACTGGAGCTGAAAGCAGGTGCTCTGGCAGGGTATTTAGCCTTGGCATTAACAAGTGTGTTCAGATAAGTACTTAGGTTTTGGTTCAACATCTGTCCTGCACTGTTCTGTATTCTCTGTGAACAACTCCAGAAAAAACGTGATTGCTTTTATTGCCAAGTTGCTTAATTGCCTTACGAGATAACAGCAAGCAGGCTCATCTTGGAGCTTTTGAACACAGAGACGAATCAAAGCAGAAAGAGGTAGAGAAATCAAATAGACTGTTGGCCTTTTCATTGACAGTCCCTCAAGTTGGTTCCCCCTTCTTTTGTCACTCCATTAATGGTGGTTGACATCTGTGAAATACTTTTTAGACTAAAAATAGAGAGATGCAAGAAAATTCTACCTGCTCTCCTAGGGCATGTGCTTTGTGCTTTACTGATTTTTCCCCTCTTGTCCATTATAAAAGAACTTCTGCAAATGCCAGACGTGCAGTGCTCTCTGACAGTGATTCGAAGATTGCTGGCACTTCACACTCTGAAAAGAAACCGCAGAAAGCAGCAATGGCACCTCACTCAGTTTGCCATCACCCCAACTGCCAATACATTTCACTAGGTGGCGCATCACCCTCCCACCTGTGAGCCAGGCATGGCTCGGATGTGAAATACCTGATACAGTCAACTTCTCAGGTCTCTGGGATGCGATTTCAGGATGCTGATGCCTCATTTGTTTATTCTTCCCAACATACGACATTAGTTTCCCTGTCCTGCTTGTGGCTCCTGAGTCTTCAAAACAGCACCTCTCAAGTGTCCTGACTCCTTGCAAAGTACCCATAGATTTTAATGTATTCATAAGGGCACAGTTATTCTTTCAGAGCACTGCCAACAATCACCTCCTTTTTATGGGTTGACAGTACAGCAACAATTATACTTTCAAAGAAAAGGAAAACATCCCTGACAAAACTTCAAATCTTATAGATAGGCAGTGTGATCAAAATGTATGACATTTAAATTTTAAGATTTTTATTACAGTAAAGGACACATTGTCATTAATGTCACTCAAAATACTCCCTTTTTTTCTCTCCACTTTCTGAAGCAGTTCTGGAAGTTCTGTTTCATTAGTTATGCTGTCATGTCTTCTTTGATATTCTGAATAGATTCAAAACGTTTACAGCAATTCCTTTCAAATAAAAACATTACAGTGTGTCCTCATCCATCTTATTCACTGGGCTCCATCACTGCACAATTTCTGTCTTTTCTCCCAAAGTCAGAATGACCCAAAAAATGGCTTGGTTACTTTTGCATCAGTGATTCACAACTTAAAAGAAAAGAGGTTTATTTTGGCTCACAGTTTTAGTAAATGGTCAGCTGGCTCTGGTACCAAAACAGAATGGGAATGAACACATAGCCCCTGGAAGCAGAGAGAGAAGGGAAGAACCTGTGATAAGAACACACCCTTTTAGGTCACACTCCAGGGACCCACCTCTGACCAGGCCCCATCTCTTAATAGCACATTTAGGTAGTGCACTTTTAAATGGATCAATCTATTAAAGAGTATTGTACCCACATGATCCATCAATTTCTAAAAACATGAGGCTTTGGGGAGTGTTTTAGATCTAAACTATAATAAATAATAAACATTTTGAACCAGTTCAGCATATTGTACAACCATGATAGCTACTAAAGATGCTCACAAAAGAGGACTTCCAGAGCTGCTTCAGAAAGTGACAAGAGTGACAAGATAAACTTGTTCAAGGGGGGATTAATGTGTCTTTAACAGTAATAATTCTTTTTTAATTTAAGCATTTTCCATGCTTAGATTTAAATTTCTGATTCCACTGTGTATGTTATAAAGTCCCACCTTTTCCACCTCCAGCCATGTCCACAAGTTTTTCCATGGTCAAATAAATACCCTGGTGTTCTACATATAGTACTACAGCACTTGTACCATGGGGTGTGTCCATGTTTGCGATGTGTGCGTGTGTATGCATATCAGGATTTAAGATTTAGATTTCTGTTCTCAGTTCAGATGTCTTGAATCAGAATCTGTAGAGTAGGGCCAGGGATCTGAATTTTGACAAGAATTTCAGATGTTTCTTAAGTACACTACAGTTTGTTAATTGCGAGACACTGGTATGTTCTATCAGTGGAGTTTTGTAGGTAATAATAGGGTTATGGGGTTTTTCCCCCTTACTGGGCACATAAGTAACTGTTTTCACAAAGACACCATGTTCCCTTCTTTCCACATGAGGGCATGAAGCACAGAGAAGATGCCCACTGCCTTATGCCCTGGGTCCTGAACCCTAGGCGTTTGTTGTAACAAGCATGCCATGTGGGGCACTGAGTGCCATCACCTGAAGTTCCATCCCAGAATTTGCTCTCATCTCTGGATTTGACTCTACTTGTGCCCAAGGAAGGCTGGAAATGACATTGGATTAACACTCTCCACACACACAAAATGACCCCAACCACTAATGAATGGTAATTAGTATGGAACTAATCAAACACCCTTGCCCCAGAGTGGATATAGGGAGCACAGTCCATAATGGCTCCCAGAGTTAAGAATAATCTATAGCTACCTATAGTTATAACTTGCTTGATGACACTTTTTTCCCCCACTGGTTTCTGTCCTGTTCTCCTCGTCTGCATGATGCCATGCAGTTGGGCCAGTGTTTTCTGGGTTCATCTCTAAAGTTCACTACTTGACTTACACACCTGTCCGAGGGGCCCCTCTGGGGGAAGCATAGGAGCCTCTGAAGATTAGTGAGCAGAGACCTTTAGCTGAACCTTACTGATAATGTGGGAAGGTCCAGCAGAGAAATCTGGACCCAATAGAAACATGCTTTGTGGGAACCTCACTGTGACCAAATGTCCACATTGAGTACTGTAGATGTTTATGCTTCCAGAATCCCAGATTACTCATGTAATTATACTTCTTCATACTATCTGCTATATAGTCTTAAAAGATATCTCTAGTAATTCTTTTTATTGTTTAGATGTTTATACCTCTTAACTGATGTATAAGAAATAGAAATAATGAGTATACAAACTCAGAATACAGTAATGCATACTCTGACCATGATTTATAGATACTTTACTGCTTACAGAATCTATAATCTACCAGTAACCACTGAAAATGCATATTCTTCCTCATCAGGTTGCATATTTCATCCTAAATGGCCTAAATATCTTTACTTATCCGTTTGTAATAAAATGACTGGGATTTAAAGTAAGTGCATTTGAAAGAAATCGATTGCCAATACTCTGTGTTGCTAATACATGGAACATTTTTCCCCCTGAGGTGTTGGTACATTAAGGCAAAACTATTTATGTTCTTATTATAAATTCATTAACTATTTACACCTCATTGACTTGCAACTTTGTTTTTCCTTGAGAAGTTTCAATTTTAACCTTCGTGGGTGACTTTGAATGCAACTGCAATGCAGTACTATTTCTGTTTTTTCAAAGTGACTTTTAGTAGGACTTCAGAATATGAATACACTTCTCCTGTCTTATTGAACATTTGACCCCCTGTACTTATGGAGAGATTTTGGAAATGTGGCATAGAGCACCTTGATCTGGTACCAGACTGTGAAAGATTTTAAAACAGGGTCTCCTTGAACTTGTTAAGTTTGTAAGTTTTGAAAATTGACTTCTTTGAGCCTCAGTTTCCATATGTGTATATGATGTTAGGGTTCCCTAGAGGAACAGACTGACTAGAAAATATATATATATATATATATATATATATATATATATATATATATGCACTTATGCAAAGGTAGGTAGCGTTACACCAGCCACAGTGACCCTCTGCCCACTGGAGAGACAGAAGATCCAGCAGATGCTCAGCCCCAGAGAGTGGAAGCTGCAGAACAAGAGGGATCAAGGATGCAGCACAGTCCAAGGTTGAAGGCCTGGAAACTCCCTGGAGAGTCATTGGTATGAGTCTGTGTTGGAAGGCTGTAGAAACTGGAGACCTGGAGACCTGTGTCCAAAGGTTATGAAGCAAAGGATGAGCTCATTCAAGAAGACTGGACTTTTCCAAATGGTCACACCTCCTTCTTCTTTCCCTTGGTATTCCATGCAAGCCATAAGTCTATTGGTTGCTACCACTCATAACCAGGGTTGGTCTTTCCCCTTCAGTTGGGTGACCTATGTGTCAGCCATCCACAGACATGGCTTGCTAATCTTTTGGGGATTCCTTAATCCATTTAAATTGAAATATGATTAACAGTCACAGGCGGAATGGTAATAATAATACTATCTATCCTACAGGGCACCTCTGAGATTAGATATCCTACCTCTGGCTGATCATACATTAGTTCCCAACACAGTTTTTAGTTTTTCTCCTTTGGCCAAATCCTAAAAAGACACATCTTGACTCCTCACTACCATACCTTGTAGGAGAACAAAGCTGGCATCTAGCTTGAATTCACCACTCAGTTGCAAGGAACTCAAGTTGACACACTCATTTTCTAATAATCACTGGGCTAGGAATTTACTCCTACTTTCAAAGCTAGAGGAAAGGAGGTTTGTCACAAACTTTGCACCCTCTAGCATAGTGAGGATTTGGAGGTCGTATTGTGATGGCAGGGGCAGGCAGCCCAAGAACCTGAGAGGTATAAATTCCAATGCCTGCAAATGAGGAAAGCAGGGGTATTACCCAGATCATGGTGCATCCATTACAGATGATCTGCTAGAACTGAGCTGTCACTGCGTGCCAGGTACAATGCTGAGGAATGGCTTATGGGTTAGACCATTTATTTCTCATGCCAACGCTGAGTGAGAGATGGCATTAGTGCATGGTTTTTGAATCCTAAGTCAACTACCTAGGAACTTGGGGACCATGAGTGCATTATTTCTCTAGTTCTCAATTTCTTCTATAAGATGATAGCAAATCCTAGTTATGGAGTTGATTAGTTCATGGCACAAAGAAGGCCTGAGCTAGTGTTAGTACTATGTCACTGTAGTCATACCTCTGTACTTGACTATGCTGAAACTTGTCAAATTTGATACTTTTCGATGTGAAAATTTTGTATTTGTTTGGTACTTGGTGTACAAGCTACAACTTGTTGGTGTTAATTGCCTTGTGATTCACTATGCTTTCCAGCTGAGACGATTTTGTTTAATGCTGATTGTTTTTGGCATACATCATACCAGGAGAATACTACTGCCATTTGATGGGTAGTAGCTAAGGTGCTGCTGAGCTCTGAAAGAATGAGCCAGTTCAATGCATAAGTGCTGTGTTTGAGTAACTCTGTTTTAGGCCACATATGATCTCCTCGTCCTCTGCATAGTACTGGAAATGAAACCCAGGGCCTTTGCATTGAGCTATATCCTCAGCCTCTTTTTATTTTTTATTTTGAGAAAGAATCTCACTGAGTTGCCCAGATGGGGTTCAAACTTTCAATCCTTTTGTTTTAGCCTGCTGAGTGCTGTGATTGCAGGTATGCCTCACCACACCTGGTTTTTCACTACGGTTCTTGTTATCATCCCCTCTCCTTGTTCAGGATGCTATTTTCATTACTGTTATTGTTTTCTTGTCATCGTTTGAAGAATGTAGACAGCAGAAGAAAAGGGATAAAACCAAGGAGAGCAGGAGAAACCATTGTTTGTGTGACATTTTAAAATACAGCATGAAAGTGTGTGTCTTCAGAGAAAAAGACTTCATCCTTGAGTGCTGGAGAGCTCATTCTCAGTATTAATGTGTTGGTTAATATCAGAACTTTGACCTACATGACAGATGGTGAGTTAGTTCAACCAATCAATAACTACGTATTGAGTATCTGCCATGTGTTCAAGGACTGAGGGAGGGATGGAGAATGTAAGGTGCGATCCATACCCCACGGCCCTTAGACTGCTTTAATTAATTCATTGTTGACCCAGGCCATGATAAAGCTCTCAGGTAATCCTGGGGACTGAGAACCCACGGCAAAGCAAGTCTTATATAATATTAGAACTATGCAAAACTTTGACTGAATTCAGACATTTGCACATGAATTTGAGTACAGTGTCATCTCTTCTGTGCCTGCTCTGGGAAGGTAATCTGGAAAAAGAAATGAAAGGCGGCAGGGTTACTTTGATTTTTTTTTAGTTCATTTTTTGATCCTTTTGCAATTCTATCTAATGTATCACTTATCACATGTTAAAATGCTAGAGTATTTTGAAGTAATGCACTAATCCCTAGAATTCATTGAACATTTATCTTGATTTTCTGGAAAAGTTATTTAACAAATGTAACATAATAATGGAGAAAAATAGTCACTGAAACATGAGAAAGATAAATAGTGGGAATTAGGGAGCTGGTGGGTCTCAGGAAGCCAGTGAAAGGCTCCTCACTGCCTGATGGTAAAGTAAATATACCTCACAATTCAATTTTGCACCTTTTCTAAACAACCCAGGCTACATCTTCAGCCTCATCTTTTACTATCTTGTCTCCCTGCCATCTTCCACTCTCCTTGAAATCACATAACTCTGTATCAAATAGATTTGCTGGTCCTGGGAGGAACTATACTGTTTCACTTTGGGAACTACCTAAAGAAGACATTCTTCTTCTCCAGGAATGTCCTCCCCTCGCCTCTCAGTACTTCCTACAACCTTCTCTGTTTAGAGTGATCTTTTCTAAAACCTTGCCTGACCTTCACTTTAACCCATGTCTGGCTATATTTTCCATTCACTATTAACCACATTTTTTGCAAACCTATTTCAATCACTTATTTGTGTGCCTGATGAGCCTATTATACTATAAGCACATGTGAGTATTAATTCCAGAGTTAATTGATTGTGTTAAAAAAATGCCTAGTGAATTACTAAAGCAGGTACCTTGTTGTGTCTGGGTGGGTCATGAAGACCTGACCTTGGACACTACATATGATCCTTCACTTTTCCTCCCTGACACTCTTCCCCTACCTACTTTCTGGTCATCAAGAACTAAGGAGCTTTATTTCACCATGCCATGCACTTCCACCACGATGTTTATGCCTTGCAGCTAAATGCTCATAGACTGAAATTGTAGGTATTTGGTGTTGTTTCAGTGATGAGGAAGCTCACATAGAAAATTGATACCAGTCACTGCTGTGGCTATGCCTTACCTTGTGATTTAGAAGCTTTTGGAACCAGTTTGTTGGAAGAGTTTAGAAAAGTTTGGAGATGCCAGCTAGAGAAGCTCCAATATGCTGTAAGTAGAGAATGAGGGTGACTGTTCAGAGCTCAGAAGATAATAATGTTGATAGTAATGCAGATAGTAAAGGCTAAGTTTAGGAGGTATCAGTTGGGAACAAAAACTTCACTAGCAGTTGGACTAGAAGACCTATATGAAACACTGGCAGAAACTTTTTCTGTTTCTTATGTGCTGAGACTTTTCAGGGGGCTGAGGTTGGGGGTTGTGGACTAGTTAATCTCACAGAGGAAATTTCAAAGCAGTCCAACACTCAGACTGTAGCATGGGCATTGCTAGATTTTTACCTAGATGTATAGTCAAAAATCCCAGAAATTGGGGGTCAAATTAAAGCTCTCCTCCTTTAAATTTTGAACATGGGGTGTTATAGTCAGGGGTTGCAAGGAGAACAGTTACATGCAGGACACATAATTTATAGTATTATTTATAATGGTCACACAAGGAGTCAATTACAACAAAAGTGCAGGAAATCTGTCCACTGCCCTAAAGACCTAGAAAATCCAGTCTAGAGCCTGGCTACCATGTCAATAACCTGGACAAGTTTGGCTGAAAACCTAGAGCCCACGGCAATGACCCATGCAAGTCTATCCCACAGATCTGCTCTGGGAAGGCCCAAAGGTCAGTGATGGAAGCTAGAAAGTCTATGCCAGCAAGGTGAAAGGATCTGTGCCAGCAAGCCAAGTGTTCTGTACTGGAGCCAAGAAGTAATGCTCAAAATAAGGACCAGGGCTCCCCTGAAATTACCACAGCCATCCTCAGTGACAATGAGTTCCCAAGCTCCTCTGGTGATGAGAACAGCCGAATACATATCAGCAAGCCAGCGTGACAAGTTCTCTTGGAGATTAAACAGCCCACATCTTCCCCTCTGGAGCCAGGAAGTGATGCTCAAAGAAAGGACCAAAGCTCCCCCAAAGTGAACTGCAGTCATTCTCAGTGACAAGGTCCCAAGCTCCGCTGATGATAATAGCCAAGTTCATATTAGGGGAACCAGCATGGCAGGCTCCTACAGGAGAACCAACTGCTCCAAACAGTAACACTTAGGTGAATCCACAATGCTATTCTTCCTCTCCAGATCTCCTTTTTATGCTGGCAGCAGTCCTCAGATGGGACATCCATGCTCAGCGCCATACTGATTCATTCAGTTCAGTTGGTATCTAAGTTGACCACTAGTTACCAATCCACTACACAGAGATTATGTCTCAGTTATGTACTAAATGGCTCACATGAGGTACCAGCCTTGAGAAAGTTACACTTGGATGGCTGAGAGAATGAGATACTAAACTAATGGATGAATAACTAAATTTCTCAACCCTTTCCAAAGTGATTAGCTTACGCAGAGCACAACATATGGCAGGTCAGGAGGAAGGTTTATCAAACAGTTACTGCACTTATAAGGTGGCCAGTCTATGCCCTGGGGAACAAGTCCATGACATCATCAGTCCTTCAGTTTTGAGAATGTCATGGTTTATATCTAGATGTCCTCCAAGAGTCCCATATGCTCAGAGTTGTGGCTTTTGCAAGGGGATTGGGTCATGGTTTCAGAGCTGGATGTGAAAGGCGAGACCTGGTCAGAAAAGGTGAGTCCCTAGGAACGTGACTAGGAAAGCTATATCTCCTTTTTCTGCTCCTCCTTCTTTTCTCTACTTTGTAGCTGCCATGGCATAAGCAGTTACTCCTCTGCCATGCCATCCTTCCTTTGAGTCAGCAGACTATGGACTGAATACATAAGCCAAAATAAGCCTCCCTCCTTTAAATTGCAGGTGCTGGGTGTTTTGTCACAGTGATGAGGAAAGTGACTAAGAGAAGAGCCAAAGGACACTGTCTCATCCAGGTGGAGGCTACAGATGTGTTCCAGGTTGGGGGAACATCATATGCAGGAGTAGAGACCTGCAAAAGAGAGGCACCCTGGATCACAGGGTCACTTAGAGCCCGGTAACCCAAGCACTTATAACCTACTTCGAGGACTTAAACTTCACTCTAGGGGGCAATGAGAAGTCATAGAAGGATTCCACATTGAAAAGTGAGACAACGAAGTTTGAAATTTAGATAGTTCTCACTCAATTATGAGGCTACAAAGTCTTTGTTTTAAAAATAAACATTATGGAAGATACCATTTCTGACAGGCACGTATATCAGAAATTGCAAAGAGTTTTTCATGTCCAGTAGGAGGCGCCAAAGCCTCCTGGTTCTTTATAACCAGGGTTGGGGGATGCGTGTTCTGGATGACTGTAGGAGGTCTAGTTCAGCACCTCTCACTACATTTTAGTGACTCAACATGGAGAAGTGACAGGAAAAAAATAAAAAACGCCTCTCTACTTGGAATACAATAGCTTATTGCAAAAAAGAAAATGGACTTTCCAAGTGAATAACATAATAGGCTATATTGATCGTTTTTCTAGTTTTATTTTAAATTCTAAAGGATATGTGCCTCACTCATGCTACCCTGTCTTAAGCCAAGAAGTAGCACAGGTAAAGCCCTGTTTGTCACTCATTGGTGATATATAAGTCTCTTTCTACTCTGAAATAAATAAACCAGAGCAGATTCAAACTGACCTTGATTCTAAGATTGTTGAATATATTTTATTTCATTCTTGATGGTAAAAAAATATTAAAAAATAATAAGAGAACCTAGTGATTACCCCGTTTTAATGAAACAACAGCAAGTGTTTCTGCCTTGAATGATTGCATTCATTTTTTCCTTTCTGGAATAAAGATGAAGGAATGTTAGAGAAACAATTCCTGTTGGTGAATTTGTGCAAAACATTATATTTCAACAGAAGTTCCCATTAACTGCCATTTATTTTTTCTCTCATTATTGATAATTTGCTTTTAAATTGAGAATTCCTCTTTTACAACCCATCTCATCTCCCTGCATGGCTAGACAATTACATTTAAATTCTCTGGCTTTCCCATTGTAAACAATTTCTGGGGGAAATGATTATGATGTTACTAACCCAGATTTATGGCTTCAGTGTGCTACCACTGAAGGATAAAGACTAGTATAAAGGGAAAAAAGTTGTTTACATACAAATATGTTATCATCAAAAAGAGCCTTGAGAAAGCCTATGGTAAAACCAACCCAAATTGCAAATCACTGCTGCCAATGATAAAGATGTCTCTCTGGGTTCTGCAAACTTATTTTCTCAAGTGAGCATAAAGAATTGCATGGTTTAAAGAAAAATTCTACTTGTAGGTGGGATATCCCTTTATTGGAATGTGGGAAGGAAAACTAGCCTGAGAGGATTACAGAGGAATCACTGAGTCTATTTAACAGGCCTCAGGCAACAGTTACAAAGGCACACAGGACCTGTGCTTTGGAAATCGCACAGCTCCATTAGAAAAGGAACCCTCACGGAAAATGCAGGGCAGTCAGACCAGAGGTTGGGAACCTGAGCCAGAGAGTCAGCTCAGAGGCTCAAGGTTGGACATGGCCATGTCCATTTTCATCTGCCCTTGAGCAGGCAGGGATCTCATGAAATTAGGTGGACTTTCCTTGGAAAGGATTCTGGTTCCTTGCCAACTTTATGACCTTGAGCCAAGGTTAGAATATATTAGACTTCAAACTTTATTGAGTTTGTCACTTGGAATGTTTGCCAAAACAGCAACAACAACCAAAAGAAAAAGTAAAGAGAAAAACAAACCAAAAAAAAAAAAAAAAGGAAGGGAGAAATAAAAGGAAAAGGACACAAAAGTAGAATTTCAGGCTCAGAGTTGAGGGAGTGTGGGGGCTCAGGAAAGGAGAAATGTGGCTTTAACTTCTGAACACCTTCTTCTCTGATCTGTGAACTGGATCAACCCATGGTTAGGACTTCATCTAGTCATTGCTTAAAACAACAGCTGGGAAAAATATGTACTTATTAAGTAGTAATAGGATTAAGGAGTCACAGGTCTTCTGGTGTAAGGCAGCTGCTAAGAGAGCCAGTGCACTGTCCAGGAATAGGAGGACACTAACTCTCCAGGAGGGAGGTGTGGTTTTGAGGGGTGAGGACCAGTCCAAGCTGACCAGCTTTCCACATCTCAGACAGGGCTCCATTTTTGCCAGACCTTGAGATTTGAAGATTTACTGGAAAACTTCTCAGAGCAAAAGCGGATTGGGGCAAGAGGCCGCTTCCACTTTTTGCTCCTTCAGGGACTTTGTTTTCTCTCTTTGGGGGTCAGGATGAGGAGAGCGCTGGTGCCCCTTGAGCCAGCGCACTTTGAGACAACACTGACTTGTGCGCGCCAAGGACCTACGTTCACTGGTCCGGAATCCAACTTTCAGGTTAGACCCCTTTAGGCAAAGAGCCTGAGGCCTAGCTGCCTCGGAATCCGGGGTGCTGGAGGCGGTTGCCGCGACGCGGGAAGGGAAGGGGGTGGGCGCGCTCCCTGGCGCACCAGATTATTTTTGGCTCAGTAGTCTGGGCTGCTTGCTGCCTGTCGCGCGCGCGCGCGCATTCGCGAGCACGCTCGCGCGCGCACACACACACACATATACACACACGCACACACGCACGTACATACACATTTTCTCATGCGCTCTCTTGCTCTCCTTTGTTTATTTTCCAATCTATATTTTTGTTGGAGGAGCTCTCTTTCAATTTCTCCCGCCTGCCTTCAAGCGCTCCTGAGGGTCATCTGGGTGCACGCTGCTCTCCCCATCACTCCAGCCCCCTCTCCTGGTCTCCCTGAGCGCGGGGTTTGAAGGTCACCTCCTTTCCAGTCCCCCTGCGAGCTGCGCCGCCTCCTCCAGCCTGAGCCGGTGGCGTTGGCTGCGCTGCCTTGAAGTGGTTGTCGCGGCAGCGGACAGAGCTGGGGTCCGCGCAGGGTGGGGAAACCCGAACTGCGAAGGGGAATCCCTCCCCCTGCACCCCAGCTCCGGCGGCACCCACGTAGGGGTAAGCGCTCAGCTAGCCTCCAGAACCACAGAGGCGGGGGCGGCATCCGTGAAATCCACGCGTGCGCCTCAGGGGCCAGAGAAGAAGCGAGCTGCACGCCCCGCGTCTGGAGGGTACAGCCGTGCGCCCCGCCCCAGCGTCCGGAGCGAGAGAACTCCGAGCCTCCAACAGAGGCAGCCCAAGGAACAGCGAAACGCGCGCCCCGGGATCCAGAAAACCTCGCAGCCATCAGAGCCCGGGGCAGTTCGGACCCTCGCTGCGGCCAGGCAGGGGCGCCAGAGCGGGATTGACCTGCTCGTGAAGTTGGGGACAGTGTGGGAGAAGCCAGCACCCTGCTTCGCCGCCTCCAGCTCATGGTGAGCGTGGCTGGGGGTGCCGAGAGCGTGGGGGAAATCAGGGGTCTGGGGCAGACGAGAAGGCAACGGCAGGCGGACTCGCCGCGAGTTCCAGGTAAGTCAAGGCGTTGTCACCTCTTTTAACCTGGCCCAAGGGGTCTTAAGAAGGGGAAAGCCAGGTCCCAAGAGCTTGGCCTTCTCCCAGTGCGAGTCCGGGCGCGGTGGACGGGAACTTTTCAGTGCGTGTGGAGAAATCTCGCGCGTGTCTTCTCAGGGGGAAAAGACAGACCCCGCGCGTCGCTTCGCGCAGCAAATCCTTCCTGGCTCCTGGGATCCGGCGCGCCTAGGCGAAGCGCGCAGGCTGCCTTGTCAGTGCTGCCAGCAATCCCAGGTGCGGAGCGGCAGCAGCCTGCCCGCGCACTTCGGTCAGTCCCCCTGCCGCCAGCTCAGAGGCTGTGCTTGGCGCGCCCCCCGGCGCTGCCTCCTCTGCCTCTCTTTGCTAGGTCTGAGGGAAGAGGAACCTCGGTGACCTGGGAGGGCACTGGGAAGCACCTGGCCCCTAGTGGGCAGAGGGGAGCAGGAGGCTGACTGGGGCGCAGCGACTGTGTTTGTTGGCGGCAGGTCAACGCCCCAGATTGTAAACTAACCCCAGGGGAGGAGGCTATCCTGGAAACTCAGAAGTTGGGAACTCCAACCCCTCCCCCTGTTCCCTTGGGCACCCTAGAGCATCCTCATTTGGAGGGCGAATCCTAGGGGTCGCAGATCCCTGCACAGGCGGGGCCGCCGCGTCGTCGGGCTCCGGTCTCCTGATTACCCAGGGTCACAGACGAGGGCGGGGCTGACGAGCGCCTTCCCTGCCTCCCTGCCGCCCTTCAGGAGGCTACCTGATCCGGACGCGCCCGCAGGCTCCTGGCGCCCGCAGGCTCCGGGCCAGCTTCGGAGAGCAGATGTCACGCAGAGCTGGAAGCCTTCTGAGCGGAAAGGGAGGGGAGGACCCGACGCAGCCCTGCCTGGCTCCGTCAACTCGGTTTGAGGTGCCAGGGAGTGGGTGGCCCATGGCTTCCGTGTGGGCCCAGTCAGGGGGTTGGGTCACCTGCCGGCCCCAATCTGTGGTTGCTCAGGGCTTGGACATGCTCACCAGGCTGCCTGGGAAACTGGCACCCAACCCTGGGTCTCCTCAGTTGAACTTGTAAAGTGATGAGGCGTGGAATGGCTTTGTTTGAACTGAATCATACTGTATCTCAACTTGGGGTTCCTTTCATAATAAAATGGTTTAAAAACTTTAAAATGCAATGCGCGATGAAACCTGGCCCTGTCTGCAGATTGGGACTCACTGCAGCCTGTGATCCCTCTCTTGTCTTCTGACCCCTGTGTCTTGTGACCCCAGCCTTGTCCTAGTTCATCCATCAGCCATTTACCACTTATTTTTGTTACAGAGAGAGAGAGAGAGAGAGAGAGAGAGAGAGAGAGAGGAGAGATGAATGGATCTAGATCCTTTCAATTTTTAAATGACCATACAGGGCCTGACTGGAGCCATTAGCAGATTTATTTTTGGCTGAGACAGTTTTTTTCTTCCTTTCTTTCTTTTTTTGTTTTTTGTTTTTTGCTTTTTTTTTTTTTTTTTTTTGCCTCAGGGGTGAAGGACCTGGACCTATGAAGGTTAAAGATGCTGGCGGGACTTGCTGGCAAACAATAGGGCAGACTCAAAACCTTCTTGTTTGAGCACATCCTGGAGGTCCTGGGTTTCCTTGAAGTGACCATAGGGTTGAGTTGGGTTAGAAAGGAAAGGGTACCCTTCCTCAGAATTGTGGAGGAAACCTTCACAGTCCAGAGAACAAGGCCTTGGGGCTGGAGAAAAGTACCAGGCTCTTGGCTCTGTTACCTGCCTGCTGGGCGACCTTGGGCTAGTTGTTTAACCTCTCTGTGACTCTGTTTATTCCCCTATAAAGTGAAAATTTCAGTATTAGTTCTGTCTGGAGAGGATTCTGGTAAGAATTAAAGAAAGTAATAAAAATGTACAGCAGGACCTGGCATATGGTAAGTGCATAAATTATGTTTTCTCTTTCACTCTTTCTCAAATAAGTTACTGTGATTATGGGGACCTCAGAACTCTGAATGGAGAAGGTGGGTACTTGGACTTACACAAATTCATTTCCTCTTAAGTAACAGGTGAGACTTACATATGGAAACAAAGGGGAGCCAGTGGTAAAGGGAGGTGGCACTGTTCCCCACACCGTGACCCCATGGGCTCTTCTGCTCCGTTCTTTCCTGGTTCTAAGGATAGGGGACCGATGTTTGACCCACCCTCTTGCGGAGCACTGTTGACCTGAAATTAAGTTTGGGATAATTTTCTCATCTGTACAAAGCTTTCAGCTCCTTGATTTCCTGGGATGAAAGTATTACCTTAGTAAATCTTTTAAAATTGGAATCACAGTCCTGAAATACATGAAATATTTTAAAAACATAAGAATGAAAGAATATCAGAAGTGGCTTTATCTGTTATTTATCCTGCACCTCACAGGTTCATGACTGCTTCTATATGGATTTCCATGGCATTACCCAGCTGTAGGAATGCAACCCTGTTCATTCACTAGCCATAAAAAATGAATGCACAAATAGGCACCTTGATAAACGCTTTTAAATTTTTAATTTTTATTTTATGGTGATAAGAATACAACACAAGATGGACTGCTTAATAACTGTGTGCACTGCAGATATGTAGAACTTACCCATCTTCCCTGAGGCAAGGGAAGTCTGAAATCCAGACTCCTAGAGCCAGACAGAGGAAGATGGTTGCCGGTGTCTGCAGAAAGAGATAAAGAGACTTAATGATCAAGAGCAAGTTTCAGTGATGTCCCAGTAACTCCTACTCTCCTTTGATCTCCCCGTCTTCACTGTCTACCTGAGATTCAGAGTTTTGACTGTAAACCAAGCCACCTTATGGATCTGAGTTGGCTGCTCCTGGAACCCAGCCCTCAGTTCTTATGGTGATCCATGCTGTTTTTCCTACCTTTTACTATGAGGCTTCACGCCAACTCTTCTAGACATTTCTGGTAGTGTCTCTGATGGGTCTTTTTATTTCCAAATAGGTTTATCTCTGTTTGCTCAAACCATATCAAGCCATTATTTTTCAAAGTCCTTTTGGTTTTTGCATTCAGAAAATTTGGTCTGTCTTGTATATCTGTATGATATTTCACCTTGCTAAAAATTAGACCATTTTGTTTGCAACCTTTAAGCTGAAGGGTGGAGTGATGAACACTTTCCAAGAAAGGGATTGTATCTGATACACAAAACACTTTGGGGATGCAGTGATTTCCCAGTGGCGTGCAAGGAGATGCTTGAAATCTGAGTGTACTTGCTGTAAAGGACACAGGGCAGCAGTCCTGCCTTTACCCAGCTTGAGAGTTTCCCGGGAAGCAGGATTCCCCAGTTAAGCTGGCATGGCTGACTCTGTGGTTATCATCCAGTGGCCTGTCCGTCATATGCGTGTTCACCGATGCTGCTGCAATGAAGATCTCAGAAGAGGCAAAGTTGTTTTGAAGAAACCACAAGGCTCTCTCCAATGCCTGCCTCCATTATTTAAAACACTGCCTCAAGGCACATAAATATTAAAACTTTAATTAAAGAATCAGTCAGTAATGGAACTTTAAAGTGAGGGGACCCAGCACTTTCAGATGGTATCCACGGCAAGCAGGGTTAGACGTGGCTGAAGGGAAACAGCACATGGACTTATAGGACAGATAACTGCCCCTTAGTTGCTCCAAGCCTCATCCTAACCGCTAGTTTGTCATTGGTCACTGGATACACAGATGTGGGTGACTGTGACCTGCTACTGCAGAGGACTATGTCTTTGTTGGGGATAGAGGCAGCTCATGTAATCTTGTTTATTAAGAACATTTGGCATGTTGGAAGGGTGTGCTCTACAGACAGAGTCAGTGAAACTTTTGCTTGCTTGGAGCTCATATTATTGTGAAAAGCCACAAATAAAGAAGAACTGTAAGAACACTGTTATAAAGATCACTATCTTTATAACAAGGGTTACAAAAGTTAACATGTGGCTGTGAGGGGCTTGAGAAACTTTCCAAGAAGGTGGTATTTGAACTGAAATCTAAGTGAGAAGTAGGAGCAGCTTGGTATTAACCCACACATTCACTCAGGAGGCAGTCATTGAATGCCAGGCACCTGGAGTAAACAGTGCGCAGTACACACATACACCCCTGTACACAGTGTCAGACAGAGGGACCAGCCAGTGCAAAGGCCCAGGGACCAGGATAATATAGTGATAAGAATGAAGGTGGGGTCTCTAGGCCCTGGAGGCCTCGTAAGGAATCTGAAGGTTGTTCTTATGGGGAATCCTTTGGAAGGCTTTATATAGAGCAATGCTATGTCATATTTAAGGCAGAAACATTGTAGGAAACGTTGTTGGGTGTTTTTTAGGTAAGTGAGAGTATAAGCAAGCCTTTTTGGTCTTCCATTTTTTTCCCTGTAGCTCCCAGGTCAACCCAATAACCACATTTGATCTGTAGACCTCCTGGGACCTGGAAAGGCAAGCTCTGCAATATGTAAGAATTAGATTTTAATATATCCCCCTCTGAGGAGGAGCCTTGTATTCAAGAATAGAGATTAAGGGCTGGGGATGTAGCTCACTGGTAGAGCGCTTGCCTAGCATGCTCCAGGCTCCAGGCCTCTAGGTTCCATCCCCAGCATTAGAGAGAGTGGAGAGAGGAAAAGGAAGAGAGGCAAAGAGAAAGAGAAGGAAAGAAGGGAGGGGAAGAGAAAGGGAGAGAAGGAAGAGAGAAGAGAAGAGAAGAAGAGAAGAGAAAAGAAGAGGAGAATAGTTTATAGGATAAGGGAACCTTCTGTCCCAGTGATGCTCCTTGTCCATGGGTGGAAGACTCTGAGGGTACAGCTGTATTTTCCTATTTAGCTTTGGTTCTCTGGACAGCATCTTCTTCCCACTCACACAGTACTGTGCTTGGTGGGATCCCACTGGAAGGCTAACACCCTCTACCGACCATGTGTTCTGGTCAGTTCTCTTTTAGCACATGGCCATGTTTCTTGCCCTCTAGAGCATGTATTGACCTGAAGACTGGTTTTTGAGCCACGGGCTGGCAGGGTCAGCACTGCAGCCATCTGGTGTGGTTCCTCTCCAGAGCACTCCTCTCCCTAGCTGCAGAAAGTAGTAGGTGTTTTGATGGAGGGCTGGCGCCAGAACAACCCAGCTTTCCTCCCGTGCTGGCTGCCTTTTGCTCACATCCCAGGGCTCCATTCTTGCCCCTGTGTGTTCCCTGATAACAGAGAGCTCACAGAACTGCATGCTTCCTGTGCAGCCCAGGCCACACCTAGCACTCTGCCTGCAGCTCAATCTTGTGTGGGGTCTTTCTGGATGAGGGTCACCTGCTGCTCACCCTTGTTGACCTCCTTCCTCATTGTCCTCTGGCTGTAACCCAGCTCTCCCTACTTTCTGTGTGCATTTTCCTTCCTTGCAGCCATCCCAGAAGCATTTTGCCTACCTGAGTGATGACCTGTTTATCCTTTTTCTGGCCTGCTGGAGGGGAGCTCCAGGTGCTCCATGCATAAATTTGACCGGACACCACTGAACCACAGCCTCTAGTCAAGTGGGTGACACAGAGCTCCATGAAAGTCTGTTTGCAAGTAACAAATTCTTTAATTCTTCCATTTGATGTCTGACACACCCAGAGGGTGATTTGCTGCTAGTGAGTGTAGGCTGGCTCTGAGCAATTTGCTCAGGGACCCCACAGCAGGAAAGTGGCACACCCAAGAAGCCTATACCTGACAGCCTGTGTCCACAGCCCCTGGTGCTAATGGCCACACACAGGGTTCTCCTGCTGCCTTTGGGAGCCCTGCACCAAGGAGTGGGGAGACAGTATGGTGCAGTGGTTAGGGGTCTTGCAGCTTGGCTGGAGTTGCCCCAATAGGAATACTGGGCCCCTTGGAGTCTTAGTGGGAACATAAAGTACTTGTTTCTATTTCCTGTGGCATGTTTTCATCCCTGTGTTTGAGTGGTCTGCATTGGAGGTTTTGCCTTTCCTCTCCCCAGAGCCTGAAGTCCTTATACTACATGGAGCCCCTCTCTGCCACTCTTGAGCTTCCTGCTCTGCAGCAAGTTGAGGGAGGCCTGGACCATCTGTGCAATCTGGGGGCATTGCACATGACCCCTCAAAGTGTAAACTGCTGCTCCACCATTCAGTCACCATCATCTGTGTCAGCTCCATTTCTTCTGAGAACCAATGAGACCTTTGCTAGCACAGAGGGTGAACTTGGGTAGTCACCTTATACATTACCAAGTCTGCCTGTCCTTAAGAAACTGATATTTCTTTCCTAGAATTTTTAGACTGTGGGTAGTCAGAATTAAAGATCTGAACTTAGGGATTTCAACCCTGGCCTGTGCTCCTGTGCACCACAGTATGTACCTGTTACTGGGGGCTCCTCCCATGCTTCAAATGAGTCTTTCACCAATTTGGTATCATAAAGTCTGATTGTGCCACTTTACAGACAAGGGAACTAAGGTCCAAAGGCAGACTGGAGCCCAAGCAAGTGACTTCAACATGTCCCCTGTGTGGTGAGGCATGCTGAGTGGGAGGGGCAGCAGGGATATCATGGCCAGACACTGGGAGGGGGCAGTGTGGAACAGTTGCTGGATTTGTAGAGTCAGATGGCCCAGCTTCCTTGGGCTCCATCCCATGGTGGCTCTGTGACTTTTGACTTTCTGCGACCTCTCTGAACCTCACTATGTTCCTGTCTGTGGATAATTATTCTTACCTTACATGTCAATATGATGATTCATTAGCCTCACAAATTGCTTTAGCAAAATACTTGGAACAAGGTGTGTGCCCCACCTGTGTAAGAGTCACAGTGTTCCTTGGAATGATGACACTTATTATTATCATGTAATAGAAGTGGTGTTATTGTTGTTGTTGCCAGAATCCCACCTCTCTTTAGGCAGCAGCACGAGCCTCCTGCCCACTGTTTGATTGTGACTGAGCTGAGGAATCAAGAGTAAAGAAAGATCATGATCCACAAATGGGGCTGGAGGCACTGCCAGACGCAGCCTCTCCGTGGACCTCTGCCTGCCGAGGATGCTGACGGCAGCCATATGCCTGGGCGCTGATTGATTGGCAGAGAGAAACACTAATTTATTAGACTCGTTATGAAAAGTGACAGAGTGGGGTGTTGTGTGGGCTGATTCAGCATCTGTAGCCCTGGCCTGGCCCCAGCAGTGCTGGGTGGATGTGCCTGTTCGCTGGGACAAGTTCCTCGTCTTGATTCTGGAGCCATTGCCTGTGTTCTGGAGCATGAGTCTGGAAGAGGCCTGAGCATGGCTGGCTGTCATGGATGTGTAAAGATGTTTTTTTCCTGCAGCATCCCTGGAAATTGGGACTGGTTCAGGCGGCTGCTGTTAGCAAAGGAAAGTCCTGGCACAGGGGTTAGGGCATGTGAGGAGTTTCCTGGGGACAGGAAAGGGCACAATGAGAACATCTCTTGAAGAACATGAGGCTCCTTCTACGAGGGTTTCTAACTTCTGATTTGGTTGAGGTTGGCCAGTCTGAGTTACAGCAGACTGGACACTGGTGGAGTAAGAAGGGAGTATGGCTTTTCAGGACACTTGTGGGTTAGAATAGGATCATAGCTCTGGAAGACCAAATCCATTAAACAAAGCCCTTGAAAAGCACAAGTTTTGGAGTTAGGTACACCCAAAATTGAGCCCAGATTCTGCCGCCTTTTCATTGGTGTGACCACGTGCAAGTTACTGTAACTCTTTGAGCCTCCACTTCGCTTGTATACTAAAAGACAAATGAGTCTGCCTTGGCTCCAAAGAGAAGCTCCAAAAGGAAGCAAGTCAAGCAACTGCCCCACTGACATCGCAGCAATCGCTCCTTATCCATTTACATGTGCTGTGATTTTTAGTTAGGGACTTCTTAATCCATTACTTTTTGACATCAAAGATCCACAGCTAGTGTTTCTGAGATTCTTGGAGATATGTTGTTTCCTAGTGGATTTCCCTTATTTCACAGTTGAAACACATATAGTTTTTGTCTATGTGATCATAAAGTAACCTTAGCAAGTACATAATAAAGCCAGAGAAACAGCCTCTTCCCTCTGCCAGCTTAGTTGTACTGATTTGTGCTTTGCTGATGTCAGTTTATAATGAGAAGCATTAAAGAAAGCCGTGTCACTCCAACTTGTAGATATAGATATTATACATGCCCACAGTAAAAGAACAGGATTTACACTGGAATTGTTAGGAATTGTTACAGCTGAGTCTAATACTTAAGGTGAAATAAGCAGAATGTTATTGGAAACAAATTAGAGGGCGTGAGGAAGACAAGGTTATGAAGAATTCATGCTTCCTTCTCACATTTTCTGTGACAGTAGTTTTGAGGGCTCAGTTAGCCATCACTGTGTTATCTGTTTTCAGGCCAGGAAGAGTCTGTCTTTTCCTGAGGTATGCATGCTATTTATATACCACACACTCTGAGTGGAGTAACTTCTCATGATCCTTTTCACAAAGCCTGCCGGGACTCTTAGAGCTGATTTTACAATCCAGTATCCACAGTACATAGGATTTGATGCACAAGTTTTGCATGCTAACCTTCCTGTCAACTCTGTCTGCCTTCCTTGCCCTTACTTTAATTTTCACCTTTAATTGCTACCTATGTTGCTATATTTCACTAAAAAGACTTCATAAGGAAGTTAAACATATTTAAATATTAAGTAACTAAGCTACGTAAAGGCAAATAAAACATGTGGAATCCAAAAGGTACATATACCTGCAGCCCCTTAACATACTGGGATCCCTGGCAAGAGGAGAGTATAGCATAGTGTTTAGTATCACAAACTCAGCCTGGAATAAAATAATGCAATTCTGAGTGCTACCAGGGCAAAAGGATGCACTGGCATGTCTCTTCGAGTTTTCTCCTGGAGCAGTGGTCCTGCCATAGTGGTTTCACTCATTGGGTTCTCATTGGCTTTCCCAGGTACTTGGCCAACATTTCCAACTCTGCTCTGGACAAATGCTGCAATGGGCTCTGGGAACTTGTACTGGTGCAGAAAGTGGACCAGGACCCACACCATTTCTGCTAGAGCTGGTGCTCTAGCAGGAGAGGTTCTTAAAAATCAAGAGAGCAGATAAGTGAACAATTAAATCATTACCTATAATAATAAGTATCATGATGGAAATAAAGTGGGATATGCACATAATAAAGAGGTGGATGGCCATGTTTGGTCAGAGAAGATCAAGGAAGGAGCTGCAAAGAGAGACATGAGGTCATGTTGAATACGAGGAAGGTCCAGTTATGTGCAAGGTAGAGGAGGAGGTGGCAGGCAGTATGAGCTCCCAAAGGGGCAGGGGGATAGGGCTCCAGTTGCCTTCTGGGTCCAGAAGGGGAGCTCTGCTCTCTAGGCCTCATATCCTTCCTTTCTGAGGTAGATGGAATCTTTTCATGTACTCAGAAATGTGTTGAATACTGGCGAGAGAGTAAGGGGTGGGACTGCCTTGGGTGTGCATGTGTCTGTTCATGGTGCACATCTCTACAAACATGTGTGCATGTATATTTGTGATAGCATGCACATGCATGTGAACACACATGTAAGGCACATGTACATTGTGTGTGCAACCACACATGTACACATGGCTGTATGTGTTCTTTCACATTTGTGTTATAGGAGGAAGAGAAGGAACAAGGGGCAGTGTACTGGGAGACTGTCTGATCACTTTAGAACCCATGTGAACATGGGGCAGTGGCTCTGGGCCTTCTGCTGTGACATGTCCAGAGCACAGCTTGTGTGGCCTCATGAGCTACCTAACAGGCAAATTTCATGGCAGCTGCAAAGCAGATAGATCCAGACAGAGCCTTAGGATCATAACTTAACTTTAATGAGAAGTCAGAGTGTGTTCTCCTCTGATTGCCCCTGAATTGTGCCCTCATTTACTCCATGACTTCATAATTTTGGCGTCAGTTTTCTGGTGCTTATTCATGTCAGGGAGACCCTATGGTTGGATCCCTAACACCTTTCTGAAACTCACATTGCATATACCTCCTTCTGTTCATGATTTTAGTTCAGCTTCTTACTGGGCTCTTTAGCTCTTCTGTCCTGCCGATCTTGGGAAAAGAAGCACTTAGCTTCATTTTCCTGTTCTTGCATAGGTGGAGCATTGTCATCCCATGTTCTCATCTATTCACCCTTTCCACACCAAATTGGTAGAGTTCTTTATTTATAACAGGAAAACAGAGGAAAAAACTAACAGAATTGAATTTACTTCTAGTCCAGCTCTTCTACATAGTAAGAAAAGAATGAGATTCTGTATTCTATACAACTCGAGTTTCCTTTACTGAAGCACAGGAGGTGTCTACTCTGGGGACAGAGCCTCTGGAGGGTTCGTTCCTTAATGATATTCTTTCTACACAGTTTCAGGACTAATTTATTTTTCTGGACCATGCATGTGCTCCAGTGCACAAGAATACATGGAATGCAGTATCCAGAACAAATGCTTATCTTAAAAAGAGTTTATGAAATGCCAGCAGATGTCAGTGTATCCTTGCCATTTGATTCTTCCCCTTTTAACTTTTTAAAAGCAACATTAATAATTTTCAGTAGCAAAAGAACACAAGCATATTCTCATATGTCATCAATTAAGATACTGTGAAGCAACATTTTTCAGTTGGGGGCAGCAGAGCTCATTTCATAAGGTGAATCCTTTAAACTATCTAACTGTGTGATATAATTTTGTCTTTTCTTGATTTTCCCAGAATAGTTGTTTCAAAATCAAAGCTTGGGTAAGTTTTTTTTTTCCTTTGCTTCTCTCCAAGCCATTGTTTAGAAACTAATAATAGCTCAGATCCAGCTCAGCTTCAGAGAGCTGAATGGCTCTGCTAATTGATACAGCTCTTGACTTGAAAGCTGCAGTTTTGCAAAGGAGAGGAGAGAAGGTTGGTTGGAGCCTCATTTGTCCTCTGAGTTGTGATGGGGACCTCATGCAGTTTTCCTTGTTGTTCTGAGTACCTCTGGCTGAGTACCAACGATTGGCACCTCAGTGGACATTGTTTGGCTTACAAATTGGAGGCAGCTCTTCAGAAAAAGCTTCACCTGAAGTATTTAAAAGTTATTCATTTTAAGCAGGACTAATTTGCCAGCATTTACAGAAGTTGAGTGCATGAGAAGTAGGGTTGTTTTTAGGCAGTGTGTGATGCATTTAAAGGGGGCATAGTTGATGTTTTCTTTATTTGTTTAGACTAAAAATGGCATAACAATAATATGCCATTTTTATAATAGTAAAATAATGCAAAAAGTATGTAGAGAGAAATAAGTCTCCCTCCTCACCAGTGACAGCTACTAGTATGGATTTTTGCACATCTTTTCACAGGTAGACTGTGCTGTGCCCACCCTTGAATAGACATTTGCATCAATATGGGGCACAATTGAGATGCACAGTCCTACTCTTGGCTGCTGCTGCTATTTAATATTAGGGCTTATTCCATGTCGGTTCACATATTTCTCCTCCATTTTTGTTAATGGCTGTATAGTATTTCATTATACATATTTGTGTTCCGTTATTAAATTGGTCTCCTTTTAGTGGAAATTTGTATTTTTTTTCAATTTTTTTTTTATTAAAGTGTTGCCTGATTTCCTCTGGACCATCATCATGTCTCATATGTGTGAATCCATAAGAAGATACATTTCTGAAAGTGAAATTTCTGAGCTAAAGAATATGTGCCTTTAACTTGCACTAATACTACTGAACTTGATGATTTCACTAAAGGGTTCTGGTATGTCATGGGGGGGAATGGCACTCAGATCTTGATGGAACCATATCATGTGTAATTACATCTCTGATCCGGTTATCATGATGACAGACATTTAGCCATTGGCCACTGTTTGCTAGTTGGGATGTGTTGGCTTTTGTCATTGTTGTTTTCTCCAGCACTTTCTACCTACCAAAGGCTTAGTAAAGAGCTTAAATTCCAGTTTTAGATTTTTGTTCCCAAAACAATCTGTGGCATCTACATTGCTCTCTTTCCTTTCTTAAAGCTCAAGTATGATGGCTGAGGCAGCTTGGGGATTTGTTTAAGGTCACAGGGTGAACAGTATGGTGCATGCTTGGGTCCCCAAGCCTAATTACTGCACTATATTATTACCAGGTTTTTGGGCAGCACAGACCACATTTTGGTCTGCCAGCAGGGTATAAGTCAGCACTTATGGACTTTTAACAATTTGGATGAGATACCAATATGCTTTAGAGGCATCTGAGGCATTGTTGTGTGATTAGGAGTGTCCCTATTAGAGACCTTTTGACTATCCTTTGCCCTGGTTTAACAACGAGTTATGCCTCTAGGTCTTCCCCAAGGTTCCTCAAGAGGTACTTCCCCAGATGGAAACCACTGTCCCAAACAAAGACTGAAAGTACTTTGGGCACATATGTGGTAGCCCCAGATGCAAAGATTTGAAGAGACACCTGGTGATTTTACCAGTTGGTTTTCTGTTGCTGGTACATAATAACTGGTATCAAGAACTTCAAGGAAGAGAGGTTTATTTTGGTTAATGGTTTCAGAGGTTTCAGTCCATGGTCATCTGGCTTCAAAGCAGAAACCTCATGCTAGACAGGCTTCATAGAACAGAGCTGCTCAATTCATGGTGGCCAGAAAGCAGCGCACAGGGGAAGGAAGTGTGCCAGAGAGGAAGGGACCAGGGACCAGATACAGCCCCAAGCCCACACTCCCATGATTCACCAGACATAACCAGGACTGCGCTTTACTCATCTCAGAGGTATCTCTCAAACCAGTCCAGATTCACCGTCATAGTGACTGGTGTCATGATGTTTTCCATTTAGCTGTCTCAGTTTTGGGATGCTCATGAGACCTTGCCCAAGAGTGGAACAGATGGGCTGCTTTTGCTACAAGTGCTAGTCCAGAAGGAACCCATAAAATGTTGATGAAGCTGTGTCCATTCTCCATTTGATCATGGTGACAGCCCCCAACATGACTTTGTCTTTGAAACTGTAGTTTTGTAACATCCATGAAAAATTGCCTGGTAAAATACTGTAGGCTGAAAAAAATCATGTTCTCAACTGCAGCCCAGCTTATACATTATACAGTTTTTCTATTCATGCACTTTCTTTTGGTACTCAGTAACACTCTACATCAAAATAGCAAGCGTGAAGCACAAATGACACTGGCCCCTGCACGTGGCAGACATTGATAATCAATTCCTCCCTCACCAGGGACACCACATTAGAACCCTCAATACATCACTCTAGGCATACACCATCAGCCAATTGGAATAACTATGTGAAATAAAATTTGTTTGCCATCCCTATTACATGGTGCTTTTTTGGTTGAGAAGAAGAATTATGCCTTCCAAAGAGGCAGGCTTATCATGAAGTATTAGCTTATTTTTCAGTGATTCAGAGAAAAGTGCTAGATGGATAGGTAGAAATGTCTATTTATAAGGCATTTGGAATTAATTGCCCATTTTATAACAATTATTTGGACCCCAAGGAATGCATCTATATCTTGAGCATTCTATTTATGCTGTCTTCTTGCACATTATTGTTTTTACTGTAACATCTCTCTCCCTGCCTAACAATGCCCTCCTCCTTTAAAGCTCTGTGAAGCAACTGAGGGAAGAAGGAAGAGCTTTGCATACAAGGGAGCTGAGGCCATTTCCTCAGCAAAGGACACCAAAGCTGTTGGACATGACTGGACTGTGCCACTTCTCAGCATGGGGCAGGTGAAGAAACTTTAAAGAGAAAGGAAATCAGACCATCACAGGCTTCTGGAGGGAACTCTGGTCACCAAGGCTATTCTGGGAAGGGAACCCAGGTTCAGGGTTTCAACACAAAGGATGTGGGAACATTACTTAAGTCCATTAGTACCTATACAATGCATGTATTGAAATGTCACAATATATCCTATGTATTTACACAATTAAAACAATTCAAATAGCTGTGGTTAAGAATAAAGGAAACAAAGATGGACCTGGTGGTGCATACCTGTAATGCTAGCATTCTGGGAGGCTGAGCAGGAGGGTTGCAAGTTTGAATCCAGTCTGGGCAGCTTAGTGACTTAGCCAGACCCTGTCCAGGTTGAACATGTAGCTCAGGCAAAGAGATCTTGGGCTCACTCTCTGATACCATGTTAAAAATGAAAGAAAGAAAGAAAGAAAGAAAGAAAGAAAGAAAGAAAGAAAGAAAGAAAGAAAGAAAAGAAAGAAAGGAAGAAAGGAAGAAAGAAGAAAGAAAAAAAGAAAGAAAAAAAGAGGAAAGGAGGGAAGGAAGGAACGAACGAACCAGGAAACAGACCTGGTGAGGATGCAGGAGAAAAAAGAACCCTTATACACTGCTATTACAAATATAAATTAGTACCTTCCCTTTAGAAATCAGTATAGAGGTTCCTCAAAACACCAAAAATAGAGCTATCACATGATCTGTCTATACTACTTCCTGGTATATATCTGAAGGAATGAAAGCAGCATGCTATAGGGATAACTTCATACCCATGCTTCTGTGGCAAAATTCACAATAGCTGAGACATAAGGGGAGACTAGGTGTCCATCAACAGATGCCTGGATTAGAAAACATGGTGTATGTGCACAATGGAGTATTATTCAGCCATAAAGAAAAATGAATGTAGTCATTTGTAGGAAAATGGGCGGGACTGGAAGTCATCATGTTAAGCTAAATAAATCAGACTCAGAAAGACAAGGATTGCATGTTTTCTCTAATAAGTGGACTCTAAAATGATGATGTGAAAGTAGAGGGGGACTATTTTAGGCAAGAGGAAGGGAATAAAGGAGGAATAAGTTTAATACAGGGTAAAGGGTTGATTGATGTGATCAAAATATATGCATTGAAAGTCAGTATTTTCTAAATTAGTAGTTACTAATAATAATGAAAACATTAAAATCTTTTTTGTTTCAGTTATGTGGAGTGTTTTACTGGGTTCATTATGAATTGAATAAGGTCCTATTTTTTTTTTTTAACCAGAAATAGTGGAGCATTTTTAAATAATAATTTTAAAAAGTCTTGCACGTACACAGACTTAAAACTCTGTTGGGGGCACCCTGTAATGCTCCATGCTAGCACCATGTTTGTCTTTTCTCTGCTTTTAAGAGATATGGGAGGACTGCCACGTAACCATGCACATGAGTGTTACAACCCGAGTAATGTGTATGTAGATGCTCACCATCAAAATGAGTTTTAAATTCATCTCCTGTTTCTGTTTCTTTGAAAAGAGACAATGGTGATGTGGGAAGGAAAAACCCCAGATCAGGGCATAATTGTCTATTTCTTGGGGGCCAGTTATAATGTTTTCCTGTTACCACTTTGAGATGGCTTGGTCTCTACAAGATAAGGACAAGTAGGATAAATGATTGTCTCATATTTTCTAAGGAAGAAATCATTGATGTGAATGTGTGGCCCAGATAAATTCCAGGGGCTGACAGAAAGCAGTCGTATCCAAAATTGGAAAGAGTACCTATTTTTACCTGGAGAGAGGCATGCAACATTTTTTTAAACCCCTTCTTTTTTAAAATGAGATTCTCGAAATGAGTGGGACACAAAAGATTCAAAAGTCCAGAAGTAATGACTTCTACCCTATTTTATCATGACCCAATTAGGCAGAGAAAAAAAAATACTTCAGCCCAATGACGGCCTCTGTTTTAACTTGCTGTGGGATTCTGTGTCAAGAGGGAGGGATAAGGGTGGAGCAGAGACCTGAGTAATAACCGCAAAGGGGCATGGCTCTGTGGCCGGAGGAAAAGAAGCTGGCCTCTGTGGCGGCAGCAGCAGGAGTGTCGCGTTGATCTGAACGACAGCTTCCATATGTCTTAAAGTCCAATTTTTGAAACGTTAGCCCTAAATATAGTAAGTGCTAGAGATAAAAGTCTTTAAAACAAAGCACAGCATTCTCATTAACACTGAACTGAGCACCCTTCAACAACTTCAATGATGGCATGGAGTCAGAGTCCATGCTGAAAAGTCCAGGAATGTAAGCCAAATCCCTGGGTGTTTGTGGAATACTTGCCACATGGAGGTGCAGTCCTTAGTAAACTTCTGTAATTGTCCATTTATTTTTCAGTTCTACTAACTATTGGTCATTTGTGAAAAAATGAATGTTTGTAGAATACATTTTGACGGTGCATAATATTGATAAAAAGGCTTACATTTGTAGTTCAGTTAATGGCCCATTATGAGAACACTCTAGGTCTATATAATTAGCATTATAAATTATAACTCTAGGAGATTGGGGAGGGTGGACCAGAGTCCTCTCTCATAGATCTCCATTCTACATGTCTCTAAAACGTCTAAAAATGTTTAGAGACTCTAAAACCATATATTATGATCTGTTTTTTTTTTCTGCTTATGAATGTGTTGGATCCCAACCTGTACTTAAGACCTGTATACATCAATATTCCTTTCAGCCCAATTCCAGTGGTCTTTCAAAACCTTTTCATTGGTTGGCCCTTTTTAAGAGAGGCTCATTAGCTATTATTACTCATTTTAGGTAGTATAAATATTTATGAGACACTTAATAAGAACTTTTGTAACCTGTGACTCTATTAAGCAAAATAAAGTTCATTTTAGTAAAATTCAATGTGTTTGCTTTAGAGCCTTGATTTTTTTTCTTTTTCTTGGAGGAATTTTGCAGAAAAGCTAAGCAGAATCATTTGCCACTTGGATTGGATTTCTGGTTATCCTTTCTATTTGAAGCCACACTGGACCATCCCAGTAGATTGAAATGTCTGCTTTTGCATATGTAGAGACTCTGTTGGTCCCCTGCCACGTGGCAGCTTTGGTTTTTTAGTGCATCACTCTATATGTGGACAAGCACCACAGTATCACACACCAGAGAGTAATCTCTACTTTTGTGCATCCAGGTTTACAAAAAAAAAAAAAAAAAAAATATATATATATATATATATATATATATATATATATATTGATTCCCACAGAAAGTTTCCAGTTCCCAGACCAAGCTGCACGCATAGCAGGGAGAAGAGAGCAGATGGGCAGTGGGTTGAAGTCAGCAGAGACCCAGCTGGGCTGCGTGACAGGGCATTTCCTCCTCCTCTTCCCTGGAAGCCTGGTCAGGCCATGTCCCCAGCTCTGAGTGAGACAGAAGCCTCAATGTCATGACCTCTGTCTGGCTTTTGGGGCCTGTGCATGACTCGGAGGTGGATTAGACGTTGGCAGAAAATCTAAGGATAAGCGGTTAGTTTCCTTCATCTTGTGCAGAAAAGAAAGTCTGCCAGTGTGACAGACGGTCTGAGAGAAAAATGCTGATGAGCAGGAAATAACCACATTTCCCCCCCCTTAACACCAACTTGGTGACACAGGTTTGGTGGGGAGGAAACATGGCCGGGGATGGGTTCCCAAAGAAAGGATTTTTTTTTTTTTTTAAGTTTTGAATTTCAAATGAAACATTTCTTTGCCACTGAATCGTTGGGCATTTTTGTAGACTGCCAGCTTCTGTGCCAGGGATTCCTGACCCTGATTTCGGCATCATAGTGTTCAATCATTTTGAGGAATGCTATGAACTTTTCAAATTTATTCACTTCTAATTACTTTTTTGTGAAACATTTCCATGGCGCTTCCTTTTTTTGTGCAATATATTAATCATATATTGCTGCGCAACAAATTAGCTTATGTTTTTAAGCCCAGTTTAAAACAAGTCATTCCGTATCTCCTGGGATTTCTGCAGTCCAAAAGCTGGGCGAGGCATCACTGGTGGGTCTGGTCCGGAGTCTCTTCCAGGTCTCAGTGGCGGTGCTGGCGTCTGGAAGCTCCCCTCGGTCTGGCTATGCTTCAGGCTCACTCAGCTGCTGGCCAGCAGGCCTTTCACCTTCAGGCGCTGCTGCCCAAGGGTTGCGGCTCTTCTCTATGTCTCTCCTACAGAGCTGCTTACAGCACGGCAGCAAGAGAAGGAGAGAGCGAGAGGAGGAAGAGAGAGAGGGACAGAAGAGAAGGAGAAAGAACCGAGGACAGGGAGAGAGAGAGGAGGAGGAGGAGGAGGAGGAGGAGGAGGAGGAGGAGGAGGGAGGAAGAGTAGAAGTTGTAATGATATTTTGGGGTTTAATTTTCCCTGTTATTAATATCTGGCATCCATGTAGAGCACCTGCTATAATTGATGAACCGAGGCAGAAACATTTGTTTAACCTAAAATCCATAGTTTATGTTAGGGAATCACAGTTTGTGTTACAAAATTCTATTTTTTATTGTGACAAATATACATAAAACGTATCATCATAATCATCTTTCAGGGCACACTCCAGTGGAGGTAAGCACATTTGCGTCACTGTGCAACGTCACTGCCATCATTCTGCAGAGCGTTCATCTTGCAAACCTGGAATTCCATGGCCCTTATATAACGCCACCATTCTCCTCCCCATGGGCCCTGGCAATTGCCCCTGGACTTGCTCTCTGTCTGATTTTGCTTCTACTTGCTGTCTATCTTATTCATATAGGGACACTCAGTGTTTGTTCTTCTTTGTGTGGGTTATTTCACTTTTCATAGTATCCTCAAGGTCTATCTACATTGTAGCTTGTATCAGAATTTCCTGTTTTTTAAAAGCTGAATATTATTCCATTGTGTGTACAGATCAGTTTGTTTATCCACGCATCTGTTGTGGACACTTCGGTTACTTCCATGTTTTAGCTATTCTGATAATTCTATGGGTTTTGACAAGTCCATAAGGTTATCTACCCACCATTGCAGTATCATGCAGGATAGTTTTGGGGCCCTAAAAACCTACTATGCTTCAAAGATTCTTTACTGCCCCTCTTTCCTGCAAGTTCCCAGTACCTACTCATTAATTACTCTTTTGCCTTTTCTACGATGTTATGTAAATGGAATCATACAACATGCATAACTGTTTTCAGGACCTAGCTCAGGGTTATATGCTTTCCTTTCTACTTTCTCCTGGCCATCAAGACTTGACCAAGAGCATTCAAAAGGAGGAAAACTAAGCTTCAACATACAAAGGAAATTCAAAGTATTTGTCCACATATTTTAAACAGTTAAGAATCTGAAATTCCAGCTCTTATTGAACATCTACTTTGTCCTGGGCTCTAGGCTTTTTGTTTTACATGAATGATTCATTCAGCCCTTAAACTATTATCATGGAGTCCTTGTCACTTATCATCTCCATTTTCAGTGAGGAGACTGACCTCTTGAGGTTGTGTGCCTCCTAACTAGAGAGCCAGCCTGCCAGCTGAAGTCTGATGAACTCAAGGCCCAAGTCTTGATATGTGGCCCATTTCTAAGGCTTAGATTCATGGCACTTGACCAAGAACATTAGAAGATGCCCATGGGAGGATAAGATTAGCCATATCCCATCTTCTAGCTGCCTGTTGAAAGGTGTTCTTCAGCCTTCTCTACGAGATCAGTGTCCTATGGCTGGTGAACAAGTGCTTACAAATGTCAAGGCTAGAAACAACACAGAGTTAATATTCTAAAGTTCTGTGCTTTAAAAAAAATCTTTTGCAGGTTTCTCTGACTAATAGGGTATCAACATTGTTCCCTGAGCCACCAGAAAGAAAGGATTCCAGGGCAGTCCCTCTCCTTGCCTTTTCCAGCTTCCTGAGGCCATTGATATTCCTTGGCACGTTCCCTCTTTCTCTGTCTTCAAAGTCTTCATGCGTGTGTCTGTTTCTTAGCCTAGTCTTTACTCTCCTGACCCTCTGTTGCCTTCCTCTTCTATTTCTCAGGACACTTGTGACCATATTGAACCCACCTGGGTAACTCAAATAATCATTTTTCTTAAGATCAGTTGATTAGCAACCTCAGATTCACTTGCAAACTTAATTCTTACACGTGATTAACAAGTATTTCCAGCATTCCTGGGATTAGTAGGTGGGACTCTGGTACCTCTCCTGCTCCTTCCTGAGAAGCTGATGCTGGAGGAAGACATCCAGGGCTCTGGCCTTCGTCTTCTTGTGAGTTCTGCTTGGGAACACATCTTGGCAAGAGACTGAAGGACGTGACAGAGGTCGCGAATTCATGGTCGCAGTGCTCTCCCTGAATAGCAGAGGGTGTCCTTTGAATACTGCCTACTGCCAGCCCTCACTGAACAGTCTTCTTCTTTCTGGAACCCAATAGCCTTCTTTGTCTTGAACCCTCTTGACCAGGGCAGAAATACATTGTTGCTGATACCACTTCCAGGCTGCTGCTAGTCCTGAGTTTTTTCCCTGCCCTCCCCTTTGGCTACCTTTTGGCAGTAATCTGTAGATAAAATCTACTTAAATCATCTAAATTTGACTATGGCATCTGTTTCTCATTGAGACCTTGCCTGTATAAGGGTATTCATATTACCTTAAAAAATGTGTGTTCAGTTAGGGTCACTGGACTTTTCAGAGCACGCTTCCTTGCCCTGTGACGGAGGTGTTCCTTGACTCCACAGTCTCAGGTGCCATAGTTTTTGTAAGCTGAGTGGGTTCATGTCTCACTGGAGGGCAAGCCATTTGGCTTGTTAATCAAGAACTCCCTTTGGATATAAGAATGTCCTTATCTTGAGTCTCCCTGTGCATGTTACATAGTGAGGAGTCCAAGGACACACCCCACTCTTCAGGTGTGGTGTGTTATTGCCAGGCCTTAGAAGGCCTGATTCATATTTTAAAAAAATTTTAAATGCCAACCAATTCCACAGGTGAGCTAATGAGCTAATTACAGATAGCTATTTCAAAACATTGGCATTCCACAGGTAAACAGCATCTGTTTTTGATGAAGGTGTGAAATTTCTAAAAGGTGCAAAGTGCTGGGTATCTTCTTCAGGTGGTTGCCTTTCCTTTCATTTTTTTTGGATTGTGAAGGAAATATAGCAAAATGCCCTTACGTGTACTTTCCCAGGAGAACCATGAACACTGACATGCCGAGGCCTCCAGGGCAGATCTTTGACTCTGAGTTGCTTTCCCTTTAAGGACAGGGCTGGTTCTCCAGTTCTCAGAGTCACATGTCCATTTTGTCCCTACTCCACCATTTTTGTGCATCCTCCATTGTCTTGGCTTTGGAGTAATGGTTCCCTCTGTACACAGAGACACAGTTTGTGAAATTTTGAGCCATGTGTGTCTTTGTTCAGTCACTCGTTCGAACTGTTCACTGCACATTAGAATCATGGAAGACTTTGGAAAGTAGCCCCCATGCCCAGGCCATGGCCCCAGAGACTCCGACTTAATTGGCCTGGGGCTACTAATAAGCACCCTGAGTTCAGACCCATGGAATTGAAGTGGGGCTTCTCACATTTTAATGTGCGTGCAAATCACCACAGAATCTTGTTAAAATGCAGTTGCTGAATCAGTGAGTCTGGGTTAGGGCCTGAGATGCTGAATTTATGCTGATACATTGCCCAGTGATGCTGTTGCTGTGGGTTCATGGGACGGAGCAAGGGGATAGAAGGCTTGGTCATCACAGGTGGCTTGGAAACGCAGGACGTTAGCGCTTGGATCTTTGGTGATTTGCATCCTGGCTCAGAGAATTCTTTAGAAAGCAGGGAGCTCCTGCTCTAATTTGGGTTGGAGTCTTCAGTAGGAAAACAGAGCCAAGACCTGTCACATGCATTAATGTCACATTAATGGTGTGAATTCTCTCCTCCCTTCGTTCCTCTCTTCCTCCCTTCCTCCCTTCCTTCCTTCCTTCCTTCCTTCCTTCCTTCCTTCCTTCCTTCCTTCCTTCCTTCCATAAGTGTGTACTGGACATTTGTTGTACACAAGACATGTTTTCCATGGTAAGAATTGGCGATGCAGATAAATTAGGTTCTTTTGCCTGGATATTCCAGTGAAAGGAGTGGAAAGAGACACTTAACAAGGAACTGTGAGTCAACAAGAGATGCAGAGGTCATATGTGTGTGAGTGAGGTAGGGCATAATGTGCCAGGGCCTTGCCTTCAGTGAGGACTATGATTGTAGGGTTTCTGTAGCAGGAACTCTGTAGTTGTAGTAGGAAGGTAATCACTAAAATTTCTTAGAGGAGATAACATTTTAGCTAAGATATGAAGGATGCCAATAGATATGCAGTAGGTATTCCTCCGAAAATACCATTCTAGGAAAAGAGAGGCACAAGGGCAAATACCTTGAGGCAGGAAGAGGATTGATTTATTGGGGAGCAGAAGGGGCATCAGTGCAGATTTGGTGTGGAGAGTAAGCAGGTGAGTTGTGGGAAGAGGAAAGGATGGATCATGCTCTGTGATGCAGACTTTGACTTTATTCCTAAGCAGCAAGGAAAGCATCGATAATTTTGTGCAAGGAAGAAACATGGTTTGATTTGCATGCTACAATGATCACTTTGGTGGCTGTGTGACAGATATCAGATGTTAGAGAGGAGGGTATCAAAAACAGTTACAGGGAAATCATTTCAGAGGCTCTTGGAGTAACTCAAATGAATGGCCATCCTATATGGTCCTAGAAAAATGGCATCAGGGCAGGATCCAATTTAGTGATAACACTGACATGAGGTGAGAGGAGAGGCAAGGAGGAAGCAATTCAACCTGTAGCATTCAGGTAAACAGCAGTGACTAACCCCCATGTGGGACACCAGTGGAGGAACTTGTTTGTAGGCCATGGCAAGACTGCAGAGCTCCAATGGGGACATGTTTGTGGTATGTGCTAAACTTCCAAATGTAGCCTGAAGAACATATTACATTTGCAAGTCTAGAGCCCAAGGAAGAGGTCAAATCTGGAGACAGATGTTAGGGGGCCTCTCCCCTGTGGATGTTGTTAAAAGCCATCATATTGAATAGGTTTTTAAAGAAAGAGAATATAGTGGGACAAGACCAGATAGTAAGGAAACATGGCAATTCTGGGGACATCTGACTCCCATGTAGGGTGGTAAACTTTTGAGCCATCTCAGACCCATCCTGGCTTAGGTTCCTAGACCCAAGACTCAGGGTAAACTTTGCTACACTTTCAGTAATAATGAGTATGTAAACTTTCAGTAAACACCATTTCCCAGACAGGGAACATCTGGCCAGAGTCAATGTAACTTGAAATGATGTTGGCTTTCTCTGAATGTCTCTCTCTCTAAGGGACAGATTATGAGGAAACAGATATTAAGTTGGTTGATTATGGAGGGTGGAGAAATGGGCTTGTTGGTTTGTTGGCCAGATGTCTAAGTATATAGTAGATGGTGTTAATGGATGTGGGAGGGAAGACACGTGCAGGGCTGGCGTCCCCTCAGCTAAGCTGAGAAAGGTTGTGATGAAGGTGCCCGCTGCTGGGAATGATCTCACAGTGAATTCTTGGACCTGAGAAGGAAGCACAGAGGAGACATTTTCACAGGGAATGATTGCCTGGCTAATGAGACTTTGGAGCAGGGAATGAGTAACTACAAAACAAATTAACCAGAACTTGACATTCTCTTATTCTTTACAAACAAGAGACTGTGTGTGTGTGTGTGTCCATGGAGTAGCCTACTTATTTTAACTAGTCCCCCCCAATGCACACACACATTCAGAATTAGATGGACCAGCTTCCCCTTCCTGGATTGGAGTCCCTGCGTGGGGAGGTGATGCGGCTTTTAGATAGATCCCTTTCCTGTGGTTGTTTTTGGCAGATGATGAAAGATGAGATTTCTCTGAAAGGCTCATTGCTTTGAATTGTGTTCCTGAGGAAAGAGGCCAGATGCCACATGACTGGTGCTTTAGAAAACTCCAGGATTTTGGGTGATGAGTGTGCAAAACCTGGCTGTCTTCCACCTGCAGCAAAGGCAGGACAGCAGGGGACAGAGAGAAAGGCAGAACCAGAAAAGGAGGTAGAGGTGAGGGATGAGTTCCTCACAGATGGGAGTGTTTAATCCCCAAATGGAATGGTTTGGGGTGAGCGCAGCTGCTTTCTACGGGGCCTGGTGGGACATGGGACGCCGAGTTAGCTACAGCAGCAATTATCACAACAACATCTCACATAAGGGAACATTTGCTGTGTGCAGATTTTGTTGTAATGGTTTGCATCCTGGAATCATTGAACTCCACGAGGGCCACAGAAGGAGGGGGCTGTAAATGTCTAGAGAAGGAAAGCAATTTTCTTGGGGTTTCACAACCAGGAAAAATTGGAGTCTGGGATTGGAACTCAGACAGTTCCACTGAGAAGTCCATTTTGTTACACGACAGAGGAAATGCTCACTTAATAGAGAGCAGGCAGTGCTGTGCAGAAACAAAGGCCAAGATGAGTGTAGGATTTTAAAAGTTTTAGTTTAAAATAAATATAGTCATGTATGCTATGGTTAATGTTTACCTGAACATTACCATAAAAGTTCTATATCTAATTTGATCTATTCTTTATTACAGTTCCAGGGGGGAGATATTATTATCTTCCCTTAGCATTTGAACAAATTGGTCCAGGACAGCCAAGCTGGGATCCTGAACTCTTCCCCTATTCCTCATACCCTTAAACACCATTCAGTGCTACTGAACTGTATTATAGAGACTGATCAAAGTATACTGTCAGTGTTTAAATTTTTAAAAATTATTATGGTAAAAACCATATTGCATTAATGCCCCTCAAAATATACTGTCTCACTTTGAGCATGATTATTCCACCATTCTTGCCACTCTCTAAAGCAGTTTTAAAAGTTCTGTTTTGTGAGTGTCTTTATGAGGTGTAATAAAAAATACAGTGCTGAGTGCCATCCAATGGAAAAGCAGATTCGTCAGAATTTTATGATATGTCTTCATCTACCTTCATCACCAGGTCTGGAACCATGTGACTTCTGGCTCTTCCCCAAAGTCCAAATGACCATGAAAGGTAAACATTTTGAATTGGTTCAAAAATCAAGACAGCCACAAGTGCGCAACTGAAGAAACAAAGTAAAACTGTTTTTGGAAAGTGGCCAGAACAATGGAATAATTTTCAAAAACTATGATCGTGTTTTGAAGGGATTTGATGGCAAAATGTCTTTCATTGTAATACATTTTTAAAATTTAAAAGTTCACCATGTTTTCAAAAACATCTCATGAAGAGGTCTTTTTTTCTCCCCAAACTTAGTGGTGTGTATAGCTTGAACTGTTTGTGCTTTTCAGGTTCACTGATCTTTTGGAAATAGCAATATATGCATAAAGTGCCAGGAGTATTTTCTTCTAGATATCTGAGATTTCTTTCCACCAATCAATCCCCCTAAATTCTCTATCATCTCTGCTGCTTATTTCTCGTTAAGAAGGGCTTATAATGGCTGCATACCAGCAACCTTACCAAATTGTGATTTCTCTTCTTCTGCCACTAAAACTTTATTATGGAATGTTCCCATAATAGGACTGGACACATACTTCTGGATTAAAGTATGTGTCTGCTCATACGATGTGCCCTGGAAAGGTTATTATTAATAAAGGTAGTATTAAAAAAACCACAAATAACTCTGTAACCTTGCTTGGGCTTAATAAATTCCCTGCAGAAATTTTTATTTGGTATAAACCCTTAACAACTCGGCTCTGTTTTAATATACTATGGCCTTCAGTGACCCTGATCATTCTTTACATGCTAGTTACCTTTGGAAAGTTGAGAAGGGGAGTTGCAATAGCTTTGGGGTATTAATACCTGTAAGAGGCAGAGGTGGTTCTCCCTCATTCCTGCCGATAACTCATGCACTTTAAAGACATTGCGTTATTCCTGTGATGGCGTCATATGGGCATGCAGTGCACATAGTCATCCCAGCTGAAAACTGAGTCTCCATTTGTTTTCTATACTGAGGCCTTCAGCATGACCCAGAGTGGAGCTGGACTGTGTGACATTAAATGTCATGGCAAATACTCTGTCATCATTTGGATCAGCAACACCTTACATTTACTTCTTGTAAGTCTTTATAATTTTTTTCTCATATGGAAAATTTAATACATTTACATAAGAGAGAATAACATGAGCAATCACCTTATGGCTACCACCTAGATTCACCTTCCAGTCACACCTAACCAGCAGGTGTGGTTAATCCTGCTCTCCCTGCATCCTGACCACTCTCTCTCCCCTATCTTGGCCTCCTTTGAAGCAAACACCGGATATTCTATCACTGTTGCCATATGTATTTCAGCAAGACTCTGTGTAGGATGAAAGGTTTTCTCTACCATCGTCATAGTAATTACTAAAAATTAACAATGATTCTTTAATATTATTGATTATTAAGTCATTAAATAGACAGTTTGCTTATGTGTAATTTTTTTTCTTGTTTCTATATTTAATGATAGATGTCATAGTATTTTTTCAGAGTAATGTTAGTTTTATAGAAAAATTGAGTAGAAGAGACAGTGTTCCTATATGTCTGCTGTCCCACCCTGCCCAGGCCTCTCTTCCAACACTAGCAACTTGAGAGGCTGAGGCAAGAAGACCAAAAATTCAAGTCCAACCTGGGCAACATAACTACTTAGTAAGATCCAGTTTCAAAATAAATTTTAAAAAGGCTGCGGATATAGCACAGTGGAAGAATATCGCTCCTAGGTTTGATTCCCTTTACCACCAAAATAAGTCATTTTACTCTATTCTAAGGATCTTTTCATCAGTCCGTCTGCATTTTGCTGGTTGTTTACACTTTTCCTGGTGGTGATTGTTGTCAGTGAGGTAGAATAGCCTGTCTTGTAGAATTTTCTACCATAGGTGGTTGCTGGCTGCATCCCTAAGGTGTGGTCCTACAGATTCCTTTGTCCTTTGTTCTTTTGATAGTTCATTCTACTTTGATTCAGGTACAAGTTCAACTTCTATAGTTGTTTGTTCTCCAGGAAGAGGCCCATCGTACCAGGCCATCTTTCCTGTTGCAAGGGCAGAACCACCGAGGCTCAATCTTTTTCCCCCAGTCTTCTTCCTCTTCCTCCTGCTCCTCCCTCTTCTCTCTCTCCTCCTTCTTATGCAACCCAGGACATTACACAAGCTAGGCTCTACCACTGAGCTGCAGCTTTCCTATAAAGGAATTTCTCAGTTTGCTATTAGGATATTCAGGGGCACAGCTAGTATGGGAAGTACAGGGAGTGTCTTTTTCTCCTTGTGATTTCACTCTAATGCTGACCATATATGTTTTAAAGTTATTATAACATCAAGCATTATGGTTACCATCTTTAGCGATGCTGAAATGGCTTAACCTCTGACTAGTAGTAGCCTCTTCAGGCCACCATAGGTCCTTTGGGTGCATTGCACTTTTTCTCTACATCATGTAACACAATATTCTCGATTCATCTTGTACTTTTCCTATTCCATGTTTGTAACACTGCATGTCCCCGAGGCCATCCAGTCTCCAAGGGTTGAAACTTGGGCATGAGATAGGCTGCATGAGTCTTTAAAGAAGTCTCATCATTATTTTCCCAACTGTCTCCTCATCCTGTTATCTCTGTTGTGAGAAATAGCCCCTCCACCCACCCAGATCTCAGGCAGAACACTTCAGGGTTCTAGTATTTCTCTATGTGTTCCTGTTTTTTACACTTCTGCTGCCAGGGCCTGACCTCTGTGTGCCCCCACTTGGACCACTGTGATGAAGAATTAAGACTTTCTTTTAAACCCTGAAAGTGGGCTGGGTGCACACAGAACCAAAACTGAGTGCAGATTAATATGCAAAGGACTTACATAGCAATTGACTAAACTCCCATCCTGTGATCTTTCCTGTAGACTCAGAAGTAAGTTTATGTTTGCAGATGCCCTGTTGACAAGGGTCTCTTTTCCTCGAAGGAAATATACTCATGTGTAACTGATTTTTTTCCAAAGAATACAGAAGCAAAAAAGGCAATAAATCAAGTGAGTTTTTTATGATCCCTATAAGCAAAAACATACTTCAGTTATGATGGATTGTGTTAGCTAGTAAATTAGATTGCATGAAGGCTGAGTACTAATGTTGATATTTACAGTGCTTAAATATATTGTCTGCCTCCTCTAAGTGCACCTTATTCATTGGCTTTATGTTATGAGAGAAATACCAGAATAATGAGCTGCTGTTGTCCCCCGCTCTGTCTTCATAGTTTAATATCATGCAACTGTTTATTAATAAGCTGTGAACCCCAAAGGATTTTTCTAATCCTATTCTAATATCAGACAAAATTTAATAAGATTCATTCTTTTCCCTACTGCATATGCCTCTTTCATTCATTTATTCAACTAATATTTATTGAGCACCCCCTATAGTGACAGCACTGGGTTAGGCTTTGGGAATGCGGTGTAGAAACAAAACGGGCTTGGTCTGCCTGCGAATGGGAACAGACCAAAAGGGAAAAGAAAGAACAAAGGCACCGAGCCAGGAACGTGACCAGGCATTTAAGGGCACAGATTGTTTCTCTAATTTAATAATTTGGAGAGAGATCAGAATTTAAAATATTTGAAAAAAGATAGGCATACATGGAGAACAAGGACTATCTCCTGGGATGGTAAAGAGAAATGTCTTGCAATTTCCTCATTTTGCCAAACTCCCTCGGCATCATGAAAATTTGACAGTGCTTTCCTGTGTTCCTTTGAATCAAACACAACTTTTTTTAAGTTCCCAGAAGTAGGCAAGTGCCTGGGTGCAGGACAATGTGTCCTGCTGATGGTGAGATCAAAGACGAGGGGAAGAGCTTCAGAGAGAAAGGGAGCTGGAGGCACCCCCTCAGGCAGAAGCCTGACCTGGCTTCTCACACTTGAAAGGATGTCCGATTTCAAAGGGCCAGTGCCAGAGGAAAGGACAGCACACCAATGGGAAACCTGTGCAGAGAGCACACTGGCGATGCAGCTTCCGAGGACCCGATGGGTTTGGGAGTGAGTGCAGAAAGGCCAGTGCCATGCGTTTAATCACAGACATTCTCATTAAAATTATCCTGTCAGAAGTAGGAGCATTTATTTGTTTCCATTAATCCTAGAACTTTTTTTTTCCCTCTCTCCCTTCTTTTGTTCTTCTCCACACTTCTCATATCTAGATGTGACAGTGATTCGGCCTCTATCACCTTTTTCACTGGTTTAGAACCATCTCCTAGGCTGTGCTGTAGCTTATGCTAGCTTGGATCTTTAAATATCTTCATGAAAACTTAGAAGGACCACAGTGCATTGTCCAGAAAATGTGAGAGATCAACCTTGTGTGATTATCTGTCTATTCATTCATTCCTTATCCATTTATCCATCAATCTACCTACCCACCCACACATTCAACCTGCTCACCCATCCAGCCAGCCAGCCACTCACCCATCCCTTACCCACCCACTCACCCATCTGTCATGTTTATATTAAGTACAAGACCACCATTTATTTTGCTCAGTTGCTTCTCCTCAGCATTCTTACTAATAAAATGACAACAATTCTTTTAGTTCTATAGCTGGGGCACTAAGAAAAATAATAACTGGAAATGAGTGCCACATCTTTTCAAAAGCAAAGAACACATGCCCTCCTAATTATTATGCTATTTTCTCTTTTCATATTCTTCCTACAAAAGCTGTGATTTGCATTATGGGGTCAGGATTTGGCAGAAGGGAATGAAGAGAGGTGAATAAATCCTCTCCATTTAGAATGAAAATTTCTTATTTTTCCCTTGAACTCAAGATGTCTGTTAAAAAATCAAAGTTGTCTTCATAAAGGAGGATCCAAAACCCAGGTTAGCAACTCTGACTTCCTCACTAAACAGTTACAAAAATGCATGAAATCTGAAAGCATTGAAGGGATGCATGACCTCTTCCACAGGAACCAGATATGTGAATTATCTGGAGAAGACCTGATCAAATGCTCTTTTATATTATTTAATTTACTTTAGTAGTCTGTTTACTATGCCCCCCTTTTTACACTGTATTTTTAAGTGAAGACGAGAAATATTCAAAGTTCACTTTTGCATTTAGGGAGGAGAGTAGATATTTAAATGGCTTCTATGTAAATAGAGACATTTTTGACACACAAGGTTATCCAAACTGAGAATCTCTCTGCTTTATGTATTATGTTTCTTTTTTCTTCTTTCTACTTTGTTTTACTTTTAGAAGCTGAAACAGGGCCTCAGCCATCTGCTTATCTATTTCAGCCAAATTCACCATTCAGATAATGTACATTTCACAACTTAAGCCCACTTAGAGATCACTTTTCACCACTTAAAGAGCATTTAGCCATGATTCCAGGAATAGAAAATGTATCCTGAGACCCGTAATGATGTGATGAGAGAATAAAAACCATTTGTTATGCACCAAGTATAAAATTATAACAGCTTCCCCCTGTGTTTACAGATGAAGGACATTCTGGTTTCCAAAAAGGGGAGGATCTTCCTAATTTTTGACATAAATGATTGGATGCTGTCTTTTCCCACTCTATTTGTTGTCTTGGAAACAGATATAGGGCACGCTATATTTTTTAAATAGATAGTTGGCATCACTTTAACCTAAAATTAGGATTAGAATTTTTTTACATATAGGAGAACATCTTATTTACTAATTGGGAGGAATAAGCTTCTTGCTACAATGGACTAAATATTGACTCTCCATTTCTTCTCTTTTTAGCCACAGTTTGACAAAGAACATTTGCCCCATTTTTTTCATGTGTGAAGTGGTGATAAAAATGGCAGATATCTACTCTTAAGTGAGAATTAAGTAGAGTTATAGATGCAAAACCCTCAAGGCCATGGCCAACACATGGGAAAAGCTCTGTAAGGCTTAGCTGGTGTCTCTCCATTTGATACTTTTCAATGTGTCTCTCAGCCTTAGCATCTCATGATCTTTTGACACTTGCCCTGTGCTCTGCTTATGGCATCAGCAGCAGAACCGCTACGTGGTTGTGTTGTCAGGCAACAGAGTCAGCACCACCATGAGCTGGCACTTGGCTGCAAGAAATTTAAATCTTATTATCTGAAGACATGAATGTATATATCAGAAGATTCAGAGCTCTCCCAGCGATCAATCACAGGAGGATACTCAATACATATTCAATAGTATTCATTAGAAGTGAATCTAGAAAGAGGAGGAAAGCGTATGGGAGCAGAGTTTATACTCTGCATTTGTTCATGTCTGTGATCATCTTTTCCCTGTTAATAGAGTTTTTATGTTTCATCTTTGTGAGACTGAAGAGTGAATCTAGGAACTTCACTCTAAGTTACACACCCACCCCCCTTGTGCCTTTTTATGAAATTTTGAGAAATGATCTTGCTAAGGTGCCCAGACTGGACTTGTGAACTTGCAGTCCTCCTAACTCAACTTCCCAGAGTGCTAGGATTACAGGTATGTATCACAATACCTGGCTTGTTGGCAGGTGTTTTTCTCTTCACATTGGCACATGGAGAAGTATGGTTGCCCAAAAGCTCAGATCCTCACTGATCCATGCCCCTACACTCTCACAGCTGCACAAAGTCAAATCTGGTTTGCCTTGCTCTTTCCAGAAAGAAGTCACCTTGGTTCAGTCCAATTAGCCTGAGGTGCAGGTTCATGGAGACTAATCTACTTGGCTGCAAATATCAGGACAGGGTCTGTGAAGATGGCTTTTCCAAGGGCAGTCACCCATTCTGAGCTGTGGATTACTTGGTTCAGAAACCAGAGCATCGAGTCGTTTTTCCACATAATGAGATTACATCAAGCTTATTCTTCATAGCATCAGAAGATAGAACTAAAGCCAATGGGTGTAAGTGATCACACACCAGGTTTCAAGTCTCAAAAAAGAAATTTCTGAAGATATATAATTGTCATTACATATCTATACCATATAAGCAATAGAGATGTATCTATGTCTCTTAATTATGAATTCTATAAACAGTATGTGGATATATATAAAGAAGAAAACTTTCCTTTCTCTACTGTCACACTTGACATGGCCCATAATGTGTCTATGAATGAACATGTGGACTTTTTTTTCACCAACAGCCAGTTCTGCAGCAAGCACCACTGCGTACCATAGTTCAGTTCTGACACTGTGCGCCTGGAGTTGGAATCACATCCCACATTTTGAAGGTTCAGTCCTTCAGAATGTCCTCATTCCAGACATCAATTTTGACCCTCAATTAACAGCCTGGGCCTTGGACTCACCAGATTTAGGTTGAGGTTCCTGAACTCCCTCTTTGAGTTTGATTAGTTTTTTAGGGGCTCTCAGAATTTAGAGGGCACTTACACTTACTCATTGTTACAAGGGTAGGAACAAAGGTTGTAGGTACACACAGGTGAAGAAATTCAGAGGGCCAGGTGTTGGCAGGGGAGTAGGCTTTCCTGCTTCCTCTCTGTGACCCCTATATACTTGTAGGTGTTATGCTACCTGGCAACTCCTTGAACTCTGTCCTTTTGGGCTTTTATGGGGGTTCATTACATAGGCATGATTGACTACATTGTTGGCCATTGGTTTTCAATCATCAGCCCCTCCCATGGTGTAAGCTCGGTGTGAGCTCACTCTTTTAATCATATAATCATGAGGTTGGTTTCCCTGGAAACCAGACCCCTACCCTAAGGATCTCCAGCAGTCCCTCCACCATCAGTCATCTCCTTAGTATAGAAGAAAATACTTGCCACTTTGGAGATTGCAAGGGTTTGGGGGAATTATGTGCTAAGAATGGGACAAAGACCAAATATATCTTTATTTTACATCACTATATCATACCCATATATCCTTACTTCAGCACATGTATAGTTCCCTTTATCTGTCAACCTACAAAGAGATTTATTTGTAGAAATTGTCTTATGTGACTCTGAGAGCTGGCATATTTGAAATTTATAGGGCAGGCAAGCTGGCTGGAAACTGAGGTACAGTTTCTACCCGACCGCCTTAAGGAAGAATTCCTTTTTCTCCAGGGAATTCATCTTTGCCCTTAGGGCCATCAACTGATTGGATGAGGCCCATTCAGCTTTCTGAAGATTATTTTTTTTTTACTGATAGTCAAAGAACTCTGAATGTTTATGGGTTTACGCTACACATTCACCTCCATAACAGCTACAGTAGTAATTTCTCAAGCAACTGAGCATCATGGCCTAGACAGGTTCACGCTAAACAGTAAGCATCAGTCTTTTATATAATCTCCGTGCACTTGTTCTCTTCAGGTTGGCAGGTGGGAGGCAGAGTCTGCCATGACCACCCTGTGAAAGGCCGACTTGCTGAGGCTGAGCTTCAACTGTGTCTCCCTGGCCAGACCACCTTCCTCATTGGGAGGGCAGTAAGGGAACAGGGAAATCAATATGGGCTCATTAGCACTTAATTTTGGTTTTCTAGTCTGCAGCATGTCAGAAAGAGAAATGGCAGACACTTTGCTTGTGCAAAGCATTAGCTGTCATTAGTCTGTTCCTCCCCCAAGAGCCTTATTTTCCTCTCCGTATCTTCTTCACTGACCATGTTGTGTCCTCTGACAGTCACATAAACCACTCCCTCAGCCCTCCCCATGTGAAACTCAAGATTATCTTGCTTTCGCCATTGAGGTTCCATTTATTTTATTTTCAAGTATTTGTGCTCATTACAAAGCCATTAGCATGTGAGAAGGGTCCTGTCTCCAGGGCAACCAAAGAGATGATGGAGTGTACTTTTCTCCATAGTGGAGGTCTCCTTTCCTCTTGTGTGGACTCCAACTGTGTCTTTGATTCCTTCCATTTATGTGGCCACTGAGATGTAGACACCTGACAGCAACCTTGTTCTTAACTTGTCTGGCTCTATTGAGCTCACTGGTTACGATCTCCTCTCCAGAACCCACTAATTTATTGCCTTTGGTTTCTGTAAACATAACACATATGTATTTCCAAGATTTAATGACAAGTTTATATTTTTACAAACTCTCTCACCACTAACCCTCAGTTGTTTTGTCTCTTTATTACACGCCCTAATGCATTTTCTGCTGTAGCACAGTACACTTCCTTTTTGATCAATATTACTCACCAGTAATCACTAAAAATATCCTCACTAGATGGTCATTTCTACCCTGGATGTCATAGAGTTTATTCTTAGATTATGAAAAAAGCTGGAATAGATGACCTATATAGTCTTTAAAAATCTTAATCTACAGGCTGATACCCTCTATAACTCTGCCACGGATATAATTTTAACTATAGTGAATCTCCATAAATGATGACATCTGGAGCATTCCAAATACAAGCATGTGTGTAAAATTTCTACATGTAATTTCCCTTAGCCTTCTTCCTTCCTCCAGAAAATTACGTAAAATTTGTAAATCAGTTTATTAAATTTATCTTTGGTGGTAAATTTGATGAAATGGAACTCAGAGTGGACAATTTAATAAGCAAATTCATTCCTGTATTTTCTCTTCACTCAGATAGAAAGCTTACAATTCTCAGCAGGACTTTTCTGTATATGTCTCTGAATAACATGCCCCTAGATTTTATTCTCAATCATTTCCAAACCTGGCATTATATTTGAAGCACACATATAAACACACATAGAAATATCACTGGACCCAAGATATGGGCAATCTGAATGAACAGGTCTGAAGTAGAATATGGTTTTCTGTAATTTAAAGTAAAAATAAAACCCTGCTTGTGTGCTTCTCATGGGTACCCCGGCATCTTTGGAACCACTATGCCAGATCTGTCCCTTGGCTCTTGGTTTGGATGTGGTTTCAATGTTGGTGAGTTTATATCTTAACATGAGTAGTCTGTCTCCTTTTCTGGCTTTCATTGTGGCCGTAGATCATTTCAAAGCCCCAACTCCTCCCTGTTTTCAGCATCTCCCCGTCTGCCTCTCCTTAATGCCTCACTTCTGCATGGCCTCTGGCTGCTCAGAATGTTTTGTAGTTTTGTGAGCAGCTGCAGAAACAAATCTACAAACTCTCAAATTGGCTTTCCAGAACTTTGAAATGTTTGTTAATCCTTATCTTTGGTAGGTGATTTAAGATGGCTTAAGGGCCTGCCTGGCAAGCGCAAGGTCATGAGTTCGATCCCCAGTACCAAAAAAAAAAAAAAAAAAATGGTGATAGACGTGGCCTTGAATTGTGGCCCTTTCTGTACAGACCCATGATGTTCTAAGCAGTGCCACCATACATGGTGTTTGTCACAGGCTGCAAGGGAGGGAGCTCCCTGTTTGTGGATGAGCACACTGATGTTAAGGGGGTTGAAGGAATTTACTTAAAGCCATAGGACTGGTGGGCGAATGGGTTATAACCCTTGTTATAATCCAAATCCTAGGGTTTTTCTCGAAGGACATGCTGCTTTCCAAGTCAACAGATTCCTAGTTCAGATTATTTTGAAGGTGTGCAAAGCTTGAGATACAGGTGCTACATCCTCAATTTTTGTTTGGTTAGTTGGGGAGTGTGTGTGTGGGGGGGGGCGGGTGGTACTGGAGATTGAGCCCAAGGCCTTTGCACTGAGCTACATCCTCAACTCTTTTTTATTCTGAGACAGTTTCACTAAGTCACTACATAGTCCAAGCTGGGTTTGAATTTGCAGTCCTCCTGCCTCAGCCTCTCAGAGTGCTAGAATTACAGAGATGTGCCGCCACACCTAACTTCTACTTCCTTGCTTGAATGTTAGTATTAGGGGGCCTAACTTAGATATGATATTTGAGAGAGCCTACGGAAAGTGTTCATAAAAATCATTACAGCTTTTAAGAATGCAGATAATTGACTGCTGTTGAAAATGTAGCCATTAGGAAATAAAAGAGCTTTCATTTAATTCTACTCTTGCTAAATTAGATACTACTTAGAGACAGAACTACCCATAATGTGATTTTTTTTTAGTATTTTTTATATTGGCAGTATATATCATAACTGATACTATCTTAATACACTGTTCTACAAATGTAAATAGAGCGTATGATTTTAGATAGCAAAAACTTATCATGTCCAAATCTAGGTTCAACTGGAAAGAGCAGATGAGCATCCAGAAATACAGGTACATTTGGATAGAAATGGCCAGAGGTACATGATACCCAGCCTTGGCCTTTGCCCAAGGGGCACCAGGATGTCAAGGATGCAGGCCGAAGCTGCTGTATGGCTCTCACAATCGCTTGTTTGCACTGACATCCACTCAGAGGTGGAAGCATGGTCTTCTCTTTATTTACAGGACAAGGTCATTGCCTTAGATCCACAACCTGCATGTCACCCTTGCCTCCCCGCCATTCTGGATTGTGAAACAGAGCATCAGCCCATGGTCTCTGGATGGAGGGAGAGGGGGAAGGGTGGTGTCTGAATTAACAACACGGCACAGTTTAAATGTCAGATTCTGAGATTTACAGGTGATCTGAGATTCATGGGAAATGCAATGGGAAAGTCATTCTGTACTCCATCTCCCTCACGTTATAAAATTGAATATGTCATAAATTTTGTGCATTGCTAAGTTCATGGTGCCTCTGTAAGGAGACATTAAAAATAGAACTCTGTGCATCTTTGATTCTTGGCTAGAGAGCATCCAGGTCAAAAGTGTACACACAGAAGTTAAGCAGCCTTTTCATCCTGCTTTTTCATTCTGGGACTCTGCTCTTTAAACTCAATCACTTTTTCAAAGGCAACCGGTGTCTGATACAGCTTCATTTTGTCAGCAGCAAGAGTGAACCGAGGTTACAAAACTGAAACTACAAGAGAATGCTTGGCTAGGAATTGGAAGTTTCATTGAAAATAAGATAGAAATAAATCATAAATAATGCCTGTATTACCTTGTGGTGTGATGTGGATATTACATGGCTTAATGTTAGGTACAATATCCAAACTATTTTGATGAAATATGTTGTGAGAGATACATTTCCTGTTTCATCAGAAAGAAGTTTTGCTTTTCCCTGAAGCTACAGCCTCAGCCTCCCTGGAGAAATCTCTTTCCATTGAAAGATTGTCTACAAAGGTTGGGCTGCTGAGGGCTAAATCCATTAAAACTAACCAAAGGAAGGCTTCTTGCTTGCTTCGAAAGCTCATTACCTAGAGCAAAATGACTGCTTTAGGATTAAGAAATTGACAGTTAGTGTTTAATTATGCCAGCTTGCTGAAAACGTAAATACAAGGCTTTCCAGGCACTTAACACAGGCATATGTGCATTTATTATTCTATCAATTGAGAAAAAATTGATGATGGTAAGTGCCAATAATATGCACAGTTATCCACCTAACCTTTGTGAGCATTGGTCTTTTGTGTTCCTTTTACAGGGAAAAACACAGTCTGTCTATCGATATTTCCAAGATTTCTTCCATTTTCTTTTATTCCCGTAGTTCCCTCTAATTACTTGCAATCTTCCTGATTTGAGGCTATTCATGAATTTTTTCTCTATTAATGGTTTCATTAAAGAAGCAATGTTTTATATGGGTGAAGAGCTGTTCTTCTCCTGGATGTGCTTCTCCTCTGGGTCTGGGCGCTTGCAGGGTTCTGCACGGTGCAGCCCTGTCTGACAGGCGGCTTGCAGTGGGGTGACTTCAGCAACCTGGGGCTGGACCTTGTCTGCAGAAGGGTGGGAGCAGTTTCTCTTCTACTTACTCCCTTATAGTCTGTCACAAAGTAGGCACTGCTTAAACACTTGGCAGAGAAGAAGTGTTGGGGGAGGAAGAGAAGGAGAGGCAGGAAAAAAGCAAGGGAGAAAAGGAAAACCTATCTTCCAACTTCAAAAAAGTTGGGCTCTGCCATTCTCTGTGCAGGTCAGCATTCTGTCTCTTAAAAAGAAATAAAAATTTTGAGGGAAGTTTTTGTTTATTTGGCCCTCAGAAACTCTTCTCTGGAATTTCAAGGCCATATATGCTCTCTTGAAATTTAATTATTTTAGAAAGTTATAGAGAAATTCAGAGCAATAATGAGGCTATAATTATCTTCATACATTAAGTAAGAAATAAATCTATTTTCATATTCAAATTCAATGCAAGGCTTTCAAATTTTTGTCTCTTTAAATACCATCAGATTGATTTAACAAAATTTGTTTTATTAAAAATGATTTGTCTAATGATCATTAAATACCTTGTATCACTAAACTCAGAAACAATCTGTTGTTCAAAGAGGTGCTGCCATTAATGGAGGCAATTTGAATAAATAATCTATTTCTAGATTCCCCTAAGAATCCAAACCCATAGAAAAACAATTTCAAGCAAGATATGGCATGGGAGTTAAGAGTTAGTGTTGTTATTAGTGCTTGGCAGTGAGACTTTAAAAATTTTCCAGTAAATGCATGTATTATTCACAAACATCAGGATACCATCCTTTTGCAAACACAGCTCAATAAAGCTCATCAAATTTGGATGTTTGTGAAGACAATAATAGACCAAAACTTCATAGTTTTTAGCACTACTGATATATCCCACAACAATAAAGTCAAGTAAGATGTCATTCTTCCTTCCAGATTAACTCTTCAGATAAATTAACACAGATTTGTACACATCAACCCAAAGAGGCAGCTGGCTTTGGAGAAGCAAACTTATGGACACTTCTGGTCATAAGTTCTACAGCATAATCCTGACCTCTTATTAGGCACCATAGTCAGGCAAACAGCTTGTTTACAACCTATTTCTCCTAAAAAGTTTGTTCCTAGGTAATAAAACTACATAATGAAATGATACACACACATGTAAAGTATTTTCCCTGACTTCTTTACAAAATATCATCTAATAGTGGGCACTTACTTTAATGTTTTCACTGTATTGCTCAAAACAGTGCACACTGTCTAAGTGAATTTTTTTGTCAGATTTTTATTTGGTTCTTTTGATTTTGATTGCCCAGAATTTTCTGTCTCCTGCTTAACCAATTGGAAAGGATCACCAATTTTGGGGGGTGTGCTGAAAAGAAATGTAACATTGACATGTAAGGTGTAGAAAGAAATTTTTATGAGATACGTTTTACTTAAATAAAAATAAAATCTTTTGCTTTTTTAATACATCAAACCAAATGTGTTCTATTTGATCTGGAGGGAAAATTGATATATATTAAAACCTATTAGCATATATTAAGTGCATTATACAACATTGTTGACTGAGGCACTGCTGGATAGGAGTTCATTAGAACAAATTCAATGTGCATAGCTGTGATTTTATATCGACTGAACAACTAAACTCTATTCCCCCTCCCTCTGGCCCATGGTAGCCATTTTATTCTCTTCTTCTATGAGATTCATTATAATAGATAACTGATATAAATATAATTGCACACTATTTTTTCCTTCTGAAACTGGCTGATGTCATTGACATGATGTCCTGCTGGTTCATCCATGTTGCTACATATTGCTAGATTGCCTTCTTTTTAAAGACTAACCAATATTCTACCTTACGTATACACACTGCATTTCCTTCTGTCCCTGGGCACATGGTCACCTCATTACTTTGGCTGTTGTAACATTGTAGAGAGTGTGAGGACACGGTCATGGCTTCGTTTCTTTTGGATGTTACCCAGAGTTGGGATTGCTGGCTCATATGGGAGTTTTATTTTTAAATGTTTGAGGAATCACCATATGGTCTTCCAAGGGCCTGCACATTCTGCGTTTCCACTAGAAGTGAGCAAGGGTTCCAGTTTCGCCATACTCCTAACATTAATAACATGCCCATTACCGTGATCATGGTGACTGTTTCTCGGCATATGTGTATGTCCAGAGTTATCACATTGTATCATTTAAATATGTGCATATTTGTACATCAGTTCTATCCCAATAGAGCTATAAAAATCTGTTATACTCCCAAGTGAAAGACTAGCATATTTAGGGAGACTTTTTAGTCACATATTGTGACTGTTTCACAGTCGGTCGGAAGTCGTCCTTAGGTAACCCTTCGCCTTAATTCTTAGAATTAGTGACAAACTCTAATGGCTAGGGAAGTGTTGATCCCAAGTTGGTAACTGAGTCCTCATCTCTGATATCATCTACTTCCCTGGAGTTTAGGGCTGAATTGGGTAACTCACACATGCGGATTTAGGGAAAACCATCGCCGGGGAGCACACACTGTGGTGTCTGGATTGGTCCTGAGTTCAAGACACTCCCTCCTTGGATTCATTCAGTCCAGTGCTGCACAGTGTTTGGGAGCTGAGAGACTGGGAGGTTATTGTGAGTATCACTGTGTGTTTCCTTTCTGGTATTTGCTAATAAACATAGGAAAAATAAATACTAGGCCTAGGCATATATATGTGCATATATCCTGCAGAATTGGCACAAGCAATCTTCCATGTTTGTTTTTTAAATATTATATGTTTCAGTGGAGGGATGCAAATGCTGAGATATTTAAAGTCCACAAATGCATTAAAAGTTGTTGCAGCAGAAAAATTTTAAGAATGAATATCCTAAGATTTATACTTTATTGCAAATGTATAAATGTTCCAGTCTTTTGTATGATTTGTTCTTCCCAACTAATTGTTTTTAAATTGCTGAAATATTTTGAAGTACAACCATAAGAGGTATTTCAAGAATTTATTAGTCTTCTTTCAATTATAAATGATATAACCTCAATTCAGCAAGGTTATGCAAAATAGAAATCAGTGGTGGATGTGGAGGAATATCACATTATGAGACAAGGGCTTCAGACTCAGCTGGATCTAGGAGCTCAGTCGATGTAGCTGGAACCCTTTTTCCTCCTCCTTCTCCCTCCACCTTCTTTTCTCCTATCTGTCCTTCACTTCTTGGACAGTTGCATAGACTATGAGGTATGTTTACTCATGATAGTTTAGCAATTCTTTTGTACATATTTAATTGCCTTTATGACCCCATGGATATGTTTTACAGAAAAAGAGACAGCATGACTTCAGTTGTGAGCCATCTGCAAACCAATAAGGGTTGGTGGGTTTTGGATCTGTTATGATTTATGTCTAAATGTACCCCAATAGGTTCATGTGCTCAAAGGCAGGGAAAGCAATTGAATTATGGGGCACTAAGGCAGCTTGCTGTTAGGAAGTAGGCTCTGGTTGGAAGAAGTGGGTCAATGGAGGGTAACCTAGAAGGGTATATCTCCTTTCCCAGCTCCTCCTTTTGTGCTCTGCTTCCTGGCTGCCATGATGTGGCACTCCATTATGACACTCTGCCGTGCTGATTCTGCCCTGTAGCTGACTGACAATGGGCTATAACTGTGAGTCAAAATAAACCTCCTTCAAATTGTGAGTGTCCAGTATTATGTCACAGTGATAAGAAAGCAACTAAGACTGTGCCACACTTTGCTTCCTGCTGTAGTGCGGTGGTCTTATTAAAGTACAGTGACTCTTGGTAAAGACAGTAAGAAAGACTTTATTCACAGGGGACACGGTGTTGGGTACTGTACCATGCAGTGAGGAAAGACACTTGTCTCAGCTCTCACAGGAAAAAGACAAGTGGGACTTGATAACTATGGAAGGATGGGGATCTGCGGATAGAAAATTACTGAGAGGAGAGGAAATTTCAAGGGTGAGGAGCTTCTGGCTATATTGTCCTGACAAGATTCTTGCTAAAATTGGGTGGTGGAGAGGTGAACACAGAATTCCATAAGTCAGGCCTCACTGGGAAAAGGATCAGAAGATTCTGGTCAGAATTTGGTCAAGAAGACTGCCAGTCGAATTAGGTGACCAGGGCATTTTTTGGGAGAGCATCAGGGGCTGTGTTACTAGAGGAGGTAAAGGAGCAGCCAAGTAGACAATGAGGACTATCCCTGCACATGATGTTTCTGCTTACAGGATCCAGAGAGCAAGGTTCCAGGAAGTGAGAAAACTTGCCCAAGGCCCTCAGATAGTATCCACTGAGGTGAAATCAACCAGAAGGTTGCAGTTAAAAGGGGTACTTGCCAACGTCAGTACTCACACGTATACTTGATTGGTTTTGAGGAATAAGATAACCAAATTCCCATCCAGTTTTCTAAGGAGGTACCATATAAACAGGAAAGCATTCCCTCATTCATCCATTTAATAATTATTGAACATTCTCAGAAAGCTGGGTGCTAGATATCAGACATACACAGAGAATGAAATAGAGAAAATCTGCTCTCCTGGGTCTCACATCTGTGCACTAGCCAAACAGTTTGTTGTTTTAGAAAATATAATGTAATAGAACATACTTAGCTGTGTGAGAAGTACATAATAATATTTGAATTGTGCTTACTGGGTGGGCACTTGTGATGCTGAGTTATATCCCCAGTCCTGGACCATCAATTCTTGTCACACACACCCACAATTTACTTAGGATGTAATTTCAAGCCAATCTGTTCAACATGGAGTTGAATAATCTGGTCTCATCTTGAAATGTTTAAAATGATTAAACCATAGTCCTGAAAGGAACTTGGGGAACTTCTAAATTTGTCCCTCAGTATTATGGACAAAAATGATTGCAGTTGTCTCAAACAAAGGTACACACTCATAACCACTGTTTGCTCTCTGGACATGCAAGTTGGTAGGCCCTGTGCTGAGCAATCACCCCGTATTAAATCATTCACATCTGTAATAACCTGACAGGGTCAGAGCCCTTGTTGTTACCCTCCTTTCACAAATGAAGAAACAGTCTTGTGTTCTGTGCAGTTCCGACTGTGAGAAATCTCTAAAACTCTTCTCTCTCTGCTATGGAGGAAGACAAGTTTTTCTTCTCCACATCACTGATTCCAACACAGAACCCACGCAGAGAGGCAGGAAGGTGGACAAGCTCCATGTCATGCCCCTTGTCCTGATGAAATGGAATAGATAGGGCCACCTAAAGAGTTCTTGGTAAAGGTTTGAAAGGTAAAACCATCAGGCTAAAACCAGAGGAGGAGAGAATTAATACATCAATGTGTGCTTTTTGAAGTTCCAACTGAATGTGGGAGGTAAAAGCTGATCGTAGACAGACAAGGATGCCAGAACCCAGGGGACCATCATCTTCAGAGAGTGACAGCCACTACCTAGTTTGCTCAAGGGCGGAGATCGCTGATGTAGCACTCAGTAAATTTAGCTTTATTTACGTACTCTGAGCCTAGGTTGGTAATTCGCTGGGGTGTTCTTTATTGGGGAACACAAAACGGGGGTGACTGCTTTAAATACCTTTCAAGGAATTTAATTGAAGACGAGTTCTTGCAACGTGGCACATGTCTGTCACTGCCACTGTTTTCTGCTGGCTTTTTGGTGGTGGCGGATGCCACAGTGTTTCAGTTGACATGGCAACTTGGTCAGGTACGCTGTTGCATATATGGCATTTATTGTGTTAGGTGTTAAATAACAAATCACATCTCTAAAAGGTCAACATGGTTTATCCTAATAATATGAGCTTTTAAGACAAAAATTTCTTAGGGAAAACTGGATTTCAAACTGGCCTTTTAATGGAGCTTCAGTAGTACATACCTATAATCACAGCACTCTGGTTGACAGGGGCAGAGGCCACAAGTTCAACCCAGCCAGGGCAACTAGCAACTTAGAATGACCCTGCCTCAAAATAAAAAAAATAAAAATAAATAACAAAAGAATCTGGAATGTAACTCAGTCCAAAAGTCCTAGGTTCACTCCTACTACTGCAAACACAACACAAGGCAAACAGGCCGGCTAAAGTAAGGTATACTCCTTAGCCACACAGCCTGTGCCGGCCCACACATGGAGACCCAGTGCTCTGCTGAGACTGGCACTTGCACTGGCTTTGAGGGGAATGATGGATTTTAGCAGTCCTGTAACGTCAACATCAGAGAACTGTTTCCAAGCTTCTGTAAAATACTGTCACAGACAAGGGATGTCTCAGGTGTCTGGAAAGAACATTTACCTCAGGCTGGACTAAGCTGAATCTGAGACTGGACACTACCCCTGGTAACAGACCAGCCATCAGATGTGCGGGTCATACATCTTTCTCTGATCCTGATTCTTCATTTTTTGGGTGAGGCCAAGAGCTGCTCTGTCCCTTTTCCAGGCCATTTCTCAGAGCATATGCTATAATGTGTGAGGGCATATTCTGCACACCTCAGATCATGCCTCAGTAAAGGCCTCATTGCTGCTGCTGTATTAGGTAGGAGCAGGGGTCAGAAGACAGACAACCACTTTCCATCCAGGAGAGTGACCTCGGGCAAGTTGCTTATCTCTTCTGATGATCTTGTATTAGTACCTCTTCCCTGGGATGCCGGTGAAGACAAGAAAAGGTGACTGAAGTGCTTGCAATGATGCCCAGCAGAGTAAGTATGCAGCACATTGTCACCATCGATGTGATAGCTCTTATTTTATTATCCACAGCATGCACTGCTGTGTAATCCTTTCCCTACTCTTTCATCCCTCAGGATTTCCAGGTCTTCACATCTGTTGCTTTCTTAGAAACTATATTTCTACAGGTATCAGGACCTATCTGAAATAGAGAGTCATGTTATCAAGATAAGGCAATTATCTATCCCATCTCTGAGATGGTGACTAGTTTACCTTCCCACAGGTGGTACATGACAGATAAACATGCAGTGTATATATAATAGATGTGTGTCATGTCCTTTTAAATTATATTTTCTTTGTAATGCTGTAAGACTTCCTTCCAGTAAAAGATACAGAGCATATAGCTCATTGAGAATTAACTTACAATGTTCATAGGATTTTGAATGGTTTTTAAAACTCTGTTCTTGATTCTGAAACAATGTTTGAGTCTTAAAACCATGTTCCACTCCTCCTAATTCCAGGAGTGAATGTTTCTTATGGGAAAGAGAGATTCATCTGTTTGTTAACACGCAGAGGTGGATCTTGAAGGTGGGAATGTTTCTGTCCTGGCATTTGCCTGGGGCAGGGAAGAGACAGGCAAGTAGGGTGAGGTACTGGGCTTGCTACCCCAACTTGCCTTGACTTTGTCATTTAATCCTCCATCATCCTGCAGAATAGGTGTGAATGTTGGTGCCACCATTTTATGCTTCCCATGGAGCAGGACCTGTTGTCATTCCTTGAAGAACTCTTGCCCTTGGCCGGGGGTAGCCAACATGTGAGTCCACAGCTGGCCCATGGGGATGCTTTGCATCAAGCTCCTATCTGTGCCAAGACTTGGACTATGTGCTACTGTTAGCAGAACAGGTGTGATGCTCAGGGAGCATCAGGTCCAGAGAGACGGCCAAAGACTGATCAAAGACATGCACCATGGATGCATATTGCCAATGGAGCAGAGTGCTCTAAATAGAGGGGAAAGTGAAAAGATCCTTGGAGATTAAACAGCAAATGGTGCAGATTGGGTCTGGGACAGGGACCGATTTGTCCAAGGTGTAAATTTTTAAAGGTGCATCCTCCCCTCTGAATGAAGAATTTATTAAATACAAAAAGTGGGAGAAACAGTATAAAAGAATGCTAAATGTTTTAGAGAATGAATCAAGGGTTCTAATGGACTTTTGGCAGCTGACCAAGTTCAAGGGCTAGTGTCACATTGCTGCGCCCTCTGATGTGAACATGTGAAAAAGCTGTTTGGTTTTCTTAACATCAATCATTAATTTCTCAGCATATGGAGAGCTAGTCAAAGATGGCACGAACATCCCCAATCTATCTCCCACTAATGCCCCTGGAAGAGTGTGTGTCTGGTTTGAGGAGACTTTTATCTGCTTTCCAGTGTCACATGAAGTTGATTTGCCTAAGACTGTCTTTCTTTCTTTCTTTCTTTCTTTCTTTCTTTCTTTCTTTCTTTCTTTCTTTCTTTCTTTCTTTCTTTCTGTGTATACTGGGAATATCACCAGCCATTATTATTATTTTAAATTTTGAGACAGGGTTTTACTAAGTTCCTAAATTGCCCAGCCTGGGCTGAACTTTCAAACCTCCTGCCTCAGTCTTTCAGAGTGCTAGAGTGCACCACCAACCACACCGTGCTAGATATTCCAGTGAATGTAGAACATGGTGTCCCTTTGCTCTCAGTATTTAAAAATAGAATTTCTCCCAGGGCATCTTTCAGGTACACTTTAGCAGATAGATAAAGGCTGCTCCCAGGCCAAATTTGAATCGGAACAAAATGAAAGCTTAAGAAGCCAAGTGAGTTTGCATAGGTTCAGGGAACCTCCCTCTGTGGCTCAGCCAGGACTCTGGCTGGACAAGGGCCCCTGGGACAGGCTGACTGAATTTCCGGGATGCTGCCATCATTGCTGACAGTTTCCGCAACTCTGGTCTCTGTTGCTATTTTTTCTTTGTTCAGACTGGAAATGCGGATTTGCCTACCCATTATATCAGATAGGTGTGACCTCACATATTTTTGCAGTAGGATGTTTCTGAGTTGAAGGTTGGGTTTTTGTTTTTGTGTTTTTCCCTTTTCTCCTTTTAAATATTTAAAGGGACTGAGCCGTTAGCTGCTCTCTGCCGCCCCCTATTGCTCTTCAATGGGAACAGCAGATTTTCACCTGAAGGTGATTCTTATCCCTGACAAAGGGCTTCCTGCAGGGTTGAACATTGGGTTCCTGGCTTCATGTGAGGCTGATTGATCTATGGAACTGACTTTTAAAGGGAATCTGAGGTAAACGAAGAAGAAGGCATGTAGCAACCGCAGGATTTCTAGGGCTAATGGAGCTCTTAGAGGAGGAAAGTCATAGCTGGGAGCCACTGGAGGCTGGCTTTGCTGCCCTTGAGCCCCAGGCCCTGGGGTTAAGATCAGTTTGAGAACACCCTCTTAGTCTGCGTGTTTCCAGAAAGGAGGCAGTATAGCCCCACAGTGAGCAGTAAGTATTTTGAGTTCTGAAGTCAGAGCAGCTTTGACTAGCTTGTCAACGGTGACTTGAATATGGTCCTTAAACCAGCAGAGTATCTGCAGGATAAGAAATGTAGTCAGACGTACCAGATTCAGAACTTGTGGTGAGAACCAGTGAGATTATACTGCTTATCATTTATTGGGCACTTATGGGTACCCAAGCAGGTTTCAGCACTGTGCTACATTGATTTTGATAATCCTCATAACATTCCTTTGATATGAATTCAATGATATTGCCCTTTTACAAAAAAAAATTCATCTTTCAGATTAAGTAAAGCAGTTGGGTTATTAGCTTTGTCTGACTGTGGCCAAAGTACCTAGCATATCAGCTTAAAGGAGGAGACAATGGTTTGGGCTTATAGTTCAGACTTTGCAGCCAGAGCCTGCTGGGTTCCTTGCTGTGGGCCTTTGGTTGGTCACCAGAGTGGAAGGGAGTAGGGGAGCAGAGCCATTCACCTCATGGGGCTGGGAAGCAAAGAGCAAGGATGAGAGCCAGAGGAGACCGCACTAGACAAGCAGGGTCAGGGACAAAATATGCCCTTCAAAACTATGCCCATGGTCACTTAGCTAGCTTCTAGTAAGCCCATTTAGCTTATGAATTAAATGAACTCACGAACTGATTAACTCACTTGATGAATTTAGAGCCCTTGTGTTCCACTCACCTCCTAGAAGCCCATCAGTTGGAAACTAAGCTTCTAACTTGATGATCCTTTTGGGGGACACTGAATCCCAACAATAATAATAGTCAAGGTTAAGCATAACATCTATCTGCCTGGAGGGTTGTTGTGTTCTTTGTTTCTATTTCATCTTTAGACTGCAAGAAATAAAAAATCCACTACTTGAACCTTCTATTGTATCTCACACAGTGATTCTTGTAGGTAAATGGCCTCATGGTTGGCAATCTAATGACATCACAAAGAAACCTAGTGATTTGCATCTTTTTATCTCCCCATCCTCAGCACACAAACCCTCAGATTTGTCCTCTCTTAGTGCAAGATGGTTGCCACAGCTCCAGGTATCACCTCCTCATACAGCCTCAGTTAAAATCAGATACTTCTTCACACATTCAAATGAGAGGGAAGCCCTTCTCCAGAAGCCCTCAACAAATTTCTCCTTGTTCTTATTGGCCAGCTTTACATTACATGTTCATGATTTATCCAGTTACCAAAGAGGCAATAATCAACTGTGCCCAGATGAATCCATGTGACTACTTAGGAGGAGTACTCGGAGGTGGTCACTCAGATGAGGTGTGGCTAAGCCAGGAAGAGAGAACTTGCTGAAGATGGCTGCTCCGTTAGGAATCAGCTACTCCACAGGGCTGTATTCATCACTGCTTAACCCATGGCCACACACTTCGAGCCAAGAGCCCAGATCCCATGGGTGTCATACAATATGCTTAACACTATCTCCTTTCTGAAGGTTGCTTGGCATTGCTAGTAATAATGTTCACTAAGTCATATTCTGAAGTCTTACTGCAGTATAAATATGTGTGTATTGGGTGGAACCAGAACACATAATTTGTGATAATGCAATATGCTTTATTAACTGTAGCCACATTTATGGGGATTTGTGTCCATTCACATTTGTAGCAGTTCCCCCTAAAGAAGTTCTGAATTTGATTCTTCCAACCAGGTATCAATTCTTGCTTTCTTCCCCTCATTGGCCTGGGTCCTAAGATCCAGAGAGCCTTTTCCCATCTATTCTCACTCTCTCTCACTCCAGTAGATACTGCAGCCTTAAAGTAGAAGGCCTGGCTCCCTAGAAATCTGTGGATTTATTTGGAGGATGGGTCAAAGGAAATATCTCAAGGGAGCTTGGTTTGTTCTTCTGACTTCATTGTCCAAAAATAATGTCTAATTTTAGAAAATGAGAAAAAGGTTAGCAGAATCTAATGGCTAAAATGTCCCAGCTTTGCTACTCAGTGCTTTTTGACTTTGGACAATTTAATCCGCTGTAACTAATAATAATATCAATAATACTTCCCTCTTTGAGGTATTGTTACTGAGATAAAGTGTTTTTTTTGCAGTGCCCAGAACTTTACAGTGTTTATTAACCTTCCTCAATTACCATTTTTTAGCCTTCAAAGATGAAATGTCCTTCCTATTGGCTTAATAGTTCATAAAGAAAATTTACTTAAAATAATCTAGTACAGGGTGGTAATAAAATAAGCCTGCCGTGTCTGTCTATTTTTGTGCTTATCTCCCTGGATTCCATGGTTAGGAGCTAAGCTCAGACATTCTGAGATGTTACAGGGAATCCACCTCTGCATGGTTCGGCAGGAGCTTTCTTCTTCATACATTTTCTGCCAACAAACATGGAACTTCACAGATGGGGATTCAGAGATCTAGAATGACTAATTCATTTTGACCTTGAACTATTTATTGACTTGGAGTGGCTAATGGCCAGATAACCAGACTTTGAGATGATATCTCTGTTGCTGCTGTTTTCCTGGGAGGGGTTGTGATGAGAGTCAGACTCATTTACAGAAGTGGTTTCCCTTTCCTCATTGAATCATCAGACCCACTTCTGACTTCAAGGTGCTTGTATCATTCCTTTACTTAGCCACAATGTTTTCAGTCGTGGTGCAGGGGGCCGGGTGAGACAAGGGATATTGCCTGCCCATGTCTTGTTGCCCTCCCTGGCCATGTTCTTCTTCTGTTCAGATCCAGGATCTGTCCTACTAAATTTTAAAACTGAGTTTTTGGAAGTGGATTTCCATGTAGCACTTGTGTGCTAAGAGTGTCTTTCTAGGGCTACACTGTTTACCACTCACCCTATCCTATACAGTCTGTATTTCAGGTTTCTGACACACATGGTCTGCTGCCCTACTGCCTCTGGTGAATGTTGAACCTGTGCTGAGGATGCTTTGCAGAGGAGTTGGTGCTAAGAGCCTCACACTTGCATCATCTTATGGTTCTCATGGTCATGATATCCCAGTTCACTAAGAGCCATGTGCTCTTTGAGATTTTGATTTAACATAAACCAAGTGAGCATAGAATCTTCAATACCAGATATAGCACAGTGCTGACTTGCATAGTTCCAATATGGCTTAGGATAGTGTGGGAATAAAGGGGGAGAGTTATTCTTTTATCTGAACTCATGATCAGGGAAATCACTTACTACTCTTTCCCAATAAAAGGAAATTTAGAAGAATTCTGTATTTTTATTTTGGTTCTACATATGTTCCTAAGTTCATTTCATCACTTTATGTAAAAGCAGATACTCACTGAATTAAACTCAGTGAGGCTCATGGAGGTTGCTTTTCCCTAAAGGACCATTTGTATGTGCCTGTGCAATGTGAGTCTTGGTTTGGAGTCTTTCCTCTGTAAAGGCTGACTGATGTGTACAGAAAGACCAGCTGCAATAGACAGGAACAAAGAGCTGGGAAAGGAGTCACAAATCCTGTAAGAGGAGGCCTCCTGGCACCAGACTGGCACACATGTGACAGGGTGAGGTGAGAGGTAGGAATATCCAAAATGTCCCAAGAGCAGGAGAGGAAATGTAGATTATGAGGTGAAAAGTTGAATTTATAAAGATGGACTCGCTCTCCTCTAACACTGACCAATATGGCTCACGTTGTCAATAATATTATTTTCTCCCTAGGTATAATGTTCTCAGGACATTGCCAGTACAAAGTGACAAATTTGGGGGGAAACTTGGGTCCAATTAAAAGGTTTTTACTTGAGCAAGAGTTAAAACTTGATCCAGCCAAGTATCTTGGTTAGTTACATGCATTCATTTAACAACCTAGAAATTCTTATTCAACAATAACATTTAAGTGCACGCAGCATTTGGTTTGTGTATATACAGCTGTAGATATGCTAAAAAAGATGAAAATTCAGCTGTGATTCCAATATCTATAGCTAACCATTGCTAACATTTTCCATCATGTTTTTTCTGTGTGTGTACATACAGATTTTAAAATATAGGATCGCTATGCCATGCTTTGTCTTAACATAGTATAATCATTTTTCTATACCACGAATATCCTTCTAAAACATAGTATTTTCAATAATTACATAGTGTTCTATAGTGCAGAGCAGTAAACCATTTTGGGTAGATATTTAGCTTGTTCCTCAAAATACACTTTAATCAAACATTGTCATAATTTCTGTTCCAGCTGTAACAAACTTTTCACAAGTAAATTTCAAAGAGAGGAGGGACACAGTTGCCTAAGTTTAAGCTCATCATCTGTAACACTGATCATAAAATCTATTCTTCTGATTCACTCTACTAGAAAGTTTACCTCCTTGTTAATTTTTTTCTTTCACTTTTCAGCCTGATTGCATCAGATGGATGATATCTGGTTTTCTGGGAACACTTCTGCAAACACAGAACAATATGGAACATGTTGTCAATAAGGATATTTTTCACAGATGCCTTTTTGTTACACAGATTAGCCAGAGCAGTATGATTAATCTTCTCTGATGTGGTTTAGCAATCTTCATTTGTCTATTACTAGGAGAAACTCTCTAAATGATTCTTTCCAATGACAAACAGACAAATTAATCATTTACTTTCCTACCCACCATCGAGCTATGCCTTTGTCCATCCATCTATCCATCCTTTGATCAACTACCAACTGTGAGGCTGGAAGTATGTTACATTTTGGGGACAAGAGATGTGCTAGACTGAATGTTTTTCTTCACAGCACTCACATTTTAATGCTTGAGTTTTATGCTGAGGTTCTCATGTTTGGGGTGCCCATGAACCCCTTGAAATTATTTTTAGACTGTGTGTACTATATGTAAAATGTGTGTGTGTGCAATTTCTCAAAGAAAGGGTCTCAGTCTTCAGATCCTCAAAACGGCCCATGATTCTACAAAGACATTTATATTAAGGGCAATGATTGGAGTGGACCACTGAGTGATTAGTTATAAGGTGGTATGATACATGGTTTCTGTGCTATTGGAGAACAAAGGAGATAGATGCTATTGAGATACAAAGAAAGTCTTGTAATGATTTCCATTAGTCTTGATGAATGAATAGTATGTGCATAGATGAACAAATACATTGGGAAGAAATCAGTTCTGTGTAAAAGGGATAGCACATGGAAAGATCTAGAGAGATAAAAGATTTGAGTGCACTTAAGACACATTTAGAGTGGCCTGCAGATTAGTGGAGATTTTATGAGGAAGGTGAAGGAACTGAGGCTGTAAAAACTGTAGACGCTAAATGCTAGAAGACAGTAAATCTAGACTAAAATTTATTGGAAACTAAACAACTGGTATGTGGTAAGCCAGTATTTGTGTTTATTTCTGGGAGGATCTCTAGTCTCGTCAGCTAATGATCTAACTGATGGCCACCTGAAGACCAGGTAAGGTGTATATTCTTGGGAGTGGGCGAGGTTAGATAGGTAGATGCTGGAAAACCTAAGTGAGTGAGAGAGTGGATGAAGGTCTTGCCAGCTTCAAGCTGAGTACTTTACAAAAGTTAGTATGAACAATCTCTGTTGGGTGCTGTTCAGAGCATGTTGTGGTTTGTGTCTAGACGTTCCCCCAAAGCCTCGTGTGAGACTTTTTGGAGGTGGTTGAACCTAGAGTGTGTGACTGATTCATAGTTCAGTGCTGTGATAAAGAGTGCTGAGATTAAAGGTGAGTGGCTGCTAGATTGGCATTGCCATAGTCTTGGTAGACCAGATACAGTATAAGGGACAGAAGGAGGCTCTCTCTCCCCGTCCCCCTGTTTCTCTCTTTCCTCTCTCTGTTTACCCTTCTCCCTCTTTCCCTCCTCCCCCTCTCCTTTCCCTCTCACTGTGTTTGCTGTTTTCTCTTCCTGCCATGTGCCACTCTGTCTTAGAGAGCCAGCCATCTATCAGCTCTACAAATTGTAAGCTAAGTAAATCTTTCCCCCTTTAACTTTGGGTGTTGGGCATTTTGTCTCAGCAAGAAGAAAATTAGCTAGGACAGAGTACCATCTTCTTTGCTTAAATCGTTTTGTCAAATTGGAACTAACAAAGTATGTACTAGTTTCCTAGGACTGCCTTGACAAATGGGCACAGTCCTAGGGTTTAAATAAATAAAATGTATTCCTTCAGAATTTCAGAGGTATGTATTCCTAAATCAATCTCTTTGTGCTAAAATCATGGGATAGGCAGTCAGGCTTTTCTCCTGGATACTCTGGGTAGGGTCCACTTCTACATGCCTGGGCTTCTGGCTCCTCACTCCCTCTTCCAGGCATCAGCAGTGGAGTCCTCACACCACATGGCTTTGCTTTTCTGCCTCTCTCTGCCACATTGGAAGTCTTACTGTTTACACTAGACCCATCTGGATCACCCAGTCTACTCTCTCTGTTCAAGATCAACGGGTTAGTAACTTTAATTCTATCTACTACCCTAATCTCTTATTGCTGGGCAATATCACCTAGTGTCTGTTTTGGGGGAATTATGGCATGGGCAGCTCTAAGAGGGGATTATTCTGCAGATGATACATGGGTTTTTCAGACTCTTGATTAAAGAAGCAGCCTTCTAGGTGAAAGTCATACAATTATTGAGGGTTAAGATTTGAAACATGATATGTCTAGCTCCGAAGTTAGCAGGTGCTGAAAGGTAAAGCTTGGTCCAATGTTAATGATCAAAGCCACTAAAAAAATCTCAACTTTCTTGTGACTTCTTAAATCAGTGAGTTTTATTTTTAAGAGTGTAAAGCATTAGCTTATCATATTGACTTTTGTTTTCCAGAGTCAGAACACACTCCTAAAGGTAAAGTTTATTATTCTTTTGATAACCTAACATTATTTAGCTCCAGGGCCCCTTGGACCAGTAGACAAACCACTGGCTGGCTCAACCCTTTTCTCTACTTTCTTCCTGGTTAGTCCCTGAGCTCTTCACAGAGAGGGTCCATGGAGAGGGCAGTTGCCTCCTTATCCTGCTTCTGCTCTGAGACAAAAAGCCAGATCCTTTTCACCTTGCTCTACTGTGACCTTGCTACTCGTGCCAACCTGAGCCCTCTGTCACTGAGCTCCATGAAGGGGTAAATAAATGTCCCTCTCTTCTGGGAGCTTGGACATTGCTTCCTTGCCTGAAAGGTTTGTGTCATTTTCCACCTTGTTAGCTCATAGGGTCCCTAAGTTCTTTTTAAATATCCTTTCTTCATTTTTCTGAGTCCCTTATCCACTTCTGTAAGTCACCTGGTCACCATGGCTCATCACACTCTTATTTCACTTCACAGATGTCACCAACTTTGGAATTAAAGTTTTTATGTGATTTTTTTTGCCCTCTTTTAGAGCTTAAAGGTTCTTATGGCTACTTATTGTCACTTTATCTTCTCACTTTTTCTAATGGTAGGTATTCAGTAAAATGTATTGAATAGATGGTGCTCTAGTATTTTACGACTCTTACATCGCCTATTACTGCTCCTTATCTCTCTATTTACCTACCTACTACTTATCTGTAAACCTATCGCCAGTTCATTCACCCATTCATCCAATCTTGAAGACGTACCTTAGAATATTTAGCAATCCTTTGTAACTTTCTCATTCTCCTTTCTTTTTTCTCTTTCATCCTGAAGTCTAATGTGGTACATGGACTTGGTTGAAGAGAAAATGCATGGTTATAACGATAAGAATGACAATTAATACATATGTACAGGAGTTTAGGAGTAAGCTCAGAGATCCTGGAGATGGCAGAAGTGTTTAGCCAAATTGTCGTAGATACATACCTCACCCCATGTGCAGGCACCTTGGTTCATCGAGCCTGCCACAAGTGCAGCCGAAGGAAAGAGAAAATCTAATAAATTAAATGATTCACTCTCAAGAATAGACACTTTTGTATGCATCCAGTACAACATCATATAACTTCATGGCAACACAGATCATCATTTTGGTTTCCTATTTTCATGAGGAAACTGGTTGGGACCCTTGAAAACATGTTTTCACTGATGTCTCCATGGAGGGAACAGGTGTCTGGTGATGAGAATACATCTTCCTGGTTTAGAGTTTTCATATAAACTAATTAAAACAGCAGCATGTTATTCTTCAATAGGTAATAGCAATAATCTGGTTAAGAATATGTGCTCCTACCTGGAGTAAGAATCAGGCAGAGTCTCAGCAAACCAGGATTTCATATTGCAGGATGCAGGGGTGAAGTTAAGGGTAACGATCAAAGGGAACTTTAATATTATCTACAGTTCAATAAAGAAAAGCTAATCATGTATTGTGTGTTTAAGTTGTAATTTGTACAGGAGTCACAGAAAAAATAAAGGGAGCGGGAGACTGATGTAGTGCTGCATGTGCTTAATCTCACTCTCAGGGAAGCTGAAACAGGAAGGTGGCGACTATGAGACTGGACTAACTAATGTAGCAAGAGCCTGGCTCGGAATAAAACCTAAAGGTCCGAGGTTGTAGTTTAGGGCAAAGGCCCTGGGTTTAATCTCTTGTCCCACAGAAACAAATAGGGGACTTCCTGAGTTCTGTGATTCTCAGAGGGGTATTTCTGCTCCTTACCCAGCAGTGCTTGCTTTTGCAAGAGTAAAATTACACTTCTCATTTTGTCAATTTATGTTCTGTAGAGGATTTACAATTTGATTTTTAAATTAGTTTTACTCTAGATTCTCTCACCCCAGTGTTGTCATTCAAAAGGCCCAGAATGTGCGTGAGAAACCTACTGTGAAATAGTTTTGCTTTTGGCCCAAATGTTGTCCCAGTGATGTGCTTAATTACACCAAGGGGCAGATCTTCCAGAAATGTGCTCTCTATGGATGAGCAAGACCAGCATTTTCCCCCACAGCACACTTTCATGTGACAGTTTCCTGGCCCTTGGTTCCAGAGCAGGAAATAGCTTCTGGGATGGCCTTTGAGAAGAGGCCCCTCATTTGCTTAATTCCTTTTGGCTCCAAATGATACTTCCCAGTAAAACAGAGGCATTTAAACAGAGGAGAGACGGTGTCTATGTGAGAGCTAAAATGCCTAGGTTTCCTGAAAAAGGCAAATTTCCTCAGTGTGTGGGGTCACCAAGGGAGAAAGTGGCTTGCTGCTAGACAATAGAACATAGATAGAGGCCAGCGTCCCATCTGAAGGCTGAAAGGAGTTATTTTAGGACAAATGAAAGGAAGGGCTACAATTGGCTCAGGCAGGTCATAGCTAAGGGTTCTGGAGTTGAGCCACTGCTCAATTCTATCCCAAGCTCTGCTCTTCTGACAGTTTAAGATCACAAGCGCTGTATCTCTCCCTCACCTGCAAATTTAAACATGATAATATCAGCCTCACAGTGTGCCTGTGAACATTACATTGTTGTGTGAGTGGAGCCTTTGGTGACTAGTAAGAGTCTGTACATAGATTAGTATTGTTATCCTTACCATTACTGGTGATTATGAAGAGAAATGGAGGTTAATGAGGTTTAAATAAATTTGAGTCGATTTGTGATTTCATTCCATCTAAAATATTTAAAGTGATTTTGGGGAGAGAAAACGCTGATAAGAGAAGTCAGTGTGGTAAATCTTTCATGGTGCTCGAAGTGAAGTGGGGGACTTGTAGAATGTCTCCCCCATTTCTAAGGGCAGGATGTTGTAGAACACAGCCACCGTGTTCCTTCTGCATTATCGGTGAGGCAGGAGGGTCCCTGATGGACTGCCTGGCTGGTTACCAGTGCTAGAGCCTTCTTTCTGCTGTTTCTCTCTCATTCTGCTTCTTACACACCAGGGAAAAGGGATGTCAGAATTGGGAATAATTGGGAAAGCACTTCATCTGCCCATTCATTCTGGAAGGTAGATGCCTCTAACAAGCTTGAGCCAGGTACAGGTAGATAATGCCTCTGTCTGTGCAGCAAGCTTGGTAACCAGTCTGCACTTGGCTCTCTGCACCTCTGATTAGTCCTTCCTCAGAATTTATCCCCTGAAACTTAAAGAAAGAAAAATTGAGGGGAGACTGCAGAGAAAGTCCAAAAGAGAGTGCAGTGGAGGGGCAAACTAATGACTCACCTGAGTTTAGGACTGTTACAGAGACTTTCTGACTTTCACAGCAATAACCTTGAAAGTGTGTCCACAATAGGGAGGGAGTAGCACCGACTCCTGGCACCCCTCTAGTAAGCTCCACACAGAGTCTCAACTTGGTCCTTGTCTTGGAGCTCTGGCCCCAGATACCAGCTCCCAACCCATAGCAGAAAGAAGGCTGGTCTGGCCCAGAGCTGTCTCCTTTAGGGTTGAAGGCAATTGGGACGCAATGGAAACATCATTGTATGTCACTTTGTCTTTGACTCTGTGTTGTCATGGGAACAGAGCATGGCTTGTTCGTGGTAAATGACCTTGTCATTGCTTTTCTATATGCTCTTAGTTATAGAACTAAAGTTATTTATAGCTAGATGGAGGCCCCAAGAGAGGGGCATTGTTCTGCTTAATTGTTGCATGGAAGGAGAGAAATTCTGCCCCAAAGGAAAGAGAAAAGGAGAAAAGGGGAAAAAAATGAAATTTAACAAATGACTCAATCATTCTGAATGTCTTCCAAATGTATTTTCTAGCATCATATGGGACCATATTTACTGTGCTTGGCCTCAAATTTATTTTGGGGTTACTGTATACTGTTGCCACATTTTCTCACAATCTCTTTAGGGCTCTTAAGTCTCTTCAAAGTCTCTGTAGATGTTTACCTGGTTCATATTTTACCAATGGCTTTGGAATTCAAGGCTGAAACACACTGTTTTGTGAATTTTCACTCCTTGTAATGACCTGGAGGGAAATTATAGGTCTTGAGTTTGGAAGCTTTTTGATTCTAATAATCATTTTTTAAACATCACATTCAATGTAGTGTTGTCATGGCTTGTGTCTAGGTGTGGTTGGAGGTGGGACTTTCTCAGAGGTGACTGAACCTAGAGTGCGATGCTGGATTAAGGGTGGGTGGTTACTGAATCAGCCCCCTGATAGGTTTGGCATGGCTCTAATCTTGGAAGCCTAGATAGAGTACATAAGTATCGGAAAGAAGCTGCTAAGGGCCCTTATTTGCTCTCCTCTGCTTGCTTGCTGTGGACCATCTCTCCTCTGTGATGACCCTCTGCTGTGCCACCCTGCTTTGGAGCCAGCTGATTGTGGACTGAAACTTCTAGAAACTGTGAGACAAACCTTTCCTCCTTTGCCTGTGGGTGTTGGGTATTTTGACCCATAAATGAGAAAAGTAAGACAAGTGCCATCAGTTTTAAGATTTATTAAATAAGAATGTTTAAAACCCTAACCACTGATTAACTATTATTGTCACTTTATAAAGTAAGATATACCAGCTGTGAGAAATACTACACTTGACAATACATTTGATCGTCTGCTATGTGTCAGATATGCTCACCTGACTGCTCAGACCTACCTAGAAAAGAGTTAGACACAGAGACTCTGAGACCCCTCCCAGACTTTGAATTTGAACAAGTTCGCTAGTGAACTTGAATGAATATTAAAGTTTTAAAAGCTATACTCGGTTTATCCTATAGAAAAGCTACTCAAACTGTGGTCTGCAGAGTACTGGAATTAGCATCATAAGGGTGTTTTTTAGAGATACACATCCTCAGGGCCCACCCAGAATTACTGCATCAGAATTTGAGGAGGCCCAGCCATCTGCTAAAGCAGGAAACCCTGTGCTCTAGAAGGAAAATTTATGTTCATTTTCCCCATTTCACAGATGAGAAAAATGAGTCAATAGGTAAATAAGCAGTTCTCTCAAGTACTTTGTAAGTGGCACAGCTAAGGACTAATCCCAGGGAATGTGAATCTGGATCCTATAGACTTAAGTAACCTACAGTAGAGCCAGTGTATGCTAGACTGCTTCTGTTGATCTGAGCTGTGCTCTCCATTGTATGAACCACCTCCAACATTTTTATTTTCTATCTCTGTGTGTATTGCTCACATGGAAGTTCCTTGGAAGTTAGGGACTTACCCAGCTTTGTCATCACCATGTTACCAGGTATTGTCACTAGACCTTCAGAAGGTATCACTGTGCCTGAGATGGGCAGGGATTAGCTCTACCGGAGCAGAGTGTCTGGTTTGGAAGGTCTGCTGGGACCTGAGACCCTGCATTTCTGCCTAGCCATGAGGTCCTATGGTGCTGCTGGCTCACAGACCTCGGTTGGAAGATCAAGCATTTATGCTAGTTTTCAAAGGCAAAAGAAGCATGTACGTGGGGAGGAGGAGTTGGTGTCATAACTTACAGCCTCCTGCTGCCCTCTGTTGCCTGAAGTTTCACACACTTTGCAAACTTTGCCTCATTAATCTTCTCCAACCCGGGAGGGCTGTGTGACGGACACTGGTACCTTGATCACAGATGGAGAAGCAGCGGTGCTGAGGGGCTGTGACAGGCCCAAGGTCACCTAGTGAGTCCCTTAGATGAACCAGAATAGAAACACTGCCGCCTGTCACAGGCCCCACTCCTCTGCCTCCTGTGAACCTTCCAGCCCACTGACTGACTAAACCTCTTTGTGCCTCTCTATCAATGCCCACCAGCACTGCCTCCAAAATTAGCTTTGTGCTTTTAACTCCTCTCTTCTGAGACCCAGGTTCAAGATTAACCCTGAGCACCTTTTGAGTTCCTTGTGACTTGAACTCTGGAATGATTCAAAGTCAAGAGCAATTAATTATAGAAAGAGGAGAGCTGTAGAGAAGCCGCTTGAGTTTTGTAACTTGACTGCTACCAAAGGCCATGCAAACTGTCCTTGTTGGCTTTCTCTGCGTGCCTTCTGAGCTTGTGTGTCCTCTTAGGATGGATGAGCTGGTCAGTGCAGGTACCTATTGCAAGATAGATGCCCAGATACCAAGTTAGCCCAAAGACCAGAATCTGGGAGATGGAAGGCAAACCTTTATTTCCCTAACAAAATCCTCAAATGTGTAGATGCACCCTGGGAAATTCCTAAATAGAGGAAGATGAAAAGATTTCTTCTAATAGCTTGCTGCCTTGGACACTTGGCAAACAATTAGGACGGATCAGCCCCGAGGAGGGGTGGCTTGGACTGCCTCCCCTAGCTGTGTTCTCTAGTTCTGACAGCACATGGTTAGAGTGACAGAGGATGGGCTGGGTAGGTGGGTTCTGCTTCTTCACTGGGCAGAAAATGTTCCTCCATCTGGTTGAGAGTCTGTCATGCTATGACTCCAATGGGCAATGTGTTTTAGAATTTATAGGAAAGGAAATTTTTGGTTGAACTCAATTTGCTTTCCTCGTTAGCCAGCACTCATCTGGAGGCCCAGAAAAATCCACTTGGTTCAGTCAAAGTGGAAATTGGCCAGGGAAAGTGTTAAGACAGCCTCTCACGCATGTGAGTCAGACCCATGGTGCTGGTCTGTTCTTCAGTCTGATGCTCTTTGGGATATGGATGATTCCAGGATGAGCTTGTACGTGGCCTGTGTGAACTCATCTCACGTGGTCTCCTAATTTATTTAGATATGTAAGGGATCATTCTAACTATCTCCTTGAGGGTGAATTGAAAATTTAATTTGGTCAGTTTTTATAAAATACCCTGAATGGAGACAGAATACAGAGGGATGTTTTCCGTGGTCTGAGAGGAAGAAGAAATGAACAGCCACTGTCCAATGTGTAGGGTCTCCTTTGGGGCTGATGAAAATATTGGTGAATTAGATAAAGGTGGTGGCTTCATATACTAAACATCACTTTAGCACTGTGAATTTTGTGCTGTGTGACTTGCATTAATAAAAATAGTTACATTGGTCATGGTGATCCACGAGCGTAATTTCAGCACTCTGGGAGGCTGCAGCAGGAAGATCACAAGTACAAGTCCCAGCTGGACAACTTAGTGACTTACAGAAACTCTATCTCAAAATTAAAAAAAAGGGCTGAAGATGTAACTCAGTGTGAAAGTCCTGAGTTCAATTCCCAGCACTCACACAATAATTATAAAACAAACTGATGCAAAACAACCCTAACTAGCTACTGTGTATCCATATCTTATTTCCAGAACCTCTCCATAATTTAAAAGAATATTGATAAGTATTTTTATGTTAACATAGGAGTTCTTTTCTCTTTACCTTATTTATCCTCATAAAAAAACAGTAAAATGGGTAAATTTTGTTTTTGTGCTGGATATTGGGCCTATGCATATACTCTATCACTGAATGACACCCCTTGCCCAATAAAATGGGTATGAGCCCCCCTACTTACATTCAAGTGGTGTAACTTACTATCATTTAGAATCTACGAGCCATCTTTATGTGGGAAAGGAAGAATTTTGTAAATAAGACCTAGGGAGTGTTCAAACCATATTATTCATTTATGTCAAATGTAAGGTAAAATAGCCAACTTCAGATTAGCTGAAATGAGAGGCAGACCTAATTTTTTCACTGTAACCTTATGTGACACATTGGAGGATCAATGATCCTTCCAGCCACCAAATACAGCTTTTGGTGCATATCTATTGATTATTTTGAACTTCAAGGTAATCAGCATGGATTCATTTTATTCTTCTGCAATAATCAGTGTGTAGCTCCCAAGGGAACCTTATAAGTGTCATCTACTTTGGCACCCTGGAAAGGCATGGTGGGTACTATTGTTCCCAGGCTTTAAATGAAGAATTCAAGGTTGTAAAGAACTTGGTGCAATTAAAAAGACAGTCAAAAATAAAACACACACACACACACACACACACACACACACACACAAGACAGTCAACACAGCAGTTTGGATGGGAACCCAGGGTGGCTTGAATGCCAAGCAAGGCCTGTATCCTTAATATCACATTTTTGTAGGAAGATTTCCTAAGTGCTCTTCAATGATCTGAGACACAGACTTCCTGAGGGATAATATGACTCTCAGGCGCAAAGGGGTTTTCCACTCAAAAATGGTCAGTTGTCCCTTCTAAGAAACAAGTGTCTCCTACAAGTTGTTAGGGTCAGGTATCAGTTCTGTCACCTGCTAGCAGTTTGATCCTGGCTGACCTCTGCAAACTATCTTTTTCCATTTCCTTTCTCTGCAAAATGGGTATAAAACTGACTTCCTAGTAAGACCGTTAGAATTCCAAGAGCTAATAGGAGAACATTTTAAGGGTGCTGGTTTCTCTTCTGATGCTTCCCCTTTCTAGAATGATCCTTGTTGCTGTAGCAGTCACCAAAGTTGGCATAGGGCTTTGAGTTGCAGATCCTCTTTCTCTATGGAACAATAGCTTAAGGGTAGCTGTAGAAGTTACAGAATACTTGTCTGTGTGCTGTATGCTCATCCAGAAGACATTCTTAGCATGTGTATGGCTTTGGTTTTTTTCACAGGGCACCCTATAAGATAGCTCTCTTTGGACATAATAATGTTTTTATCCTCTGCTCTTTTTATTATTTTTATTGTCCTGAAACCAACACCCCATCCCTAATATTGCACTTGTCAGCACCTCCCTTGGCCTTGTCTGTAGGGGCAGTAAGACCTGCAGGGCAGGCTGGCTGCTTCTTGGAGGTGATTATTCTGCCAGCCCCAGGAGTAAGCACACTGCCATCAGCCAGGTTCAAAGGCCCAGTGTGGCTGTTGATTGCTTTGGCTTGATAGCATGCTTCGAGAGATCCACATTCTAATAATTAAGACCTGAGATTCTGTAACTGTTGAACTTGCTGAATTCTGTTTCCAACATGTGTCCCATAATGGCCTGATTTCCATTTCCTCATAATTAAAGCATTTGGAACAGCAATATGAGTTTTGACCTGGAAGACGTTATTAGAACCATCTGCCCTCTTCCAGCTGAAGCTTGCACCCAGAAACACATGCAGTTAAAACTCTTCCTTCTTCCTGCCTCCCTCTTATTCTGTCTCTCTTTTTCCTTCTTAGAAAGAATGTTGAGCAGGTTGTGGTAGCATGGCAAGAGGACCACAAGCAAAAGCCCAGCCCTGGCAATTTAATGTCTTACTGAGATATTCTTTCAACAGCAACAACAACAACAACAAAAATGGGGGTGTAGCTCATTGTGTGAAGGCCCTGGGTTAATCCCTAGTGTTTAGAAAAAGAAAATGGGAGGAAGGAAGGAAAGAGAATTGATTGAGCCATCTGCAGGCCCATTCTGAGGACTTGTTAATTACTCTAATAAATTAACAATGTATAACCCAGGTGCGATCAGGCCTAAGTTGGTTCTTCATCTCTACCCCTCTAACTCTTATAGGGGCACATTTTCCAACAATGCAGGCTGCCAAATTTCAGGTAAACAGTTGAGGGTTGAGGGCTTCTCTCCCTGCATAAGAAGTTTCCTTTCGGGCAGGTAGAATTTGATAAAGAGATTGAAAATTTCCCTGATTTAATGTTAATGGCTGTGGCTCTCTCCTCCCTATCTTCATTGTAATGTGCAACAGTGACCTCAGAAATGAAACTTACTGAATTATTTCTGCCTTACTTTTCAAAGTTTTTATCTTTGCTTTGACTCAGTGAATCATAGCTGTGCAACTATGTCTCATAATTCTCCCTTTTGACAGAGCCCTCATTCTTAGATGGTATCAGTCCTTCCTAAGCTGTGTGTCCTCACTTATGAGGCAGAGTTGACCTTGGAAATGATCGTGATTGTCTGTTCTTTTCAAAGAAAGTGATGGGGGACAGGGTTCCTCTGCAGGCTTCTTAGTTTAGTGGTTCAAGGTTCTTAGAATACTGCCCTTATTCCCTTTTCTAGGAATTATATCCTTAGGAGCAATGGTACTGCCCTCCTCTTGCTGGCAGTGAAGGGGATTAAAGTTGGGGTACTGGTTGCTGATAAAGAAGCAGGTGATGTTATAGTATGTTGTCTAATGTGTGGAAACGCCAAGTATGCCCGGTGGATGGTGGGAAGGCCCAGTTCTCTAAAGCATCCTGCCCTAGAGTGAGGGTGAAATCTGGGGTCTGAACCATTGGGTTTGATCCTGCCTCTGATATTAATAAGGTCTGTCACTTTGGGCAAGTTACATGCAATTTCTTCTGACTGTAATCCCAACACTCTGGGAAGCTGAGGCAGGAGAATCTCAAATTTCAGCCTACTTTGACAACTTAGTGAGTCACTGAGACACTGTATCAAAATTGGAAAAAAAAAGGAGGGGGCTGGATATGTGAGAGCTCAGGGTCCTCTTCCAATGCAAGATGGTAGGACTGCTAATAGCTATCTCAAGGGAGTTACTGGCAAAAGTGAAATGAGATGAGCAAAGATTTTACACCCACCTGGTATATCATGGTTACACAGTGATAATGTTGCAACTTTTTGCTATTGTTATCTTTCAGTGCAGGAGGTAGGATAACACTGTAACAAACGCTCATTACTTTCCCAGGGGCTTCACAGAATCAACCCATGCAAACTCAGATAGTAAGAGACAGTCAAGCTCCTTTCATTTTTTGCCCCCCCCCACTTTTAATACTGCATTCAGTTCTTCTGGAATCATTCAGCCCGCAGAAGAAGGAAGAGGCATAAGATGAGGATCTTGAGGGAAACTTTAGAAGCCAAATCTAGGGACTGAAAATCATCATTTCTACCTCTAATTCATGGATGAGAACTGGTCACATGACCTCCATCTACTCTAAGTACAGGTGTGATGGGAAGGTCTCTCTGGGGGCACAGAAACAGCAAATGGGATTGACTAAGCAGTCTGACACAGCAGTAATTTTTGGTAACTAACCCTCCTCTCTTTTGCTCATTTCAAACAAAATGAAGCTTGGGGAATCTTTCCTTTGGATACTAAATCATTATTTTTCCTTCCCTACTAGGGTCATCTTCCTCATCTCAGCACACTGCCTTTCACCCTTCAGAATTTCAACATTCTGGGACTCAGCCTACCAGAATCTTCCAGCTCAGAACCCTGAACTATGTTCTGACTTAGAGCATTTACAATGTTTACCTTATAAGCCTTATCCTTAGGAAACAGATTTTATTTTTCCAAACTACTATATCTCTTCTCCTTTTATTTCATTTAAGAATTAATATTATTTTTAAATGACAGAGAACAATTGTATATATTTATGGGGTTCAGCGTGATACTTTGATATACGCACACCATGCGGAATGATTAGCTGCTCCACTTAAACCCTGATCCTTGGTTATAAAATGCTTTTTGTGTTGTGTTCTTAAGAGGGGCTCTTGAGGTTGTAGGTATGAATATCTGTTCCAAAAGCTACAATATGCCATCTTGGAAATAAGATAGTATACCTAAAGTGGGTTTTATAAACCACTGTTAGAGGTATAATTTACATGACATAAATGTCACTTATTTTAATTGCACAAGTCAATTATCTTTAGGAAATTTCCAGTCTAGTTTTAGCCCCTTGCCATACCCTCCAAGCTCTTCTTCCTTCAGCCTATATCTCTATTCCCACCCTCAGCCCCAGGCAGTCGCTAATCTGCATTGTTCCTGGAAACGTTATTCAAAATTGCCAAGAAATGTAAGCAATCTAAATGTCTACCCACTGGTGAGAAGAGAAAGCCTGCTATATTCATATAACAGAATACAATTTCAGCAAAAACAGACAAATAGAAAGCCAGAATAGTAATACAAGCAACAGTGTGGATGGACCCCAAAATGCATTATCTACACTTTTTGCTGAGCAAGAAGTCAGATACAGAGGACCTTATATTATAGGACTCCGTTGTTTGAAGGTTCAGAAAAGACAAGGTTAAAGATGATTTTTGTCATGGTTTCCCAGTAGGCAAATGTTTCTACTTTCTGTTTAAGAGGCTAAACCATTCATGTGCCTTGGTTTCTTGGGGCTCTCTTTCAAATGGTTGCTAGTTTGTCATTTCGTAGACTTGCTTTATCGTTGAGTGTATTTTTTATATTTAAGGAAGAAATCTACAAGTCAAGAAGGAAATGGTGGCTAAGACACAATATCCAGTGTCCACAAATTAAAGGCAAAGTTTATTTTGCCCCAATGGGGTTTAGATAACTCAACTAATAGTTAGCTGGCTCCATACATCATGGTAGCCTGGAAGCAGAGAAGGAAGAGAGGAGGCCTGGAGGGTGATATGCCTCAGTGAACTGCCTCCTCTGATGAGGCTCTACCCACAACAGCACCTTCAGCTGTGGATTCATCAGTGGGTTAATCCATTGATGAGTATGGCACCCTCATGATCTAATTACTTTCAAAAGCCCAATTAGTGAATATATGAGGCTACTGGAGGACATTCTTGATCTAAGCAGCAACAATGGCTTTGCTGAGCCCCGTTCCTAGGAGTAGCTATCACTGGCTCACTCTCCTCCTACCTTTATTTTGTCTGATATCTCAAAGCCCATTTGGGACCAGCTTCCATTCTCAAGTTAATATGTTGTGGAATATTTACAATGTCTCCTGGGACTTGGTGGAAGCAGGAATGTTTAAGCTGATCATCTGTTGTAAACACAAGCCATTTGTAATTCATGAGTCATCAATTGCTAGAAGGTACTTGGCATCCTTTACCTATACTGTGACTCAAACTGTGACAACATGCGTAGCTCAGAAGTGGAAAAATAATCAGAGTGTTGTTCATTGGAATTATCATAGATTTCACATTTTTTGGAATTGAAGATAGTACCATCTTTGCCTATTTAAGGCTGGCAACCTAGGGCAGGGTGTGGGTTTGCTCATGAAGGATATTGTTTTTTTAATTGTTAAATTTTGTGATGGAAAATATGAGATTTCAAGCATGTCTCTGTCTCCTTTGAACAGCCCTTAAAAATAAAATAATTGGTTCAAGTTACAGATAACAGAAAGGACTGGTGGTGGTGTTGCTGATTTCTCTACCTTAGTAATGATAAGAAGAACCTGGTTGAACATCCATGAGGGAGGGGTCATTAATGGAGTTTCATTCAGAAGACTGTTACTACGATCTCTTCATTGCCAAATGGTATGGCAAATCACTCATGAAAACATGCATATATTAAGCTAATTAAATGCCACTGTCTCTTTTTCAAAGTTCCTGCAATTGCTATGAATTACACCATTCAGAACACACTGATGGTTCCAACATGTTCGGCATCCCTGGAGCAGATCTCATTTACCCTTGTCCCTTTATTTTGGTCCTGTGATACACCCAGCTCTTGCCAAGTGCTGGCTGGGTCTTTATTTCTCACTGTAAGCTTCTCTGGGTTCACTACCTGTAGCTTTTTTCTCATCATGGTCTGATGACCTCCCTAATGTTTGGTGGTCTTCATTGTGGATCTTTTCAGAAAGGGCTGGTAATCTTTTTTCCCCTTTATTCATGAAGTGCTCCTCCAGGTGAGTCAACAGGTTTTGCTTCCCTGAGACAGGACCTGCCATTCATGTTTTAAGGGCATGTATCACTGGACTTCCATTCAGTAACTCACATTTGCCTGTGGAGTTAAACCTAAGTTCTAGTGGCATCAGAATTTGCTAAGTTTTCTCCCTAGCATAGTGCCATAGTATTAATACCCTCTTAGTACTATTGAGGATGGAGTAAGTATTACTTTCTAGGAAACATGAGTTCAGATTGCTCTCAGTATAGGATGGCTAGATGGGGAAAATTTGATCAGGGATGAATAATGGTGGACAGAGGGGTGTATGTCTGGAGAGACAAATGAGTAGAAGGATGAGTGGAAAGAAAGGATGAGTGGATGCATGTATATGCAAATGAATGGGTGAATGAAAGAATAGGTAGATAACCAGATAGATGAATAGTATATGCTAGACCCCACTACCGATAGCCTACTTTAGGTACCAAAATAATTACTTAATAATAATATTAAATAAATAATATCAATATTTAATAGTTTAAAAATAATAAATAATTAAGAAAATAATAGGTGAACCTTTAATTTGTGCCACTATCAGATTCCTTGAACTTGAATTCCAGTCAATTTTAGCAGTGCTTATTGCCAAAACCGTTGCTTTGGCTTGGAAGAAAACCTCAACTGTGATATTATACACAGTAGCTCTGTACTCTTAGTTTTGGTGGAAATATTAATCTCGCTATTAATACCAATATATAATGCATAAGAGTCAAAAATCAAATAAAGAGAGTGACCAACACATGTATTACTTCTTATGGGCTGGGGATTTAGCTCAGTGTTACAGGTGCCTGCCTAGCAGGTGCAAGGTCATGAGTTTGATCCCTGGTACCAAAAAAAAAAAAAAAGTACTACTTTTTCTAAGAATTAATTTATTATTATGCTCTCCTTAATGACTGGGTTCAGTTAATCCCTGAACCTAGTGCAATATGCAAGTCTCTATCTCTTTGGGAAAAAAAAGCCCTGGTTTCTTATGTTAAAGAAGCATGTACAGGATAATGTTTTAGAGTGGTTAAGAAGAGGACTTTGAAGTTTGATACTGTCTACAATGTTTTGTTTTTACTAATATCGTTATGTACTGCTATATTCAATTATACTGCTATATTCGGTTATGCCTGATGATATAGAAAATTCTATTGAAGATAACAAGAGACAACACAGTACCCATTGTGGATCACCTTATACTGTGGTTTTATACGACTTTTTGGTTTCATGTTTTTATAGGAATTGTTTTGTTTTATCTTGCTATGTTTTTTTTCCCTCTAATTCAGAAAGGATAGAAATACATGTAGAGACCCATGCATGCATAGCTGTTTACAGTTTCACTGAACATCTACTTTGTATGCTTTAATTTTGTAACTGGAACAACAATTTCTAAGAGGACAATATATAATTTATCAACTAGTGATTTATTACTGTTTATCTTTTTTTTGAAATTCTGTATTACCTCTACCCTTTACATTTTTTTCTTTAAGTAAATTTTTTAAAAATAAAGAAATCAAAGAAGAAAAAAAATAAGAGGACCTTGGAATCATTTTTTTCTGAGTCATAATAGTAAACCTGCCACTTGGTGGTCATATGACTACAGTAGGTCACTGTCTCCTCCCTATCTGGGCAGTGGAAATGCTGATATGTGTGAGTCTTAAAGAATGAAATAGATATATCTAAGTGATGACCAGAATGCCTGTCCCACAATAAATGTTAGTTTATGATATGTTGTTATATATCATTATCACTGTAGTATTAAATAGCATAGGTGAAATGAAATAGAAAGTAGGCATTCAGGAAGAATGGTGAGTTCATGTATTTTCTATCAGTGCAATAAATTATGACAAACTTGTTGGCTTTACTCAATACTTATTCTGTCACAGTTCTAGATCTAGAATTCCAAAGTTAGTGTCCCTGAGCCATAATCAAGGTGTTTGAGGGACTTACTCCTGCAGTGTCTTGAGGACTACTTGTTCTTTGCCTCTTTATTTTCTGAGAGATGTTGTGTTCCCTGACTGGAGCCAGATTGCTCCAAGATGGAACAATCTTTTCCATCTTTTCACTTTTTCTTATGTATATATCACTTCTCTTTCTACCTGTCTCTTGTAAAGTCACTTGTGATTGTATTTAGGATCCATCTGGGTGACCTTGAATCATCTCCCCATCTCAGTCTTAATTTATCACATTCTATAAAGCCAGTCCCTCACACCTCCAAGGTAATATTTACAGTGACAGAGATTAGGACCTAATATCTTTGGGTGACCAGTGTGCAGCTTAATTCTGGGTGTTAGAAATGGAATTTGATTTTCCATTTCACCCAAATGTGGGCCTGGTCTCAATGGTTCTGTCTATGTCAATAGTAGCGTGCTATTTTCTGAGCAGTGCTTATTCTGTTTTCCTGAAAACTTCTTGTATCTTTTCCCCTTTAATATTTTAATACATGTTATTTTATGAATAAAACTGCCTACAGCAGACAGCTCTGATGTATCATCTGTGAATCAATATGTGATATTTATATTTCACTGAATTGTCATGCCAAATTTTAGGTTTTGCTCCATTGTCAATTCTGAAGGGATGAGTAATAATGCCATGTTGGGAAGACCTGGGTCTTGTCTACTGATTTATTTCTTCTTGTTGTTCCACAGAAAGTCTTTTCTATCCTTCCCTTTCCTAACCTGGGGATTGTAGCAAACAATTTTTTTTTTAACTTACAAGGCATAATATAGTTAGTCAATGATATATTTGTCACAGAAAACTCTTTTTCTATTGAGTCAGAACTTAAATTTCCCCAGTGTTCATTTGCTTTCTCTATTTTCTAGTGCACTTAAAAATACATTTGCAGTCACGATTGCCTGGGTGAGTTATAAATCCTAGATATTAGAATTTTTATGCTTTAGAAATAATAAATGAAGGCTTACCAATTAAAGATAAAAAATTACTTGGCTGGGGATAGTAGAATATTTTATCAGTATTATTAAAATTTAAGGGCAGCCGAAATGCCACAGGAGTCTTTGTACAACATTTTAGTTTAAAAAGTTGGCTTAGGGATAAATTACATTCTTTTAAAAAATTTTCCATCAAACGTGATATTATATCAATTTTTTAAAAGAGCAGAACTCTTGTTGAACTGGATCAAATACAGAGCTTTTTGCCCATTGTAGCCATGTGATTTTACTCTGTGTATTTGAAAATCACTTGTTGTGAATCTTGAGTTCCTAATAATTATAGTTGTCATTTTCTCAAAATAATGTTAATACCACACATGGAATTCATAGAAACCACATGTTTTATAAGACCAAAGATTTTAAAAACACCAGTGTTTAATCCATTAACGTGTCTGCTATCTATGTAAAAAGGGTGTATTTTGTGGATGATGATTGCAATACACTTTCTCCCCCTCATTTTTGTTTTTCTGTATATTCTTGATTACTTTTTGGTCTATTAGTCTTAAGAGCTCTCTGATACTCTGGTCTATCCTCTGTAGGTTACAGTGACTTCTTTACAGTAACACAGTTCTCTATAGCTTCATAAATAATATCTCTGGAAATTGATGATTGCTAGAGAATAGTGCAGAATCTTAGGTAGTCATTAAAACATATATAAAATAAAGAAAGATGAAATAAAAGATCACCTTATAAAAAGGATGAGCCTATTAGAAGCAGCAGAGTTCTGTCTTCTGCCCACACACAATTCATACCTAAGCAGAGTGTATTTCTGAGCAGTGATTTGTGCAATGATAAGAACTTAATGGAAGATTAAAACAACTACCTACTGGGTGGTTTCAAAAAACAAAAGCCCCCAGTTAAGAGAGATCCAGGAGACAATGAAAGCCTTCTGCTTTAGCAATGAGCGCTTCCTAGGGGAAGGATATTCTCTATTGACAGGAGAGGGGGAAAAGAAAGCTGGATGTCATTTTCTTCCTGGAAAACGGTACAGTCTACAGCAGTGGCTCTGACTGAGGACAGACTTACCACACCACAGGAGACATGTGACCATGTCTGGTGGAATTTTAGTTGTCCTAACTGGGACTTGGGGAGTTGCTGGCATTTAGTGCTAAGTGGCCAGAGAAGTTTCCACACATTCTACAATGTGTGGGACAGTCTTCCCACCAGATGATTAGCCTGCCCCAAATGTTGATTTAGTTGAGGCTTCAAGTCCTTATTTAGAGAAAGGGATGATGCACATGTAGAAAGAGTTCTGAGATTTCAAGGTGATCACATTCCACAGTACAGCTTCACCTATTCATAGGAACTTAAAAATTTCTTAATGTTTATACAGCAATGGGATTTGGGGATCAGATCTCATTCTTGAGTTAGGAAATATGAGTTATCTGATGGATGATGAGTGGGGTGAGGGCTTTCCAAAGGGAAATGCCAACACAAGAATGATATTCATAATTCATAATGAGAAGTCTGACACATGTACTGACTCATCAGAATAGATATTGGAGCAGCTAGAGCAGAAAGACATCATTGTAAGCAAGAGCACTGTAGTTGTACATAGAAGTCACATATCAGCCCTGGGAGAGTTGCCCATTCCTGAGACTCAAACCTGTAGGTCAGTCTTATTCGAACTACTTTTGGGCTAAATCAGAGTGAATTTTTTTTACCTTGAGACCCTTGGACTAAAGCTAATCAGTAGAATTTGTTTCTGAAACCATCAAAGCCTTTTGAATTCACAAGTTTCTTCTTTATTTCACTTTCTTTCACTATGTTAATTTCTTAAAAAGATATTCACTCTATAATTAAACCTTCCTGGAAGGATGTCCCATTGCAGTTGTAGGTCAAATTCCCATGATGATGGATTTTAACGAAAGTATCTGCTAAATAAATTATGTATTTCTAATGTGAATCTTGGTGGAGGCAGGGCAAAACAAAAATGTGATGATGAGGGTTGGATTTTAATGAATTTAATTTTAGGACAATATGGAGAATAATTTGGAAGGAGGACAAGCAAGAAAGGAAGTTGCTTTGGTATAGTCAACGGGATCAGAAATGGAGACATATGCTAAAAGTGTGATTATTAAAGAATCAGTGCACTGTGATCTCTCTTATCTTCCATTAAGTGACTTGACAAAATCAGTAAATGTATAGATTGATAAAAATAACTCACCTAAAATACTTGTCCCAGGACAATAGTTTTGAACTTAAGAACATACACTGAAGGTGTAGTTATTAAAGACTTATTGAAATCTGAACTTCCTTAACTTCCATTAACTGATTTCATTAAATAGTAATTCATGTACAAGTTGAGTGAAATAATTCACATAAAACACTTGGCTCAGTGGCAGAATGGTTTTGCAGCCAATAGCTGGTATATTTTTGGTCTGCCAATAGCTAGTATATGCACATTTACCAGTGAGTCCTTCATTATTATGAAGATGATAATAAATTGAATTAGCTTCCAAAAGTTCTGTTTTAAAGATTACATGACATAATATATATATATATATATATAAGCATTGCAAACTTTGCTGAGAATCTTGTAAGTGCTCAGTGGACAAACATGATAAATGTTGCTTATGTTGCTTATCCAATTTATGAATCTCAGTAGAGAAATCACAATTAACCTTGACATGTTGAGTAGTTGTCTCTGGAATAATAAAGGTGCATTAATGAAGTCAGGGAATAAGTTTTAAGGTAAGAGATAGAGTTAAGTCAGTATTGTATATGCAGAACTTGATACAAAGTACACATCAAAGCAAAAGCAGGTATTTGGAGGATATGGAATCTGGGAGGGTTATGCTGGTTTGGACATTTTGTAGAATGAAAATTTGAAATGGAAAATGTGGTCAGTTACTAATCAGCTTTTTAAGTATCTGTTGCTTATTAATTTCTCTTCTAACTACTTTGGGGCATAGTGTGGCCACAAGACATAGTTTTTTAGCCAGCAAAAATGTATCAGTCAGTTATTGTCACCATAATGGTGTGTAACAAACCATCCTAAAATGTAATCGCTCACATATTTTTCCTATCATGAATCTGTATGTTAGTAGTGCAGGTATGGCTAAACCATTCTGGATTGCAGACTCCAACCTGCAAGTCTAGTTCAAGTCTGCCTGTGGTGTCTCTCATCATCTTTACACTAGTGACTTTGTAGGCCATATTTTTTTTCTGATGAATTACAGATGGATAAGATAGCAAAGCCAATGTGAAAGTGCATGTTAAACTTTTGCTCACAACAAATCCTCTAACATTCCATTTCCCAAATCAGATTATATGACCAACCCAAGATCAAGTGTCAACATGGCCACAGTAGAAATACTTCACCATAGTGTGAGTTTAATATTACTAGAGAATGAGAGTCATTAAGACCAGTGATTCATTCATCCATAAAGACAGGAAAGGAAATGTGTTCAGTGGGAACAATTTTGGGGAAGGCTTGTTTGTTAATGAAAATGAGATGAAAACAGTTGTTGGTGCTTCTTTGCCCTTCCTCATGCCTCCCATGTGGACTTTCAGATGAGGATGCATAGCCATCTTGTCACATTGAGCATCATGGAATTGCAGTCTTGACAGGGTCCAGCTGCTGCAAAATACCACATTCACATTTGTAAGTTACACCGAAAAAACAACACCAGTTGGCACAGTAAGGGAATGAGAAGGAAAGCAAAAATTGAAGCTGAACTTGGAGTTTCACCCACATTGGGAGAGGCATGATGCCTTGTAACTAATACGCACTCTGTACATGTTTGTTGTCTTCTGTTGATTTGCAAGAGTCAGGGAGGCCGTGTTTTCTGGATTCTTTACAGTACTTATTCCACTTTGTTCCATTCTTCTTTGCTCCCATCCCAGAGAGACCTGTATTATCACTGGCATAATAATGACATTTTATTACCATGATCTGAGACTCTAAAGTTGACATCCTGCTGTTTTAAATAAAGCAGGTTTTGGTCAAAACTTTGGGCTGAGACTTCACCTTGGGCTGAGCATGACTGTGTTCCAATTACTGCCCCCCAGGGAGAGAGTCTTCATTTACCACTATCCTGGTTGTGAATCTCTAGATAGGTGTGTGCTCCTTATATTTTTTTCATCTCCTATCACAGTCTCAAAGACAAAAAGGTGGTGTTATTACAGGATGTCTTATATCAGTGAGGAAGTTTTTCCTTTACTGTTTATTTTATAGTTAGATTCTTAAGTGAGGACTAGTTCAATTTTACTCAAGTTCATACTTCATGCTAGGTTAAATGGAAGGAGTGTTTTTAAAATTTAAGGCAGTGAGAAAACCCTAGCCTGAGTATTTTTATTGTGTGTGGCATTTTGATAGTCATTATTTATAACACAAAGGGAAATAATTGCTGCAGTTGTACTTATAGCTGTTTATGTTTAATTTTTATGTGGCACAAAGTTTAGTTGGAGAGAAACTTAACTGGACCAGTAACACTGCTGTCACATCAATCTTTGTGATCCTGTTTTAGAAGACAAAGGATGAAGACCTGTCTACCTTGTGCCATCAGTGCCAAGGTACTTTGAAATTTGTTTTAGGACTTTTTGTAGTTTAGGATAACTAAGGTTTGGGGTTCTGGTTGGAAATAGTTGGCATAGTGTATGATAAAAACTTCTAGGTTTGGGATTTTACTGCCCAGTACAGTTTCATAGATAAGAATTAGGAAGGCTCACATAAGCTTGAAAGCTTTCTATTTTTCCAGACAAAGACTCTAGGATAAAAAGACTTATATATTATTAGTTTACAAAGCAAAATGAATTTGGGCCATATGAAATAATAGCAAGGGTATCATGATAGAGTAGTATTTGGATTTAGTTTTGAATAGTAATTAGCTCAAGGGGTGGAGTGTATGAGCATTCTTGTTGTCTCTGTAACGTCTGGTTTATTCCTCTGCTGATACATAGCAGCCAGGTGAGATGAGTGCTGAGTTGAACTCAGTGGTAGCATCTCATCAATCAAAGTCAGTGGTCAGCAAAGCTTTATGCTGATTGTAAGCAGCTGATTGTTTTGTGGCCTGTAGAGTCAGTCTCATAACAACTGATTGCTTATTTACAAAGTTTTATTTATAAAACTTTTGTTTATAAAAGTAGGTAAAGAGCTGTGTTTGGCCTGTGGGTCTTTATTTTCCAACATCTTAGCTAATATGCCTGTGATAATCTCCGTAGTCAGGCCTTGGCCTTCTTAGGCTATAGACTCTCCTTGCCAACAAAGGCTGTTTAAGAAATGATGAGTTAATGCAGCACAGACAGATACAACATAAATATCTCTTTTTAAAGAGAGCTGACTATAGTCATCGTATTCCTGAGAAGCCGTAGGAAGATGCTTGCATTGCAGTAGAGGTTTTATGTACGTGGAAATGAGAACCACAGGGGCCACGGCCACCTTACAACCTGTATGAAAATGAAGCCCATGCAGGCAAGGAGAAGAACAGAGTAAAGATAATTAGAGAATAATTAAAACAAAATCCACCGGGCTGTGTAAACACTGAAATGCCCATGATTTCCTTTTACATGAGCCAACATATTTTATTCCTGTTTAATCAAGTTTGAGATAGGATTCTTGCTATCTGCATGTACACGTATCTTAGCCGATTGTTGCAGTCAGGGCTTAAAAGGAAAAGATTTAATATGGGGCACATAATTCATAGGATTATTTTATAATATTCACCCAAATCAAATGAAAAAAAGTACAGGAGATCTGTCCACTTACTAGGAACCCAAAGAATCCAGCTCAGGGCCTGGATCCCACAGCATGAGTCCAGCTGAAGACCTAGAGCCCATTGCAGTGTTCTCCCATGAGTCCAACTGGAGGCCTAGAGCCCATGACAATGTTTCATGCACGCCTGTATCAAGGATCTGCAGTACAGAGGTCTAAAGATCAGTGGTGGATGCTAAACAATCTGTGAAGGATCTGTGCCAGCAGGCTGAGAGATCTTCACTGGAGCCAGGAAGTGACACTTATGGTAAGGACCAGAGCTCCCCTCAAAAGAACCACAGTCATCTTCAGTGACAGCAAGGACCTGGGCTCCTCCTATGATAAGAACAGCTGAATTCTTACCAGGAAAACGAGTGCAACAAGCTTCTCCAGCACATCATCTTCCCCTCCAGTTCTCTTTTTAGGCTGTTGGCAACAATCCTCAGGTGGGACTTCCACATCCAGCACCATGATGATTCAGTTCATCTGGGTGTTACAAGTTGATCATTAGTTAATCTACCGCACTGATAGAGGAGAAAACATAACCTGCATGAGTAAGATAGTACTAGGAATTTAAAGAAGAAGGACAGTAAAAAAGATGATAAGAGAAATTGCAGAAAGAGGACTAGAGAGGTTCAGGCCTCTGCAGAAAAATGTATTGAGCTGATTCCCAATGCTAGGTGCAATATTTTTTCCAAGAGCCACAGTGTGAGAAATCTGACTCAGAGTAGAATAATATCCAAGATGTAAAGTTCTCTACTGTTCCAAAACATAGGCAAAGCATGATACTCCCATCAAATCAAAAAAGGTTAAGAAGCCCTCAGGATCCTGCCCTGCTGCTCTTCCATTTTTGGTGTCCATCAGTGTTCTATGTGTTTGGAATGTGTTCCTATCTTGGACTGGGGATCCTTCAAATCTCAACTCAGTCATGTGCGTGCTTGCTTCTTGGCAAGGAGCCTAGCATGGTGGGATCTTTTGAAACCAAGGAGACCTGGAAACTGTCTCCCTGCTACCAGTACTGTCATGTACATTTGAAAAAGTTAATTAGTCTCTCTGACATGGGCTCTTCCTGTATAACATACTTTTCTCTATAGTGTGACTGGGGAATAAATAAGACAACACCTGCAAAATGGCTAGAACAATGTTAGTACTCAGTGGATTGTCTGTGTGTATGTGTGTGTGTGTGTGTGTGTGTGTTACCAGGGATTTAACCCAGTGCCTTTGTACTGAGCTACATACATAGCCTCGCTTTTTAATTTTTTTTTAAATTTTGAGATAAAATCTTCTTAAGCTGCCCAGGTTAGGCTTAACTTGTAATCATCCTGCCTCAGCCTCCAAAAATGCTGGAATTATAGGCATGTGCTACCATGCTCAGCTATGCCCATTTTTAAGTGCCTTTTATTGACTTGATTGCCTGCTCTACTGGGAGGGTTGTTTGTTTGTTTGATTCTGTTTTTGTCTTGAGACAGGGTTTCACCGTACAGTTCAGGCTGACTTTAAACTCACTTTGTAGACTATTTGTAGCCCAGGCTGTGCTCAAACAATCCTTCTGCCTTAGCTTTTCAAGTTCTGGGATTATAGGAGTGTACTACAACAACCAGCCCAAGGGAGCTTCTTGACAATGGGGGAAAAGTCCACAATAACTAGTGTGTCTCCATCACTGATTTCTCAGGGCGGTGTGGTGTTAGGTCTCTCTCTCTCCTTCTTTCTCTCTCTGTACCTTCTACATATGGGGCTGGGAATACTTGAATGGACAAATGATTTAATGAATTCTCAAGCTTTTTCCTGCTATCTTCTTTGTGTTGTTTTTTAAAACATTGTACCTACCTTAGAGCTACCTCACTTCACAGCTGGTTTGGTGCCTGAGCTCATATTGTGCTGATCAGGGCTCCTTGCAATATCCTTTTCTCATTCCCATTCAAGATTGACTGGACGTGGGAGGATGTCCTGACTCAGCACTCACTGGCTCTTCTTTCATAAAGGAAGGACAGTAACTCTATCTTTCAGTTAATGGGGAGAGAAAGCTGCAGCACTTTTGTCATTCTGCAGGGTTGCAGAATGGGATCCGGATCTGTTGCACGCAGGTGTGTGCTTGGTTGTTTGAAAATATCGTCTCTGATTAAAGCACCAGAGCTACTGCCAATAAACTTTAGGGTAAGTAGATGAAAATCATTAAAGGTACTGAAATACCACAATTCAAAAAATGAAGCTATTTTTTCCACAACCCAAAAAACCCAAACACCAAAAACAAAACAAAACAAAACAAAACAAAAACCCTACCCTATTGGAAATACTTGTGTTAAAAAATATCTTTTCTCTAAATTAGGGAGGCACTTTGGAAACATTATGAAACTTTAGTGAGCTTCTGTAAACCTAAACATAGAATTATCCTAAGATCGCATTCCAAAGTCATTCATAATTGAAAGTGGAGGGTCAGGATGATATCTGTATGCCAAGGACCATTGCAGCATTACTTGCAGTAGCTGATAGGTAGAAACAACCCAAACATCCAGGTATGGATGAAGAAAAAAAAATGTGGTTTATACATACAATGGAAAGTTATTCAGCCATAAAATGGAATGGTATCTGACACATGCAACAATGGGGAAGAACCTTCAAAACTTAAGTGAGAGAGGTCAGACATAAAAGGACACATTTGGCATGATTCCTCTTATAGGAAGCATTAGAATAGTCAAAGTCAGATGCAGAAAATAGAATAGAAGATACAGACCTGGGGTGAGAGGAATGGAGATTATTCTTGAGCTGGTAGAATTTCAGTTTAGAAAGATGACGACATTCTGGAAAATGATGCTGAGGAAGGCTGTATAGCATTATGAATGTATGAATGCCACTGAGTTACACACTTAAAAATAGTTAAGAGGTAAGTTAGATGTTTTACCATAATAAAAAATAAGAGTTTAAGATTAAACTGTTAAAAAATATAAAAAGCAAGCCTGTGCTTGCGCTTGGTCATGAAGGTGCTTTTCTTTTTTGGGATGGCCACTGATTTCTAGCTGCCCTTGAGTCTGAACACTTTGGGAGAGTATGACCTGTAGGGTGCGACTGATCCACAGTGCTGCCTGGTTGAGCCACACAGTTTGAGCTTGTTATTGGCCAACAGGTATAAGCTTGTGTTTGGCATCAAAACTGAAACTATTTCATGGATCTCTTGTTTTGTTTTGTTATTATCTATTTGGTTTATTTCTGCCCTGGTTTTGGTTACTTCTTTCCTTATTCTAATTTCAGCTTTGATTTGTTCATGGTTTTCTAGGTCTCTGAGATACATCGATAGGTTGTTTATTTGAAATCTTTTTTTTTTTTTTTGAAGGAAGCATTTCCATTAGTACTTCCCTTTTTTGCTGCTTACCCTCTAAATTTTGATATGTTGTGTTTTCATTTTTCATTTTCATTTATTTTAATACATTTTTAGTTTCCTTTTTTCATGTCTTCAAGGGCCCTTTCTCTGTCTAATGGATGTTAGTTCTCCATAAATTTAAGATAGTTTCTGAAGTTTCTTTTGTTATAAATTTCTGGTCTTATTCCTTTGTGGTCAGAAAAGAATCATGCTATGATTTTATTCTTTTGGAATGTGTTGAGACTTGATTTGTGACCAGATTCCTGTTTCTTTTAAAAATTGGCTGCGGTTCCTGCTGGTCCACACTCTCAGAGTCTGAGGCTTCCAGTTCGAGGAAGTCATCTGGGCCCTGGCCTCCTTGGGGTACGGCCCCAGGTGGATGGTTTCCAGCCTATCTCAGAGTGAAACCCTTTGCTGTAGGCAGCATTGTCCTTGTACTGTGATTTCAAAAAGGATGTGATTGTTATTCGTATGAGTGCAAGCTGCCTCTGGGGACTGGCCTCTTGGTTATTGGTTTCTGCACAACAGACTAGAAACTCAACCTATTCTTGCTAAACTCAAATTTTTTTTAATGCATCCAGTTATGTTAAAAATAGCCCAAGCAAGCAGATTCTTGGCCATTTAGAACCTTTGTGTTTGCATAACTTCCCAAAACTCCCTATGGTCACCCACTGATGTCACAGGTCTTTGCAGATAGAAAATCCCAGGTGTTTCCAGTTCTTCCAAGCTCTCTAACCCAGAAACTTCCTGCCACTCTCTTGAGTGACGTCATTCAGGCAAGTAACCCCACCTCCAAACAGTACAACACTTCTGTCCCAGAAGTTCTGTGACTCACTATTCTGTACTGGATGCTTTCTTCATGAAAATTTTTGGGTGGTGTCATGCAGCCATAGATGTCTACTCTCAGGACTTTGTCCAATGCTACCCACTAAAGTTTGCTGTGTAGAATTGTCTCTTACTGTCATGAGCGTTTTTCCTTGATTACCCCCACATTCCTCAAACTCTATATGATTATGACACATTTTTTTCATACCTGAACATAGAAATGTAATTTTTTAGATGAAATAGGACACAGAAGAAAGAGATGAGGTGGGTGTCATGAAAAAGCCTCTCATCTCCCCAGCTGAGATAAGAAAAACCACAAGAGGCTTAGGAGATCCCCATGTTAACTAGAACCAAGAAAGGGTATACTGTTTGACACTTCTGGAACATTTGTCCTTGGATACTTTACATGGGTTTCTAAACTGAGGATAACATTGGAGTAGCTAAAATCTGTGAATGGCATATGCCTGGAGTGTGGTTGTCACAGGTCAAGGATTAACTTTGTGGCAAAGCATATGCTTGGAAGAGGCTCAACCCCATGGTAAACTCTGAATCCAAAGTAAGAAGGCTGTAGGAGCTGGTCACAGCCTGTAGAAATGCGACTCAAACTTGGATTGATAGTTCTGGTTGATCAGGATTTGCGGGAAATAGAGTAATGCAATTACCATCCTCTGCTAGCTCTCTGTAGGATGTTCTCACAGATCAGTGGCAACAGGTTGGTAGGTGATTTTCTTTGCCATTATATTGTGAGATGTACAAACCTTCCTACTGATAATGCTGCAGAGAGATTTTATAAAGGATTATGAGACAGCTATTTAAAAATGTGATTTGCAGTCGAATACTCTTTGGTTTAAGATGGCAAAGCTATAAGGAATGTGAGAAATTCTTCCATAGTAATTGCTTCCCAAAGAGCTTAGTTTGATTTTCTTGTAAACAATTTTAACTTCGTTCTTCTTTTTTTCCTTTCTATGACAAATGAGAAAGGAATTCTGCAATTCATCGAACAGACAGTTCTCCAATATGGTGTTTACTTGCATTTTCTATTTCTACTTCAGCCAGGAAATCAAATCCAAGGGATTAAATACCCCATTTGAAATGTAATGGAGAATTTTTTTTAAAAAAGGAAAGTGCACAGATACATGAGAAAGATGTCATTCAGAATTTCCAGATGATATTGGAGCACAGCAACAGAATGTGCAAAGGGGACCTTTTGTACAGCGACCATTGGAGTTATGACCCTCACCTTTTTGCTGGAGCTGAGAGACTCCACAATCAACAGTTCTCTTGTTGATTGTGGCCATGAGTTAAGCCTGATGCTATACCTCATGCTTTTAATATATTATCTTGTTTAAACTTCACAATTTCTTGAAGTAGGTTTCATTAGTCTTGTTGTAGGAGAAAGAACAGACAAGGATGGTTAAATAATGTGCCCAAGATCACAGAGAAAAGAACATGGTGGCATTAGGTTCTAAACCACCTTCCTATTATCTCAGGCCCTTATCCAAGTCAATGTAGAATCTTCTCCAAGGAAAAAGTGCCACTGAGCCATATCTACCCTTCCTGTTTTTAGTAATAGGACCAAGAGTCTGGCTTTTTGTAGGTTTTTGTTGGGAAAGTTGTTTATTGTTGTTTTTTTGTTAAGAATCTCCCCAACTCAAGAACATAGCATTCACAAAAGAGTCACCATGTATGAGGGAATCAAAATACCTGGTGAATGTTTAAAAATTTATTACAGTAAAAGATATATTACCAATACTCCCCCTCAAAATACTCCCTCTGGCTCTGAACACACTTATTTTGTTATTCTTCTTACATTTTCTAAAGGAGTTCTGGAAGTCCTCTTCTGTGAGTATATCTAGCAGGTGTGATTACAAATGTGAATTCTGTCTTCCAATGGAAAGACAGGCTCATGAAAACATTACGGCAAGTCCTCATCCATTTGATTCACCTACCTGGCACTTGTGACTTCTAGATCTTCCTTAAAGTCAGAAGTGAATGACCATGAAGAGCAAATTTGCTTCCAGAACTGCTTCAGAAAGAGGCAAAAATGATGGGGTAAGTGTGTTCAAAGTGAGGGGGAGTATTATAAGAGGGACTCATGGCAATATCAGTGTATCTTTTTCTGGGAGAAGCTTTCTGCTATTTAAATAGTCACTGTATTTTTTAAGTATACTACATATATACAGGAAAGATCTTTTAGAGACCAGGTACTGGGCTTGGTACTGGAGAAATGAGAGAATACTAAAAATAACTTTTCTGTCCTCAAAGAATTTGTTTTTTATGGAGGAGTTGATGCAGTCAACTCCTGAGAATCAGGTCATACCTTGTGATATGTACTAGGAGCGAGGTCCAAATGGTCATGAGATAGAAACCATCAAAGACAGGCCCAATGAGAAGAGATAGTCAGGGAGTGTTTTCTGCCAAGATATTGCTTCTGGGAAAACTTGAAGAGATGGAAGGAACAAGTCACACCAACAGTTATGGCAAGAGAGGCCCAGGCAGAGCAAATGGCAAATACAAAGTTCTTGAGGCTGGAAAAGTCAGACTTCCTTAAGAAGCTGAAGGACAGGCACTGCACCTCCAATGGAGTGAGAGTAAGCGGAAAGCAGGTGAATGTCGGCAGCTTGGTTTAACTGGCCTAAACAAACATTTGGCTTTTGAGATGATTTTCTCTTTCTCCTTTTTAAGCAAGTTGTTTTTTCATTCTGCATGGTTTTTCTTCTATTCCATCTAACTCAACACCTGCTGCACTTGCTATTCAAAGAAAAATCTCTCTGTTGATCTGGGCCTTTTTATTCCAGAAATTTTTGAGCCAAGCCCCAAGGTAGGCAAGGCTGGGACTCAGAAGCAGAACAGTGATGTGTTTCTGGGCCTTAGGAACACGTAGCTTTGAATTTCAAAAGTGAAAATTAAGTTGACCTTGTGGAAATGAATAGCAAGTCGGGTAGTGGTAAGCCACTAAAGAAGATTCATGTGGGACCTTTTCAGATCATTCTGTTCTCCAGTCAATTTTTAACCACCCTGCATCCTAGCCAGGACAGGTTATAGCTTTGTTCACATCATAGACTTGGAAATCAAGACCTTAGAAAAGGTCACAACATTAAATAAATGTTCAACACTCAGGGAGAGATGGGATGTTAATAACTAATTCTCAGTCGAGTTGCATTACCTTGTTACCTTTGTAACAGCTACTTTGGCTTGGAATGGTAAAACTTAAAAATATTCTGTATTTTTGATGAATAAAGGAAATTTCCACCTGAGCATTTTCTACTTGAGAAAACTGAATGAGGGAAGCATGCATTGATTAATATTCTTGGGAGTGCTAGAAATTTATTTGAAAACCCTTGTAGTGCAGTGTTTCTCAGATTTTAATGTGCAGGAAGATACCTTAAACCTGCACTGACCAGTATGATGGCCTTTAGCCATATGTGGTTTCTAAACACTTGAAATGTAGCTAGACGAATGGATGTGTGCCCTCTATTTAAAATATGCATATACTTTTGAAGACTTAGTATAAAGAATAGTATATCTTCATTTTTATACTGATGACACAATTTAAGCATAATCTATGAATATATTGGATTAAATACATACAATATTAACTTACTTTCACTTACTAATTTTAACTTTTTAAAAAATGAAGCTACTGGATATTTTCAAATTAAATATGGCTTCCACTGCATTTCTGTTAGACTATTTTATTTAAAGAGGCTTCTCTATCCAACCATGGTGGTATGACTGAATCCGGGCTTGTTCTCATATTGAAAACAGTTTAAAACTGAATCTAAGCATTAATGGAGTGACAGTGCAGTACCTCGATCCCTGGAAGAAGAGAAACACATGAGCTGAGCCTCATGAAAGCCCTGGCTTTCTGTCCAGGAGTCCGCTTCTGCCACAGTGGGGGAAGGTAGCACCAAGTCTCTTTGAAATGAAGATTTAGAAATTGGAGGTCCTGGCTTCTGAAGTGAATCTTGCTGAGGCAGATGTTAGGAAAGAAATATGTGCAGAGGACTGCCTGTGAGTATGCATGGGGTTATACTGCACACGGATGGGGTAAGTGACTCCATCAAATAGCAGAGGCCATATGACACAGAGTGGAATTAAAACATCAGCATTTCCTGGGCTACATTAGGGTTCAAATAAGCAAGAGCGAGAGTACTTTGCAGTTGACTGTGACCCCAGAATGGCCAGATTGAGGAGTAAGTCTTGATCCTAATAGAATGAGGCCATGCCACATGACTAAGTTTGGGATGGAACTATTTCCTCCTGACAAAGATAGGACCAAGCCCATTAGGATCAAAATAACAAGGTAGCTAACTGACCACCAGTTTTAGCAACACCCGCAATCCTTTAAATGAAATGAGTACATTCATACCCCTACAGTGCATTACACATATTGCCCAACATACAGTAAAAATTACTAAACATATAAAGACCCAGGACAATGGGACTCATAAACAAAGTATAATTTTCTAAATCATGTTATGTTTATAAAATCCCCCACTTACTTGAAAATAAATCTGAAAACTTTTCTTTAAAAAAATAAAACAAAGTTTCATAACAAAATAATAAGAAAATAACAATAGACAATACACTGTGTATCATTATCTTCAAAGCAGTTCTCAGTAGAAGACATTAACAAAATGATTCTCTTTTACAAAGAAACAGGATACATGTATACTCCTTATAATAGCTATATCTTGGAAGTAGTATATATGTCCATCAACAGATGAGAGGATTAGGAAAACATGTTATTTGCATACAATGGAGTACTAATCTGCCAGAAGGAAAGATAAACTTGAAGGATACATGTGTAGATGAATGCAAACTTCAATAGTTTGAAGAAAGAGAATTTACAAAAGAAATTATAAAATACATCTTCGTGGTTGATCCTGACAATCCAGCATGTTAAAATTCATGAGATGCAGCCAAAATAGGTCTAGGAATGAAATTTATATCATTATGGAAAAGGTAGAACCTGTGAATTGGAAAAATTCTTTAAAAATTGTTCATATTTAAGCTATTACTTTCTAAAAGAAATCATAACAGAGTATGTTTTGTAACTTTGGTGTAAGCAGGAATTTCTTAAAGATAACACAAAAAACACTAATGAGAAAAGAAAAAGATTGAATTTCCTGATATGTGTCAAAGGTACATATCATTAAGAACTCAAAAGACAAGCTGGGGACTGGAAGAATGTTCACAGTAGTCATAACTGACAGGAAATTTCCTGAATATATAAGGACAACCAAATAAAACCGAATAATGATACAAATGTACATTTCACATTACGTCCTGTAGAAAGGGCCATCGAGCATATTTTTAAAATGTGCTTCAGGCTGTAGTTGTCAGGAAAATACAAATTAAAATCACAAGAAGATACTGCTAAATATAGCAGAAGAAGTAAAACTAAAAAGAATAAAATCATTAAGCGTTGGTGAGATTGTACGGTAGAGAGTCTCATACACTGCTGGTAGGAGTATAAACTGGAACACATACTTTGGAGTCTATTGTATAGTGAAACATATGCATACAACTATTACCCAGAAATTTGACTTTTTAGTAATTACTTCATGATAATAAAACCGTATAAAACTAAACACATAAAAATATAAAGTAATACAGTTTATTAAAGCTTTAATCCTAATAACCCAAACTGGACATAAAAACAAATGTCCATCAGTAGAATTGATAAACAAATAGAGTGTCACACAGTACAATGCTACTCAGTGCTATGAGATTGGATTAGTGGTTTTTGCCCTAGTAAAGAAGACTCTCAAAGGCATTGTAAAGAGCATCAGAGGCTAGGCACAAAAGCATCCATACTGCATGTGTTCATTTTACATCATGTTTAAGAGGAGACAAAAGGAATCAATGGTGAGAGAATTTGGAGTAATCATTGCCTTTGAGATTTGGAGTCTAGCTGGCAAGACACTTCAGACCCTTCAGGTTGAGGAAATGATTTACCTTTGGTTAAATTGTTAGTCCATACATGAATGTGCACTTTCATCCAAACTTTTTCATTCTTTATGAGCTTAAGCTCTGTGCACATTACTGTATGTACGTTCTATATCAAGATGTGTTGCCTTCAACAGAATATTCTAAAACAGGGCAGCAAACTGTGGTGTGCAGACCCAATTTGATATGCCATGTCTTTTCATTAATAAATTCTCGGTGGCACACAGCCATAAGGTATTTATCTATGTATCGTCTGTGGCTGCTTTCACACCAGAAATAGAGTTACAAAGTGAGATGGAGTCTGTGAGACAAAGTCTACAACATTAATTATATGACCCTTGCCAGGAAACGTTTGCCACCTCTGTTCTGCAATCTGTGCAAATGCAGTTCTGAGATGCCCCCTCACAGATTCTGATGCAGAAGGCAGAATCTCTGGGTGATTCTGTTCCCAGGAAGACTATAAAGAACACAAAATAGGCTAGGCAGAGGGTGCAAACTGTGACTTTCAAGATCTCCCATATCAATATGTTGCTACTTGCTTTGGTCATAAAGGTATTTTACTAATCTAATCACCCCAGAGTTATAAAACCATATTTTCTCCCCACTATCTGTCTATGAAATGTGAGGAAAGTTCATTCTCATCAGAGTTATGTAATCATCCTTCCTGTATCTGAAGGGATGTACTCAGGCTGGTGTCATTGACATATTCTGCTGCCACTGCCTGGCTCTCTGTAGATGGCTGAGAGGCTAAAGATGCGACAGAGGGGGAAAAAATTCACGCAACGTTTTCTGTGCACATCTAGCAGACAATACCACCTAAGAAGCTTTCCTTAAAACCCAGCTGCCCCCCTTCCCCCAAAACACTCATCTGGCTCCATGATGACCTGAGTTTGCTCTTTAATTAGTTTTTAGGAGCATATATTGTTTAATATGATTATTTTATTTTGCCAAATAGGAGCTTAGCGTGCTTTAGTTCACAAAGGAGCTGGATGTAATTTATACCAGTTTTTAACCACTGGCAAAAGTGGAAGAAAAAGAAATTGTCACATTTCCCTGTAAACTTGTGACCCTTAAGGCTAAAGGAGTATAAGGGATACTTTCGGGAGAAATGTTACTTTCAACAAATAGTCCATTTTCTCTTGCATATTTCCAGCACTCTCTAGATTAGGTGGGGCTATATGGTTAGTTTTGTCAAATGAACTGTATGGCTTCTCCATTCTTTCCTCCACTTTAACAACATCACTGAGAGAAAGTTACTATGAGGATACAATTGCTAAATTAATTTTTTTCTGAGTAGAAAATTAACATCTGTATGAATGCACTGAATTTTGGGATTGTTAATGCAACAAGGCCGCCTGTCCCTGACTATGATGGCACTCATCGGTTCAGCTTCACTAGAGAAAAACAGACCCAAAAGTACCTATAAATTTAGCAGAAATATGTCACTTCAAATAAGTGAAGTTAGCTGGCTTGGTAGTGCACACCTGTAATCCCAGCATTCTGGGAGGCTAAGGTAGGTGGACTGCAAGTACGAGACCTACGTGGGAAATTTAGCAAGATCTTGTTTCAAGATTAAAAAAAAAAAAGGTGAGGGATTTAATTCTGTCCAAAAGTCCTTGGTTCAATCCACAGTGCTGCAAACAAACAATGCAAACAAACAAACACACACACACACACACACACACACACACAATGATGGATGGTTAGTTAGCAGAGGAAAGATAAAGTGACTATGTATTTGAAGGGAAAATCTTAGAAATTTGGATCTCTTCCTTAAGTCTTATAAAATCAAGTTACATTTGCTTTAAAAAAAACTAACATATATATCAATAGACATAAGACTATGACTACATGATATATGAAAAAATAAATATAACTACAGTAGAAGACTGTTGCTTTCCAAGGACTCTGGCGTGTCTTTGGCAACATGATTTGGAGGAGGAAAAGGGATTGGGAATTGCAATGGATCATTTAAAATGCCGTCTCTAGTGCTATTTAGTTGAAATAAAAACTTTGGGTATCGTGGCTCATTTTTCCTGGGGTTTCACTCTCCCACGAGCCAGGCCTTCCAATCGGTTGTTATGTCAGCCATCTTTTGTGCTGACCAGGCCCTGACTGCTACATGCCCTTTAGTGTTGGGTGTACCATTTTCTGCTGCCTTTGTGTGTTAGTTTGTCTTTCTAGAAAGTGAAGTTCTGAGACAGAACCTGCTTTATTTAACTTTATCTTTCTCCATGTCTTCATTGCCTATTAAACATGTGGCACTGAACTTTGGTTTCTGACTTAATAAAAAAAAAATCTTCTACCACTCATGTTCCCAGCATCCTTGATGGTGCCGTCTCCACGGCCTCTATCTTGACTGATCTAAGCTGGCATCAGTCCGTCCTGTCTAACTTCTAAGATTCTCTTCATCTCCTCTTACCCCTTGCCTTTCATTGAGGTTGGAAAGATTCCTTTAAAATTTCAGTACTGTTTTATTCCCTACTTATAAACATTTGTTGGCTTCCCCTTGTTCCTTGAGTCAAGTTAATATCCAGGAAAGTCTGCAAGAGCTGTTTCTGAGTCTTCACCATGCTTACAGTTCACAATCCATACTCATTTGTCTCTTACAGTTACTCAAGTCATGCTGGCTTATTCTACTGCAAGGCCTTAGTCCATGTTGTGTTTTTTGCCTCTCCTCTGGACGCCATGGTTCTCACACACCCACACACTTGTTTACCTTGCCTACTTCCAATTTACATGAGATCTTAGCTCAAGTTGGGAGGAATTTCTTGTTTATAACTTTTCCAGTGTCAAATATACCTCGTTTATAGTACATATCACAGTTGTGGCTTTATCTGCACTGTTATGCTTGTTTGCTTCTGCTCTGCTAGTGTGAAACCAGGAGGGGTTGTCTGGTCTTAGTCCAGCCTTGAACCCCAGAAGTCTGGGAGAGTGTCTGGCTATCCTTGGCTCAACAAGTAATCTCCCTGGATAGATTCCTTGATAGCTTACTACAAACCAGGAGGCATGATAAGTACTCCCATGTCCCATGAGCTGAGGTGACCCAGAACAGACTGCAAAAGTGCTAAGTACCAAAGCCTTGACCTTAGTCCTATCCTGCTCAGAAGGACATTGTCGTTCCCTGTGGCCCATAAATCCTTGTGGTACAACCCAGAGTATTTTTTAAGTATGTGCAGGGATCCATTCCCCAGGGCCCTATCCTAATCAGGATGCTATCGGCGTACAGAAACTGTACCCAAGTTCTGATTGGCTGAGGGTTCACAAGCAGACTAATTCTAGACAACATCCCTGTGTATCTACCAGGGAACAGGAGAGGTTCTCATCTGCAAAGGGGATATCATTCTGCATTACAGTACCTGATGCTATGGAGAAGAATCAGGTGCAGAGTTCTCTGGGTTCCTTCTGCTGGGCCAGTGTGATGAGGAGTGGTGGAGTTTGGTTCAGGCTTCTGCTGTTATGTATTTTGTTTGGCTTGTTTTAAGAAAAGGAGCGCAGAAGTACATGAAGATTTTTTCTTTTGTTCTCCTTACTACCGCTCTTTTTGTTGTTGTTGTTGTTGTTTTTGTTTGATGCCAATGGGAGAGATAATCAATCAACAGGTTGAGGTCCAAAGATGAAGCTCTACTGAGTATTTGGATAAAAACATTAGTTTGTATCTTCAGAATATAAAAGTGTAAGGCAAAATAAATCATTGTATGCAAACATGGGTATATCTGAAAGAAATATGGAGACTTACACTCATTGAATGCTAGCTAATCACATGCTGCTGGGGATCAAACCCAGGGTGCTGTGAACACTAAGCATGTGCTCTGCCACTGAGCTGAACTCTCAGTCTGCAGAGTATTTTCAAACAACAAAAATGTGGAAGTATGGCTGGAGATAGCAGGGGGATCATTGGTATTGGGTCTTCTACTGACATTTTGGAGTTGCTTTAGGCATTGTATGGACTAGATCGTTTCTATTATACTGATGGTAATCTTGTCAAAGGGAAGAACAAAGGAAGCCAGACCTAGAGACATGGAGGTTATCTGTACATGTTGAGAATCTCATATACGAAGTACTCTGGACCAGAAGTGTTATAGATTTTGGAACATTTGCAAATATATAATGAGATATCATGAGGATGGAATCCCAGTCTTAACAAAAATTCGTATGTATTTCATAGACTGAAATAATTTGATGACTATTTTTGGTGTACCTGTGTTCTGCCTGGAACCTAGTGCATGAGGTCAAATGTGGTGTCACATTGTGGTGTCACATTGTGTGGTGTCACATTGTGTGTCACATTGTGGTGTCACATTGGTGTTCATGTTGTTTCAGATTTTGGAGCATTTCAGATTTCACATATATGGACTACAGATGTTCAGACTGTATTTGCTTCTCCAGCAATCAAAGATGTGTGAATGCCCTCTCTGATAGGGTTCCCATCATACTTCATACCTGATGTCCTATCATGACTTTGCCTCTTGATACATCCTTTCCCTGAGTATCCAATAATCCTTATTGAGCACCAACTGTCACTGGTATTAGTGGGCCACATGCTTCAAGCTTTCCAGGGTAGAAAAAGATTGGGAACTGCCGAGGTAATTAGAAAAGAAAAAAAAAATAGCATGGAGATCATCATTGGTGAGACCTTATGCTCCAGTTTGTTATGATGACTATTTTATGACCATCTTTTAGATTCCTGAGAAACTACCCACTATTAGGAATGCCTGAGTTCTGTGCATTTCTTCAGAGCTCTGGTCTAAACTAATTTGATGTAAATTATACATTTGCAAGTAGTATTCCAGAATAACCTGTGCGAGGCCCACAAAGACAGAATGCACAAAAGGAAATGATGATGTGTTTTATTCATAAGGACACATTGCTTTTCAAAATTCTTATACTGTTCCCCAAAATACCTAATGCATCACAAGCCGACATTTGTACCACCACATTTCCATACACAGAAAAGTACTGTTCCTTTTAATCAAGTAAGTTTATTTTGTGGCAAAACCTTTGTATAATATTGAAAAATAGTTGTGTTCCTGGGAAGCTATTTCAGTTTTCTGAAATGATCATTTTTAATCATCCGCCTAGCAAAACAATTTACTAAGCAGTGGAGGATAACGAACCATAAAGTTTAATTTGCCTTTTTTAATTGAGTTGTTAATTAGCACCCCTCTGCCGATGGAAACTCCCAACTTGCTTTTCTGTTTTGCTTCTGATCCGAGACATTTCAGAGAATCTAATCTATCACATACCCTCTATCCAGGTACTTTCCTGAATCACATCACTGGGTGATTATTTTCTATATCTGTGGAAGCTTCAGCAGATGAATACAAATTTTGTCAGTAGCAAATCATTAGAGAATATAGAGTGGTATTAAGTGGATAAGATTATGTCCTACTGTGTGCCAGACATGTCTAAGTTCTTGCTGTTATTTATCTATCACAGCATTTTTGACGTATAAGTAGCTATCTCCAACTTACACATAGTAAAACTGAGGTTCAGTTTACGGCAAGACTTTTTCCAGTGTAGTAGGAATAAACTATAGCTCCAGTCCCATTCAATCTGGCTGGCGGCTTCACAAGTGATCTTTTTGACCCTGTGTTGGATTTTTAAGATCCTTAAAAATCAAACTACCTATATTTCAGTTTTGGATCTGTCATGAGTGCTGGTGTTAAATGTTCATCCAGTTAGTCAGGGCCCGTTTGATAGGTGTGTACCCTGTGCAGCCAGACCCCAGACCTGGAAAGCTCTGCCCTTGTCACTGTCTATAGATGTTAAATCAATGTGCTTCTGGGGTCCCATGTGTTTATTTTGCATTGAGTTCTGCAAGATATGTAGCCAGTCCTAGTATTCTTTTTTTTTTTTTTTTTAATACTGGGGATCGAACTCACAACCTTGCGCTTACAAGGCAGGCACTTATGCCAGTGAGCTAAATCCCCAGCCCAGTCCTGGTACTCTTATGGCTGTCATAGCTGTCTATTCTTTGTCTCTCTCTCTCTCCTTGTTTCTGTGGGTCATAGCCCTGCACAAAGCCTCACTGTGCTTTCTGTGTAGGGCATTCCAAAGCTAAATTGGGGTGTCACTAGGTTTGCATTCTCACCTGTAGACTAGAAGATGAAGGATCTTTCTTGGTTAGAGAACAGCCTTCAGTTCCTCGTGGTTGCGAGACTTATGAACTGTTTGTTTCTTCAAAGCCATGAGGGGAAGAGGAGTGGGGCACAGCTGCTCGTGCAGTAGCATCTTATATCAGGGAATAGCAGTAGAGTAGCATCCTATCACCTGTCCTATATAGTCAGAGGCAAGTTACAGATCTTGGGACAATAATGCTAAGTAAAATAATTCAAGCACAGGTAACATATGACATGATTTTTCTAATATGGGAGACCAAAAATATGAAGAATTTGAAAATAACAGTAAAAAGGAGATGGTAGGAAGAAACAGAGAGGTAGATCTTGTAGCGATGGGAAGGGGATCTGGAGAAGGAAGAAAAGGAGTGGGCATAAAGAAAAGGTAGTAAAACTCATCAAGATGTGATATGTAAACATTCCCCAACAGGAATGTGATTATTATGTATTTCAGACATACTAGAAAAGATGAGAAGTAACTTATGGGTTACATTCAAGAGGAAGGGAAACATGAAGGCGTGAAGACCTAGACACAGAGATGATGGGAGGTGTGGCACAGTTATCGTGTATTAAGCTTACTGAATTAGCTGTTGTTAGCATTATCCGTGCTGTTATCAGCACTTCAGTAACAGTCTGTGGTGTTCCAGGCTTTGTCAAGGGTGCCTTACAAGTCTAGCTCATGTACATATGCCTCTAGCAACCAGAGTCCTGAGGGCTGAATCCACTGCCATCTCTCTCTGCACCCTGGAATCAATGGTTTGTAGGGTAATTAAGCGTAAGACAACTGTTCTATTTCCAGAGTGGTATTAGTTCAAGAATCAGTAAGGTATAAGTTACAACAAACATGGAATTTAGTGTCACATGAACCCAGGTAAGAACCCAACTGTGCTGCTTTTTGATCTTTTCCAAGCCCAAGATTTATTTGGGGTTTTTTGATAGCCTGTGGGGGTGCACCTCCTCCTGGCATTCCAAGGCAATGCAGGGCAGCCAGAGAAGGATCTTGTTTATCTCTTCAAGACACTGTCCCCTTACAAATTCCCAAGACTCACTTGTTTCAGGGTTCGGGTGGAATTTTCTTTTAGTCAACTTTTGCAGTACATGATGATTACCATTATTGTGGGGAGTTGGTACATATGCATAATGCATCTTGTATCAGTCAGTATTTACTACAGAATCAGATTGAATGCAAATTATCTATAAGAATTTACAAGATTGATTTACAATGGTTCCCCTCTGAGTCAGGGGTAGACAGTGCAAGAGGTCTGTCCCTGTCCTGGAGATTTGAAGAATCCAGTCAAAGGCCTGGAGCTCACTACAGTGTTGCATCTGAGTCTGTATCAAGAGGCCAAGGGTCTGCAATGGAAGGCTGAAGGGTTTGCATTGGTTGTCCTGAGATGTCATTCAAAGTGAAGGTGAAGGTGAAGGTGAAGGTGAAGGTGAAGGTGAAGGTGAAGGTGAAGCCTGCAGCGCCTCTGAAGTAACGGAAGTTAGCCTTCTTTCTTTGTTCTTCTTTCTTTGATTCTCTTTTGTAGCATTCTGGCAACAGTGCTCCCTGGGGTGCATCTTCCACACGCAGACCTGTGCTGGTCCAGTTTAGTTGGACGTTTCTTACTCAGCTTGACATAATTACCTATTACACATTTTAATATTTCTCTTTCTCTCTCTCTGTCTCTCTCTCTGACTCTCTCTCTCCCTCCATCCCCTGCTCTTTTCCCTCCTTGCTCCTTGAAGCTCTTGGTCCCTTCTTCCATCAGAAAAAATCTACTGTAATAATTTTTCCCTTTTGGAATTTAAAACATAGAAATACAATATAGCAACCCAGAGTTGATCTCCAAACTTGTCATTATTCATATAACAACTTTCTTCTCTCCTCTCTGGTATTTTATGATGCAGGCTTCCTTGCTGGCTCCACCTTTTCTCCACTTACCCCTTTTGTCTCTTGTTCACTCTTTTTTGCTATTTCTGCAGACACATCAACTTTCACTTTTCCTTCCTTTGCCATGTTGTTCACTTTCTTTCTGACCAACGAGCGTGCCAGCAATTCTCCCCTCCCAGGTAGGAGAAACCAGGGGAGGAAGGACAATAGAGACAATCAAATAGGGCCAGATGCTTCCCCTCCCCTTGCAGGTGTGTCTGAAGATCTTCTCAGACAGTGTGATGAGCATCAAGCACACAGTGAGTCTCTCAAGCTTCAGCTGGAAAAAATGCAGACACTGTATTGTGCCAACTTGTCTTCCAAAATAGTGACTCCCTCCTCCTTTTCCTCCTCTCTCTCCTTCTCTAATCCCTCCTCCTCTTCTTCCTACCCTTTTGTCTTTTTTCCTTTTTCCTTCTTCCTTTCTCCTTTTCCTGCTACTCTTCTTCCTCCTCCTCCTCCCTCTGCTTTCTCCTTCTCCTCTTTGCACCCCTGCTCTTTTTCCTCCCGTTTTTTCTTTGATGGTTGTCAGGCATGCTGCTGGATGGACCTGTAATTTTACTACAGAAGTGAGTTGGGTCTTACCCTGCTTTCATTAAAGTACAACTCTCGGATAATTTGTAAATTTCTGAGCCCCTTTCACCAAAAATATTTCTATTTTCTCTGTCTACACAACCTGTGAAAAGGACATTCATTTAAGTTCCCAAGGACCCTCTGTCCATTTGATTGGGTAATTGGTCCTTGGATATGGGAAATATCAATTAAGCAAAAGAGAAAGATTGTCCACCTCCTTCTCTATCTTGATCCCAGCTCCTTTTAACCTATGATTCTTCTCTCTCAACTGTCCCTTTTCTCATGGACATGGTTCTTCTCATTTCTTTGGCCCAGGGAGACTTCATCCTATACATGAAGCACCTTTAGAATCTTTCAGCTCTTCAAACTATAATTCCTTCTTGCCTCTAGCACAGAGGAGCCCTAACCTGAGTTCTCAGTTCTGGTCTCAGGCTCTTTGATAGGGCTTTACACTTCCTACTCTACAGAAATCCCAATTTCCACGTCACCAGAAGCCTCTCCATGGTCAGTGTCTTCCTCAGCGATCTTTCCTTAGTTTCTCTGCAGTGCCACCAAGCTCCCCAGCAACTGAGCCTCTGTCTTTCTATGGTTTTCTTGGGACTGAGGCTCTGTGTCATTTTGGAGCTTCTCCTAATTCAGTATTCTGATTTTTCTCCAACATGGGCTAGTTGCAGGTGTTCCCCTAGACACCTTTGGCCTCCCACACCCGTGCTCTCCTTTACCCTTCTGTGATTTTACTCGGCAACTTGACTATCACCACAGGAGCTCCTGTGGGTGGATGAAGCCCGACAGCCTCTGTTCCCAGTTCTCTCCTTCTAGAAATCTCTACAGCCCTCCAAATACTTTCTGAGACAAATGATTGTTTCTGTTATACAGGCAGACAACAGAAGAGTCAAGGTGTTTGCTTACTTTCAAGTCTCTGGACATGACCCTGACTGCTCTCATAGTTTTGTCTTTGATTTCCATGTGTCAACTCCCCTGTGTTACCTGCCGGGACCTCATGCTTAGGACAGAGTCACCTCCACTTCTTGTCTATCTTTGTCACTCCTGTGGTCCTCCTGCTGCCCTAGCTTTCACGCTTCACTTCCTGTGTCATTTTGGAGGACCTCCTGTCTTTCCCTCTCTGTCCTTTCTGCTATGAAGCCTGTTTATATCATTCCAAATCCTCTCCTTTACCTTCTAAAACGTTCTAAATTCTATGATTTTCCTCTGACCTCACTTTACTTTTCTTACTGCAGTACAAAATAATTTATACATCAAATTTTATTTCTTTTCCTCCATTATATAATTATATGCTGATTTTCTTTTCAAAAAGACAGAAGGTAAGTTAAAAAATATATCTTGTGATCACTGAAGATGCAAAGGCTCTTTCTTTTGGTCTCTGTCTCTTTTTTTCTGTCTGTCTCTGTCTTTCTCTTTTCTCTCCCTGTCTTTTGGTCTCTTTCTATCTCTGTCTGTCTCTATCTCTCCATCTCTCTCTCCTCTTATTCTCCTCTATGTCTGATTTATTTCTATAAAAAAAACAGCTTTTCTCTCTAACTCTTTTTATGGATCATTTTGCTGATGCAAAATAATCTAGCTCTTATGATAGAATTTCAAAACATCCCCCAAGTTTCTCCAGAAGATCAGTATCAACAGAACAAAGAGTTTGCCTTTCTTTTTCAGATTACCCTTATCCCGTGAAGCAGTACCAGCAACAGAGTTATTTGCATTTGATGAAGGAATTAGAAAGTGGATCAATGAATGATGAATTCATTTCCATACACTGAATCATTGCCTTTTCCTCAAATTCTCTGATCTTTTCTGGCTCTTCTTAATTCCTGTCAGGAACTGGTATCTATGTATGTCTGTGTCTGTTTTGTTTGTAGGTCATTTCTGTTGTTTAAGCCTCAGCTTAATTTTTAGTGCTTTCTCAAATCTTCTCCTCTGTTTTCTGGCTGGAAGAGATTCTTCTGCTTTGTTCTTGAAGCCCTTTTTACTTTTAATTATAAAAGTCAAGTTCTGACTTCAGTGACACTATTTTTGTAGCGTAGCTTATACAAGGTAATAAATACAGAATAAGCATCTCTCATCAGAAGATCTCAAATTCAAAATGCTCCATGACTGGAGATGCAATTCTGTGAAAGAATACTGGCCTAGTATGGTTAAGACCCTAGGTTTGATCCCCAGCACTACTAGAAAAATATGTACATACATACACACAAACCAACCCCAAAATCTTAAACTTCTTGAATGCCAAAATGATGCCACCAGTGGAAAATTCTGCACCATAGAAATTGGTTTTTTTAGGCATCGAATTATTACAAATACTTTATAAAATTACTTTCGTGTTCTATATAAAAGACATAGAAGAGATAAAAATTAATTTTGTATTTAGATGAGTTCTGACCTCAAGATGTTTCATTACATTTATGCAAATATCTTAAAATTTAAACAAAATCCCAAACCAAAACTTCAAGCCCCAAGTATTTTGAATAAAAGATACTCACTCTCTGTTTGTAAAATCCATGAATTACTTACACAAATACCTGGGGTAACAGAACCAATAATCTCCACTTAGTTCTGCATCTAGGCCACAATTTTCCCAGAGATTTTTCATCTTAAATATTTTATTTACAAATGCTCTTCTGGAATAAACTGTAAGAGGAAAGAGCTGTCACCAAGTGCATCGAAAAGTTGAGTTGCATGTTTCCATGGCAACAGAGTTGAGACTTGAGTTTTTCATCCACACATTTTAATGAAAACGTTTTCTTAGCCGTTATGGATGGGTTTATGTACCAGACGAGAAGTGTTTTATCTTAACATACCATTATTATGTTCATAAGTTAGATTGATGGTCTGAAGTATGATTTCATCAGGTCATTATACATTCTTGCAGTTTCCTTGCAGGAAGTGATTCTAGTGCTAACACAACAAGAACTGGCCTTGTTTGTGGAGGAAAATGCCTCTACGGGCTCAGTTTTCTTCCTTTTTACTCTTGAGAAGTGGCTTTTTTATTTTTAGCCAAAGGACACTTACCATAGGCATTCAGATAGCTCATTATGATCTTATTTTGTGGGAAGTAATTTTCCTGAATCATCCACGCATCCCACATTTTGTTCGTAAATATTAAATACTGAAGTGGTGGCAATCATGGTGCTAGCGATGCAAAGGAGCTCAGAGTTTTAATACACAGTCTTAATACATAGAAGTCTTAATACCTAGCAGGGTGCCTGTGCAAACAATACTTTTGGTTTGTTTGGAATCATGTCTCCCAGTGGTGTGGGTGGATGGATTAGCCTCCACAGATGAGAGCCACTAGGATGCCTGCCACTGGGTGCTTTGGGGTCATGATCAGATAATTAGTGGTTTTGCCTGAAATCTTCTGTATAAAATAACATATTAAGTATCTTTTCCTTACCTCGAAATGGGCATTCTACTTATAGTTGGTGGAACTTCTGGGGTACCAGTTTGATTACCACCTGAAGATCTTTTTTAATTCAGAGATCCAACCCATCAAAAGTACCTTTTAATAGGAAATCCCCCAATAAAACTATTAAGAGCATAATGAAAACCTCATTCTATCTTCTGTCAGGTTTTGGAGCAGTAAGTGGCTTCTAATTTGCACAAGATTGGAATAGCATTGAAGAATTACAGTAACTAAGTGAAACACTCATTGGATTTTCAATTTTCTGATAGCATCCCATGTAATTTCTTGTAATGCATCTGTAGGAAAGGGAGGTGACACATGTCAAGGCTCACGCAGCGTCTGCCCACATCAGCATTATGAGGAGAAGCATGCCACTGTCAGGTTTCCTGGTGAGGAGGGAGCAGCTAGGTGCCTTTGTTTGGCCTTGATGGATATTCCATTATGCACAATCCTCTGAACAAGAGTCACATAATTTCTAACAGCTCAGATAGATGTTTTTGATGCTTGACATTTGACTTCACATATTTATTGGAACAAATTGTGAATTGTTCCTTCCATGTGAGTGCTTGGCAGAATATACTGTTTGTCCTACTGTGATCTGCAGTACCTTTGGGGTTTACTGCCTCATTGGAACAAAGGGTACATACTTTACATCCTAAAAAGTGAATTCCCTTTTGGGGGTCCATTGGGAAACTTAGGGCATTATGACTGTGAACCAGTCAGATGAGGCCCTACATTTTCTTTAGCATATTTTTTTTTTATCATCCATGGCTCTTATTTGAAATGGTCCATTTTCCTTCTCTGAGAACCTATACATTTTCTTGTGACCTGAAAAGCAGAGTTTCCTGTGTCTTATGCAATATCTGTTGAGGTTTGTGACATATGCCTGCTGTTTAAAATCTCATGGGGAAAAAGCCAGTGATAAAATTACAGATAGGTTAATAGCACTTTTCAAAGAAAAAACAGAAGACAACCAGGGTTCATAATCTCTAAAATAATTACTGATACTGCTGTTTTGGTGTGTTGCTGAGACTCCCACTCCTGAGGTAAATGTTTTGAATTATTTTTCACCTGAGTGAGGATGAACTTGGATTCATCTGGTTGCATCCTTTTCTAAAGTCGCCTATTGACCAGTGACCTTTATTCATGCTGTTGCAGAGTTGCAGGTAAGAGGACAGTCTAAGCCACATGACAGAGTTCTCCTACTTGGCTTTACATGGGACCCAACCTGTGTTCTAGCTATGGTGTTTATGAAGCTCATAGCTCCTTTCTGCACCTTCTCTTCACCTGTATGAAAAACAAAAATAAAACAAAACAACAACAAAATCCCAAAACCAAAGAGTTGTTGAATTCCCATTGGGAGCAAAGCCGTCATCCTGTGCTATGTGTGAGGAAGTAGGGACAGCCAGAGTGCACTTTTGGTGTCTCATAAATATAGACTCATTTGCTTCTCTCTGACCCATCACAAACCCCTCCAGACAGAGATCGGGTTCCAACACCAAGCCAGGCTAGAATTCCAGAATTCCTGGGTCTGTTTCTACAAACATCTAGCTAAGTAACATGTGAGAACTGTAATTGACCAATGGATCAGAACCAATGTATCTCTTTATGTGTTTCTACTTCTATACCTGTGTTCATGTTGAATGTAAAGGCCTCTGACTCTAAAAGCCCTAAAACATCTAATAGTTTAAAACTACAGGAGATGTGGGCAAGAAACTGGGGAATGAAGTGATTTTCGAGACAGAGTCGACTGGGAAAATAAATAGCAATGACCAGGCTATCTGTTGAGACAGGGCTTCCTTGACAGTGCTCAACCCAGGAAACTCCTGTCCATCCAGAATCTTCCACATGGCGTCCCCAGCCCCACAGGCCTGGAAATACAGCTAACACATTAAAATTGATCCTTTTAATCCCTTAACCTAATGGAACAGCTTTTGCCACCTTCAAAGAAAGACTCTCAAATCTGCTCCTTGTCACTTTGCCCATAGCTCCCAACCTTGCTTAACTATCATCACCCAGGGTCTCCCACAACTTTTCTCAAGGTGATCTTTCCAAACCACTGCTGTCGCTCTCAGACCCTCCCTGTGGCAGGGGCCAGTGCCTAATTTCCAAACAGCGTGTCCTTTTGCTCAGCTCTTATCTGTTCTTCAAACTCTTCAAATTTGTTCTTGCCTCAGAAATTTTAGCCCTCAACCCCTTTGAATTCTTTTTCCTCTGGCATCCTGCATGGCTCATTTCTCTTTGGATCTCAGCTTGAATTTTACCTCCTTGATGGCAAGAAACACCCTATCAAATTAGCACAGTCAGAGCCAAAAGTCTGGCCCAGAAGTGGTGCACGAATGCTTTCTGAATAAATTCCTCACCAAGTGACCACGTTCTGAGAAGTGCTGATAAAAGAATCAGAACTGTGCTGTGATGGAATAGAAGACACAGAGAAAGTTAGAGCTACCCAAAGTAAAGCTCATTTGCTGTGCTTCAGTTTATCTAATAGAGAGAAAGATTGCCTATCAATTAAAACTACAAGGGTTGAGTTGGGATGTCGTCCCTGGGGATCTGAAGCAGTTTCATCTAATCTGGAGCAATTTCAGAATTAAATAATGCAATCAGGTTTTAGTATCTCCCCCCAACATAATGATTCATGTGCCATGAAATTTTTCATTAAAATTTCCAAGGCTCACAAAGTAGAAAAAAAGAAAGGAGGCCTCGTACCTCTCATCTGTTCAACCATCTCATTGAGGCTCCAGTGCTGATCATTGAAAGGGAGACTTGGAATTTTAAATCAAGTGTTACTTTGAAAACTTAATGAAATGCAAACAAATACTTAGCAGTTCTAAAGGGCATGAAGTCATTAAGTCTTCTCATTTTGTTAGATGCTTTGGGGGCCTCTGTAATTTTTGGAATAAAATCAATTAAATTCTGCACACACGTGTGTGAGTGTGTGTTTGTGTGTGTGTGTGTGTGTGTGATGTATCTCCTTGCAGAGTTGGATAGATTAGTAAAAGCTGGTATGAAAGTGTGCTGTGGTCATTATTTGCTGTGTGTTCTCATGTGAATTACTAACCCTTGCTCATCTGTGGAGCAGGGAAATATGCATTATGCTGGGAGCATTCACTGCAACTGCAACTTCTATCCTTAGAAGAGTCCACAACATGGTTTACTGTTTTGCTGTCACCATCTTATAGTCCTTAACACGATTCCAATACTGGGACATGCGTGTACAGCATGTATCAGTCACAGAAACTATGTAGCCTGTCCTGATTTAGTGAGATTATGTAAGGTGCCTATTACAGTTGTTTCAGTGAAGTAGATGCTAAATATTCTTTTCTTCCATTCCTTCCATGTTTGATTAGCTGTGTTTTGCTGCTCCTCTATGTTAGGCAAAATCGAGACACAGATTCTTTTTTATTCTCCTTCTCTTTTTTCTACACAGCCAGCCACACCCTTAAGAGAGAAACAGATTATTTTCCATTAATTGCCTTTAAGACTGTAGGTACTCAGTTCTCATCCTTTCAAAATGTAATATGGAAAGTATTTGAAAAAGGATTATGGCTTAATAACTTGGTAAAATGAAAATCTTCATAAAAACATTTTTCCAATTGACAATTGCTATATAGATATGTCCTGATTATTTGATGCAAGTAGAGGTAAAGAATTATGTCAAACTCTTATGTAATTGCTCATATTTAAATCTTTGGCTCCAAGCACTGTCTCTGTCAGCTTGGTGGACACAGGACTCTGTCCCGTGCACTTTTGTGACAGCTATTGGGATGATTAATCACAAAAAGCCATGGCTCTGGTCCATAGAGGATGATGCAGTATTAGTAGCCTACAGATCTGGCTAAGGTTGATGGAGGATATGCTGAAAGGCAGTACATGGTGACCAGAGATTTCTGGAGAAGATGAGGTGTCTGCATTTAAGGTTCTCTACTTTGTCTAACATGGAGTCCCCAGGAAGGTGACCCAGAGAGCTGTGATGTATCCATAGGGTAATAGCTGCCATTGCTTCACCCTTCAAGACTGGTGGAGAACCAGAGTGAAGCTGAAGTTATGTGAGCATCAAGACACAGTTAAGCAGTGGTACACAGCCCTACAAGGCGCCTCTGCCTCTGGAAGTTCCTTTCTGTCTATATTTTCCCTTTAAAAAATAAATGAGTGCCTCTGTGGACAGCTGTGTTCTCAGTGTTCTCTCTGATTGACCCACATGGCTCTTGACTTCTTTCAGGCCCCTTTTCAGGCAAGCACTACTGTTCCCCTTACTCTGTTTCCATGATCTGCTTCCTCCACCGCATACTGCACTCTCTGGAACTGTCCTCTTGATAGTATTTATTGTCTTTTATTTCCTGCTGTCCATTGCTAGTCAATAAGGTACATGAGGGCAGGGACTGTTGCTCCTGTTTATTTCTCTGTCCCGAAGAGGTCAATTTGTGCATTCACATTATAAGTACTGGGTTGCTTCTTGAATGAGTGAAGAGTCATCTTTCCTATCTGTAATGATTCACATTGTCTTCACATGCAGTTGAATCATTTGCCTTTTCCTACATCTTAAAAACTTCTGCCTCAGCATTTTGCATTCTTGCTGCCCCAGGTCCCCAGCCCCCCACCCCATTGCTCTTCTCCAGCATGAATTCTCCTTTAAATATTTGGGGGCAAGAGTTTTCTATGAAGTCTACAAAATCCCACCAGCATGTGAGCTCTGAAGGACAGGGCAGTGACTGTTTTTTTACTCATAAGAAGCCCATGCATGTATGTCTATCCATGGAATCCCTGTCCTTTTTTGCTGTTCTGTATGTAGTAGATGAGAAAAATATTTCCTTGGGGTGTTGAGTTGGAGGCCAGGCTTAAAGAAGGCAGATTCTTTTCTGGAATCATGTTGTTTTTCTGCAGCAAGTCTTTAGTGGCCTGGCCTCCTATACTTGGTAGTTATACCCAAGCATCATCCCCAGTAGAAACAGACTTGTTAGGATAGGAGAGGGACTAATGAGAGTATTTCTGTGCTGCTCTAAGCCAGGGAAACATAGAGTGGGTGGAAGACAGCCTAGCTTTTTTCTCTGACTGCATCGAAGGTTAAATTAGCAGGAACTGATGAGACATGTTTGTGCTTTATGGTTCTGCTGCAGCTTTGTGAATGGAATCTCAAAACCCTTGAAGGGACATGGTATAGAAGTTACTGGTTTACAAAGGGTTGGGGAGCTTTAGCTGAAACAACTGAATTTCTGGGCAGTAGTGAACTACTGTTGAAGGTGAATAGCCAATTCCTTCCATTTCTAAATAATTTTCACACATTTAGCTTTATTTACATTTGCAGTGTCTATAATGCTTTGCCTTTATTGGCCAGGAGGAAAAAAAATACCCTGAAAATTTAGGTTTCTAGCAAAGCTGATGAAATACTCTAATAAAATCATGTGTTGTATTGAAATGTAAAATATATTCTGGTGCAAATTTGCCTAAGCAAATCCAGTGGAATAACATGATTAATAGGGGTTTTTATGATTAATTTAGTCTAGCAAGAAGCTGAGGGCAGCTTTGCTTTCTCTCTCTTTTTCTCTGTTCTTCCCACCCTCTCATCTTCTCTTTTGCACACATTTTTTCTCTTTTTGCGCTGGCTGCTGTTTTCCTTATCCAAATATGCATAGAAAAATCTTAAGTGGCTGTTGAAACTCCCAGAGGCCTGTTTACTTCAAGGTAGAAGCCGGAAAGATGCCATAATTCAGAAAGCAGCCTCTGGCATGAGATGAAAGTCAGATCAGCTCAAGTTTGGGTCAGAATTTAAAGGCCCCACTGGAGTGTTTATGCTTGTATCTGTAGTCCAGATAAGTTAGAAGAAGAGATTGTTCCCTGTGGCAGGTCATGAATCTAATTACCCTCGAAACATGACTACAAGTGTTTGATTGAAATTTGCTAGGCAATGTCTGCAGTCTCTGGCATCCCCACCTTCAAATCACAGATGAAATGCACCAGGCCTGGTGTGCAAGGCCAGCAGCCCCGTGATTCCTGGAGGCATGCCATGTATGCCCGGCAAGGCGCAGGCCCGGAGAGTCTGTTCCCAAGCACCTATCCAGACACATGTGCCCTCTTAGAGATGAACTTGGAGAAAGCTGAACAAGGAGAATGAGAGGAACATCAGAGGCTAGGATCTGGGCAGGAAATGCAGACAGGAAATAAGTTACTGCTTTGACAGACCAGTTTAGTGTTTTACCCACTGTGGTTTGCACCCTGATTCCTGTTTTTTTTGGGGGGGCGGGTCTCAACATTTTTCTTAATAAAGGCATAGTTACCCCTGGGTTGAAAAAAAAGGCTATGGATTCAAAATCAGGTAAATCCAGACCTCTTGGGAATGTATGGCATACTCTGATAACTAAATGCATGGAATTTTTAAAAACTCTATAGATTCTAAGATCGGAGCTTCTGGGTCAGTGTCTGAATCTGGCCTTTATTTATCCTGCAACATCCTGCAAGCTACTTTACTCTCAGCCTTGACTTGGTCATCAGTGGGGCTGATGTTGCTTAAATTCCAAAGTTTCTGTAATGATAATGGTATCAACAAGGTCATTAATAATTGCTTTTATTGAGTCATGGTGGAACACATCTTTAATTCCAGCCCTCTGAGAGGCTGAGGCAGGTAAATTTTGAGCCAAGCTTGGACAACTTAGTGACATAGTGAGACACTATCTCAAAATTTAAAATAAACAAAAGGGCTAGGGTTGCAGCTTGGTTATTCCCTAATAGTCCTCAATAAAAAGCAAGTATTTCTAGGATGACAATTGCAGGTCAAAGAATTATATGTCAAATTAGAGAACTGCTGGGCAATGAAAATTACATCTGAATATTACATCTGAATGAATTAGTAATGCATCTGTTATAATATGGGCAGTATTTTTTTTTCTGTGCTGAGTCTCACATGTGCCAGCCAGGTGCTTTGCTACTGAGCCAGACCTCTAGTCCTGATGTTTTTCCCTTGTGAGATCTTTGATGGGAAATAGAGACTAGGAAAGGGGGAGCCTTGATGGTAACACAGAGAATCCTCCCTGAATTTGCTCATTTTTGAGGTACCATTGCTGTTGTTATATTAGGGAGGGAATCAACTGTTGATGTTGGAATCAGAAAAAAGGAGACAAGAGGTATACATTTGAAAGTCAAAGCAGAAGTGTGACTGATGTGAGGACCGGCAAAGAAAATATTAATCAATCTTTTAGAAATTGGAATGTTTGGAAAATAAGTTTGTTTCCCTATATTTTCATGACCATGGGTCCTAACTGACATTGTATAGTAGCCTCTTCATTTGTAAGTGGGTAACTGGAGAGTCCTGCCCAGTGGCTGCTTTGGACATTGTGATCTGCCATGTGTTCCTCTGGAGCATCTGGGAGAGAAGCCGTACAAAACTAAGACATGGAATGGCGATTTCATAATATGACAAAAGAGAACAGTGTAATTTAGGGTTGATATTTTGGAGTGGTCTGCTTAGGAAATAATCATGGCAGCCTAACCTACAAATTTAGATATGCAGCAAGAGCAAGGGCCATCTGCCAGGGAAGTGGGGAGCTGGGAATATGCAGCATGCATTTTATGAGCCAGACACTAGATCTTCCCCTTGTTCATGTAAATCCCTTCAAGACTTGGTCATGGGGACCTGGGATTTAGCTCAGTGGTATAAGCACCTGCCTGGCAAGTGTGAGGTTGTGAGTTCGATCCCTATTAAAAAAAAAAAAAAGACTTGGTCATGGAAGAAGACAATTTTAACCTCCAGATTACTGGTTAAGAGATGTCCCAAGTTGGTACTGATCAGAAGGCACTGCCATCTGCCAGCTGCTCCCTGGCTTCAGTGAAATGACACAGAGCAGACTATAATGGGAGATGTTTTTAACTAGCTGTCTCTTAACTCTGCAGGATGACCCAGACTCAGACTCTTTAAGGGAGCTCTCTTGAGTCTGACTGGACGATAGCAAGTTTCTGGCAGTGGAGACATCCATGGGGCAGCCAGTATTGCTTTGGCACATACCAGTTTAAAAGAACCCATTTTATTTTTCCCATGGTGCAACTTTTTAATTATTTCTCATGCTAAGCATTTCAAGATGATGTTAGCAGCTGACATTGTATGCCCGGGACTCTGGTCAGCTCATCCTCCCCTGCAAGTTAGAGTTTCTGTTCCCTGTTTTGCAAAGTAGGCGACTGGGGGAGAGCAAAATGAAGAGATTTACCTGAGGCCACAGACCCACAGTAGGATTCAAGTCCAGGTCTCTTTAGCTAGGATTCAGGCTCACTTCAGTGTCCCATCTAATTTCCTATGATACCTTAAACTATTGACATGCTCTTATGTGTTTTCTAATAGGAGTTTATGTTCCCTTTTAGGACACAGGAAAAGATGCAGGGGTGTTCACAAACTGCAGTGACTTGGCTCATCGTCCTCTACCCTCAGGCCCAATCCCAGCTAACCAAACACTGTGCTAAGAGGGTAGAAAGCAGTTTGTTTCACAGAGGCCCTTTCTAGTCCTGTCAAATGAATCATGGGATTTTTACCAATTGTGGAGCCTTGGATCCATTATAAGACATTTCTTTGCCTGTGATTTTTCTGAGATGGGCACATGCCCTTGTTCTTTCCTACAGAAGTGAGAAGCTTTCCTAAGGTAAGCTGTCCACAATTCCTTCATTTTAAGAGAGTCATGGCAAAGTAACGACTGATTTTCCACCTCTTGGCCCGGCTTCTGAGTAGGAAGCCACTGAGTCCATCTGGTGATGGTGGGAAGAGGCAGCCATGTCACCCAAGAACTTACCAAGACTGGTAGAGAAGTTGGGGCAATTGACCATGGCTGACCCCTGCCTCTGTTCTGCCTCTTTTGAGTTGCTTAACCTCCTAGCTGCATCAGATAATTGGTGTATTTATAAGGCCAAGCATCATGATACAGTTCTATAATTCAAGCACTTGGGGAGGCTGAGGCAGAAAGATTGCAAATTTTAACCCGAGCTGTCTCAAAATTCAAATTTTATTGGCTGAGTCTAGCAGTTGTTCTTTACCATTTGTTCTTTTCTCTTGTGAACTCTTATTTTTAAAAACCAGCTACCCAACACAACTGATTCAAACTAAAATTCTACTTAATTTATAGGTTGAATTATATTTATATATATAATACACAATATACACATATGTATAAATTATATAATTTATAAGTTTGATTTACTTAAATATTTAGTTTACATATATAATAAATAGTACGTAGCTTATATAATTATATAATATATAATTTAATTTAAAGATTTGAATAATTTATGGGCATACATAACTATTTCCCTTATGTTTATCACTGGGATTTGCTAAGATGAATATCAACAACTTCAGATTTCAACCCTGTCATCTTTATGAACCTCAGTAAAAAGAAATCTACCTTTTTCCAACAGTACATATGTGAGCACCGAGGTTTGATTGTATTGAGTGGGTTTAAATCCCATGTCAGTCCCTAAGCTAATTACCAAGAACAGAAAGATAGGCTATGCCAATTGACCAGAGCTAGTTTAGTGACCACTTTTGAAGATGGAAGTAATGATAGATCCAAACCATGTGGTGAGTAGAGAGGGGGAGGAGCCCTAAAATGAAATTGGCAACTTTTACAAAGTGAAGGTGGGGTGGATTTTCTGTGGTCAACCATAGCACTCTTCCTAATGGGTACCACCAGGAACCATGCTGGCCTAAAAGAATAGGGTGCTTGAACTGTTTAGTGTGGGTCTCTGGGCTTGTCTGACTCAGCACTCGATGGCTGGCTGTGAATCAGTGATACACCTAAAGCAATCAGATGATCGTGAATAAGGCTGTTTCATTCTGGCTCAGAAGTTCAATAAGTTCAGCTCATGAGTCAATGGTGACATAAATTATGGCACTTGTATCAGTCTCCACTTGCTCTGAAGCTTCTTGGATTTTCAGTCATAAAGAACCTCATTTGAGTTTTGTATAAAATTCAAATTTGAATTTCATTGGAGTACTTCTCTATGATTATTCTTCAGTGAAACTTATTGTCATTTCAGCTGTAATGTTTTGGCAAATGGAGTGTTGTTTTTTGCTTTCTTTCAAGTTGTTCGTTTCATTAAACAAGTGTCCATTGAACATCTCCTATGAGTTAGGTGTTAGAAATATGACAAGGAAAACTCAAAGTCTCTGTCTTGAGAAATTTACTTGAAAAGGTTTTGTTGTACATGTTATAGAAATAAATGGTCTGATTTTCTGCATTTAAATAGGATATTTTCTACAGTTATATAAATATTGGAAAATGACAGGAGGATATTTGGGAACATGAACACTAAGACTGATTTAGGCATCTACTGAAAGTGAAGCTCATTATTTACCCTTTTCAGACTATGTCTAGTTTGTCTATGTTATGCTTGTATGGGGAAAAGATCATCTTTTTTCAGTACTTGGTATAGTTTAAACTTTATATTAAACTGTAGGCTTGTTCCCTCCCTCTCTCCCTTCCTTCCTTCCTTCCTTCCTTCCTTCCTTCCTTCCTTCCTTCCTTCCTCCCTTTTTCTTTTTTCTTCCTCCTTTTTTGTGGTAGTGGGGATTGGATCCAAGGCTTTTAAACTGAGCTGTATCAGTTTTGTTTTTAAGTTTCAAATCTTGAGATGGAGTTTTGTTAAGTTGCTAAGTTGCCCAGGCTGGGCTTGAATTTGTAATCGTCTTGTTTCAGGCTCCCAGAGTGCTAGAATTACAGGTGTGTACTAAGTGCCCTGATCAACTGTGGGGATTCTTTGAGGATACTTGTATCTGTCAGAGGACTGTTGGCTCAAGAAGGCATAAATCACTCTGTTTCAATATCAGCACTACCAGAGGTCCAATAAAGACCTGTTGAATAATTAAAAAGTTGCCTTTCCTTCCTGCTTTCTCCCTCAGTCCATTTGCTTTCTTGGATCTCCTACAGATGATGAAATGTCATGTTAATATCAAGAAATGCATATAATGAGTGTGCTCCTAACCTTGATTTCCAGCAGCCCCGGAAAGCCCCCTTGTTAGGGCTCTATCCTATATTTCCTTATAAATTTGGCAGTGATGTGATTTGGTTCCACCTGTTCCCCACACATATGAAAAAGACAAATAGAAGCCCAAGATGATATGGCCATAGAAAGTAACACTGCTCCCTCAAAGTGCCAAGAAAAGGATACTAAGCATTGAATCAATATAGCTTTAGTTTCGCACTGCTTTTTTATACTGTCAGTCTTCAGGAGCTGTAACAGCTGTGCAGGGGAGGGGTGGGCTGGGTGCTTCACCACAGAATCTGTGGTTTGCTTCAGCTTCTGCTCATCACAGAATGCACTGTCACAGATCTTGCCTCATCGGAATGTGCTTTTGCCTCATTGCTGTCCAAAGGCAAGGAGTTGGACTCAGTTCATGGCTTCCTTAACTCAGCACATCCGATTCTTAGCAGATCCTGGAAGCTCTTTCTTTCAGTTATATGTGAGGGTCACACTTCAACTTCTTCATGGCCACCAGCCCAGGAATGATGTCCCATCATCCTGGGACATAGCTACAGAGCCTCCTCTCTGTGCGTTGTTCCACATCCAGCCACAGTGATGCTTCATGTGCACAGATCATGGCTTGTGTCTTACCATTGACTTTATGACACAGTAGGAACAAAGCCCAAAGTCCTCATCCTTGTTTGCAGTGTTCTCCATAACCTGGCTCTGACATTACTCTGACCTTGCAATCCAAAATTCCAGCTTGCTCTTTAGTAGACAAACTTTTTCCCATCCTGGACCTTTGTACTTGTTCGTCTATCCCAGAGATTCTTACCCAGATCTCAATATCAACCCTACTGTACTCTAAATGCCTCAATCTCAAGAGTTATTTCCCTAGAAAGCCTACTCTGACTGCTTAATACATGTGAGATAGCTCATATTATTCACCATGACTACAAAATTAGCCTTTTATTTATCTGTATTTCTCTTTCTCTCCTCTTTTCTCTTGGCAACTGGAATGTAAGCTCTATGAGCACAGGATCTTTGTCCAGATTTATTTTGCAGGTTTTTTCCTTGATTAGGCCTTAATAAATAATTATTAAATAAATGTTCTGTGGTTTGATGTATTCCTTCACCGCTCATGTGTTGAAATATAATCTCCAAATTCACACACTGATGGTATTTTGAGATGAGGCCTTTTCATGGTGATTAGGATTTGATGAAGTCATGTGGATTGAACCCCCAGGATAGCATTAGTGCTTTTTAAGATGGAAACTAGACCTGCCATGACACACTTACTCTGTTTTGTCGTGTAATGTCTCTACTATGCCATAATTCAGTAATATAACCTTCACCAGATGCCTAATAGATATTGATATGTACTCTGGGACTTGTTAGTCTCCAGAATTGTAAGTCAAATCAATCTGTATTCTTTATAAATTTTTTGATCTCAAGTATTTTGGTACCGTAGCAGAAGATGGACTAAGATAAAATAAATGAAGAAGTGATAACTCTATCAGTAAATCAACTTATGTTTTGTATAACTCATTTGCTGAAGCATCCAAATAATGGAACATTCCACATGAGTTGAAGAAGGATTGTGTATTGCAGAGAAAATCTTATAGATGTTAATGTCCAAGTCAAAACATAAACACTCATAAAAATATGTCTAAAATGAATTGAACATCATCTGCTTCACTTCACAGTGACTTTCAAATGACAAATGTCTGACATAATTTAGGGTCATAGAATGCCTTTGAAAATGCTGGAGCTGATCGCTTCTATCATGGCCACAAAAAGCTATTGTTTGCTGTGAGTTCCTAGCTTGTATTTGGAGACGTCAGGCTTCTGGATTGTCTTGTTCCAAGATTGAAATTACCATGCTTTGTGTCACTATCACTAGTGGATATTTTTCCTTTGTGAAGCATCCAGCTAGCAGCCTAATCATTAGGAACAAACTTTGAGTAGGTTGAACCAAATTAGGTGTCAGAATACATGCTTTCTAGCCAAACAAGCTTTCAGAAGCTGGGGGAGCTGGGATGCAATCTGCATCCTTCACAACCCCCTAATTGTGCTCCTCTTTGCAAGTCTGACTTATTTTTCTTAGCTGTGAGCTGGCATTAGCTGCAAAAGCATTACACAAAAACTCTTTCAATAAGAGTGTCAGAATCACACAATGCAGATTTAAAAACAAAACAATTCCACCAGGGTTTATATTTTAGGCAGGAAGTACTGGGTGTGCTTGTGGCATCATGTTCAAGTGTGTGGTAAGCGACAACCACCATCTGCTTAAGGGAAGGAAATGAAGGCTAGAGGTACATAGATCCTACCCAGTGGTCTTTTGTGTGAGGAATGAGGTCCCATGAGATTGTTCTTCTTCCAGCCTCCTTGTTGTTCCAAGAACATTACCAGTGTTTCTAAGAGTATGCAAAGTCCAGGGAGAGATGCAGCTTCCAAAGAAAGTGTTACGGGGTCTGCATTACAAGATGTTTGGAAATTGTAAACACTGGAGAAAGTGTGTAGGGTGAGCTTTTGAGTTTTGACAATAACTCTGGGAAGAGTGAGAGCCAGAGACGATAAATTGCAAATTATCCTTGGACCCACAAATGAAAGGAAGATTGCTAGGGAAGTGGATCCTAGCATGGGAGGCCTCCTGCCTAAAAGAAGAATGTCTGGAAGCGATGAAGCTGTGGAAGCAGGCCAAGGGGACTTACTCCGCCAAAAGGCCAGTGGCGTGTTTTGTAAATTCCTCAGTAATTTACATAAAGGTAAAGATCATTCACCAGGGAATATATGTCAAGGCAATTATTACTTTTTTTTTTTTGAGAAATGTTCCTAAACAGTTTTTGGTGGCACATGAAAATAAATTCCAGTTGGACACTTCATTATGTGTGAAAGAATCCCGTTGAGCATAAACAATGGATAAGTTCACTGTAGTCATAACCTTTTATTATAGTAAATATCAGAGCAACAGAAAGGGCCTACAAATCAGATAAACCACAGTTTTTCTTTTATTTCATATTTTTAGTTGAATTCATATGTTAATTTTCTATTATTTGTCAGGGGGTGTTTAGATAAACAACAGGTATTCTCTAAACTTGGGAAGTCTCTTATTATTTTAGTTTCAAGATAGCAGAGATTTTGTTGATTTTTTTTTCTAAAACTTTCACTAGAATATATTTTCTAATAAGTTTCAAAACCATTGCTAATATGTAAATGTGTCAGGATGGTTGGATATTTCAGCCTACATCTGCAGTGCTTTTGAGCTGATGTGCACCAGTAGGAATATTTTTGCTTAAATTTTAGTTGAACACAAGGGAGATTTCATAAAAGTACCAAATTAGAGAGAAGTACAATTCCTGGTATCAAGTGTTGCTTCTTTACTGTGCTTTTAATGTTGTGACTAAATATTTTGTGATATTAACCATCATTCAAAGTCTCTGAACTCCAGAAGGAAACATTTTATTGGGACAGTCTGTCCCACATTCAAAGTCAGCTCTACAATTTTCTGTATCTTTGGATTGTGTTTAATGGCAATTGCTAGATTATTTTTTCATATCATAAGCCTGGCAATACTGTAAATTATAAATTAACCTAGAGTTCTAAAAATTCTCTCTTCAGGTAGTAAGATTGTTTTTTGCATATCTATTTCTATTCTGATGAATATTACATTTCTAAAACTTCTACATTATGTAAAAGTGACATTAAGTTCCTTTTTGCATTTTCATATTAAAACATTTTAGTTGCATAGAACACTCAATGGCACTTAACTCAAGATGACTGTCAATACGTTTGAAATGTTTACTGCTATATAATGCTAAACACCATGTTAAAATCACAGAGTCCTATAAAATTGTGTTTTTTTTTTAACCAAAAAGAGAGTCATAAAGTAAAGTTTGAGGAAAAAAGTATGCTATTAAATAAATAGCTCTAAATATGGAAAGGCCTATTATTATTTATATGCATACTTGATAATAATACTTGTATTATGTTTTGCAGTAAATTAGATGTCTGGATCCTGACGCACTGAATTACAACCATGACATTGTCATCCACATATATATTAGCTATTTGATCATAGATAAATTCATGAAATGTTTCCTTTACCTTAGTTGTTACATGGAGACAGCAACCACCTTACTATCTACCTGATGAGGTTATTTTGAAGCTGAATTAGGTCATCAATGTAAAGTGTGACCTATAGAAAGTACTTAATAAGTGATATCTCATTATTGTTATCATTTTAATATTTACTGATTTTTTTTGATATTTTAAACTTCTGAACCACCTTTACAGTTGACAAAACAGTAGCAAGGAATCAGTCATGCAGGGCTGTTGTGCAGGTACCACAGTTTATAGGGCTCATCATATCAAGGACATTACAAGCAAGCAAGGAAACGGCAAGCATAAAGCAGCTCTTTGCAGGAGTGACTCAACTCCAAGTTCAAATTTGAGCATTCCAAACCCAATAGAGATAACAAGTGTGCCCTCTGGTGGATATCAATTTCAACGTTAGAATTTTGTCTATGTAAACTATTATAGATTTGTAACCTCTCTGGAAAAGCCAGGATTGTGTAGCTGGACTGGCGTTTCTGTCTGCTACTTTGGAATTTGTCTGGTAAACATGCAGGAGACCATCTGAACTCACAACATGCATGAGGAAACAAAATGTTTTACGACTAACAGTGAAACACTTGCTGTCCTCCTTTGTGTTCAGACCCTACAGGACTCAGAGATCACTATGGGTTATTTACAAAACTCTGAATGGTCTGACTACTCAATTGTGAAAGGTAAATGAGAGTTTTTAGGTGTAGGGAAAAGGAGAGACCAATGGTGAAATGAACTGATGCCTGAGAAAAAGACAGATCTCAAACTCAGTTCTTGGGATTACAAAGATATTGTCATCAATGACTTGATTTGATGGGAAGAAGATGCTTAATGTTTCTTGTATGAATATGTATGTATATCTCTCTCACACACATACATACTGCAGCTCTTACACAGTCTCTTTTCTTGTTATTCTTGTTGTTAACAATAACAATGACAACAACAACAATAGCAGTAAAGACTCTTGCAGTGTCTTCCATTTCTCAAAATAGGAAACACAGGTAGTCCTTTTCTTTTGCTAGGAAAAAATATGACGCCCACAATTTAAAGGAGGAAATTCTTGTTTTGGCTCACAAATTCAGAGGTTTCAGCTTGTGGTCAGCTGGCTGTAAGGCAGGAACATCATAGCAGAAAGGGATGGTGGGGGAAAGTTGTTCAACTCATGTTACTTGGGAAGCAAAGAGTAGGGAAACAGCCAGAGAGGTCAAGCAGCAGATACAGTCTCTAAGGTCGTACCTCCATCACCCACTTCCTGCAAATGGGCCCCACCTTCTAATAGCACATTCAGCTATGAAATCATCAATAGATTAACCCATTGATAAGGTTCATGCCCTCACAATCCAATCACCTTTCCAGCAGTCTCTTAATCCAGTCAATTTGACAATTAAGATTAACTATTATTACATCCTGGTTGGCAATTCAATGAAGTAACAAAATAACCAGCCTTGAAAGATAGCACAGACTTCTTTCTGAGGCCTCTCCCACCTCATGGCTCTTCTCATCTGCTGAACTAGCCCCTGTGGACTGGGTATTTTTTAGGGTCCAGATGATGGGAACACCACAAACCTGTAACATAAGGAGAGACTCACTCACCTCCTTGGAAGTTTGGTGGTCCATCTGTCTTGTTGTGGCTGAGATTAGGCCTCAGTGTCGTTAAGGCTTCCTCTCTCTTGCTTTCTGTCTGTCTGTCCCTGATTTCCACCACTCATCTCTGAATTTTTCCTGTGTTGGTTTTATTCCCAGATAGGCTGTCTTTACAAGGTGACAAGGATGACTCCAAAATTCCATCTTTATTTTTTTTTTTCAGAAAAAGAAGGACCCTCCCTCCTGGCATTGCATCCACCCATGAATAGAGAGGGTGTCTTTCTGCCTGTATCACAGATCCCCTCTCAGACATTTCCTACTCTGGGCAGTGTGGGCTTCTCCAACCAGCCTCTGTCTGATGCTCAGCAACTGTTTAGGGAGTCAGAGACGTCTGATGGGAGGCAGAAGGATTAGTGCCAATGACTAGTCTCAGCAAAAGCTCAAAAGGAATGTTGCACAGGAAGTGTCCATATACATGTTCTTAACTTTTGGTGTCCCTGGGACTCTTGTTGTCTGTGTGCATTGGTATGAAACTTGTCTTTGATGACCTTTTTTACCTTTCCAAATCACACCCACTATCTAAGGTGTAGGCTAAACTGTACTTCTTTATAGCCTTATTTGTAGCCTTATTCTACCAACCTGATTTCTGCTTCCCTCCATTCCAAACCTGCGGCACACACTTGCACTTCTCACTTGGCTGTTTTGAAGTGTGATGGTAGCTGCTGCTGTTGACATTGTTATCTCCCTGATGACTCCAGCCTTCTGGCATTTCGTCTGCCGTTTCTTTTTGTTTCATATTTAAATGCGATATCACTCATGTTTCGGATCTGACAAAATTTTGGACACCTGTCTTCTCTAACGGGGACAGTACTGACTCTTTTGATCATACAGAGGTGGAAATTTAAAGCTACCCAAACACAGAGCCTATTCAAAGCTTCCCACTTGTCCCATTTCAAGTACAGCATCCAAGAAACTTTTAGATTTGAGTGGATCTATTGCGAGCAATCTACCTGAAGATAGTCCTTACTAGCTATGCGCATAGTCCTGGGGCGTCAGGGTGGGAATTACTCCTTTGGGGCTTGGGGTGCAGAAGTTGTAGGGGTGCCCCATAGCTTGAAACTGAAGCCTTGGATGCTCAATGAAAGCACTGCTCCAGCATGGGGTTGGGAGGATTTTTCTCCAATTTATTTTTCCCCATGTGGCAAAGATTATGGGACCGGGTGAAGGTCGATTATAAACTCCACCCTTGGCAAAATCCAATTATAAACTTTACCCTTAGTGAAATGCCATTAGAGCTTGGTTTTTCTCTATTTGGGATGCAAACTGACAGTTTTGTCTGTGATATATTCAGGGAGACATATCTATTAAAGATAGCCTCACAGTGGGGGCACACTCAGATTTGCATTTTAATTCATTTTCCCTCAGTGCTGATACGCAGCTTATCTTTCAAGAACAGGCTCACATCAACCCTGATATATGTTGCTTAAGAATAATGCTCATAATCTATTAGTTTAATCTGTTCACACGAGAAGGAAAGAAGAAAATCATTGCATACTATGGACAGTTTCAGGCTCCACTGGGGCATTTTTCTGAGAATTTCCCATATCAATTGTTTTCTACTGTGCCTATTTTTCTCCTCTTGACTAAAGTATTAGCATCTTAGGGAAGAGGTCATGATTATACTGAGGGCTGGAAAGGTTTGAGTTCATTCTGGCTCCCCTAGAAGCTGGTTACACAAAACTTACTGGACTTGAGCCTCAGGTTTATGATCTGTAATAACTGTGTAGCAATAAAACCTGAAAATGAGTTTTAATCATTATTTGATGTACAATATTTGACCATTAGAAGCTGAGTGTGGCAGTGCACCCCTGTAATTCCAAAACTTTGAAAGACTGAGGAAGAGGATGGCAAGTTTGTGTCCAGTCTGGGCAACTTCGCAATGTAGAAAAACCCAGTTCTAAAATAAAAAAGGATGGGGATATAGTTCAGTGTAAAAGCTCTGCATTCAAGCCCTAGTAACACACACACACACACACACACACACACACACTTCCCTTTAAAGAACCTGATATAATAGAAAATAATCAATATTTTTATCTTTTTGGAACTAATAGAGATTCTAAGACTTTTACAACATGGAGAATACATTCTAAGATCTCCCAGTGTATGTCTGAAACCATAGTACTGAACCCTAAATGTATTATGTTTTTCCTGCTACAAACATGCCTATGATAAATTTGTAAATGAAATACTAGAGGAAACTAGAAATAACTTTTTGTGAATATCAGCAACCTCAGCACATAATGCTTTTCCCCCCCTTTTTAAATCACAAATTTCCACCATTTCACTGAAAGGATGTACTTTGTGGCTTGTCTTTGGCATTTCCTGCATCCCAACTCTTGTCTTCGGAGCCATTGTTAAATGAAGCAAGGATTTGTTGAAAAGTACTGCAACTCAGTGACAGTCAGTATGATAAACAAGATGACCGTGAAGTTATTAGTGGGCAGGCGGTGCATAACCCCCGACAGGGGCATGTACACAGTGCGGATGTGGTGAACAGAGGGATGATTCTTGTTCTGGGCTGAATGCAACAGGACCATCTGAGATTCCATCTTGCTATTCAAAATGGCATCTGCTTTAAAACTTAGGGAGTCTTCATTTCTGAAATTGTGCATTTAATATTTTAGACCATATTTGACTTCAGAGTAGTAAAAATTGGAGCATGAAACTAGGGATAAAGGAGTAACATTGTTTTTCTGTCAATGTGTGTCCCTTCCTGGCTGAGGAGCCCTCTGTTAGAAGCCAATCTCTGTGGTAAAGAGCTGGGTTTCCCTGGAGAGTCCAGTCTACCTTTGGTGCTTCACATTTTCATAGGTTCTTTTACTTCTCTGCCTTTTCCACCTCTGTCACCAGTGCTTTCTGTGGCTCACTGACATTGATGATTTTAGTAAAGAGAAGATGAAGAGGGCATCTGAACAGAAAGAGAAGAGCAAGATTAAGGTCATGATTAGAGAGAAGCTTCGCAAGGGCTGCAGGATGCTGCACTGTGGAGTTAGTTGGGAAAATACCGGAGTGGTGGAGAGACCTGGGACTTCCTAAGGGCCTCGTGTGCACCATGCTCAGTGCTTCCTTCGGCAACGCTTGGATATGCAGGAAGATGGATACGAGGGACAGAAGATTACAGTGCCTAAGGGGCCTTTGAGCTTGGAGTCCTGGACTACAGGAAAAGTATGATAATTGACTCTGGCTTCTCTCTGTGGGGCAGTTAGGCTGATAGATGCAATTTGACTGTAAGAGTTGAATTTGACAAGTATGGATGCCAGCTAGGTCTGAAAATTCCACTAAGGACCAATGAATTCAGTATCCTTGTGATGAAAGATGAAAGTACAGAGAGAAGACAATTTCAGAATTTGAGTTCTTATAAATGGAAAGATTGAGAGGGGAAAGTCAATGAGTGACTGAAATAGAACAGCAAAAAAAAAAGGAAAAATGAAAGAGTAATGCAAATTTTCTAACAATCATGGTGACACTAATCATGGACATTTTCTATACCAACACATCAGTCCATAATGTCTGTTTTAAAGGCTTCTTATAGCCCAATTGTACCACAATGTATTTAAAACATCCTCTCTTCCTGAGCAGCCAGGTTGCTTCTAATTCTTTGCTACAGTAAGTGATTAACATCTTTAGTTAGAGAAGTGGCTCAAATACAGCCTTAAGCAGGTGTAGAACTGTGACTTGGCAATGTGGAAGTCTAGTGTATAAAACTTAGAAAAATCCCTGGGTTTTGGGATTCTAGTGTGAGACTAGGGCATTGGGAAGGGTCTCGTTACAGTCTGAGGTCCATGGAGAATCAGGAGAGGCTTTGCAGCCTATGCTAACTCTTGTGTTGGCTGTTAACTTGTTTGTGTTTTTCTCTCTGACTTCCATTGTCCTATAAGGCCAAGAGCGGCAAGGCAGATCTGTCTTGCTGCTTGCTATTCCTTTAGAGCCTGTCAGAGTGCTCAGCATGTAATCAGTCTATAATAAACAGCCACTGATTGAAGGAATTAATGAAATCACAAAGGAATTCTGGGCTTCTCTTCTCCTCTGAACCACTTGCCTGCAACCTTATGCAGAGTAGGTGACTTAGTTACTTTGTTGTTCCTTTGTATAGTTTAGCTGTACCACAGTCCTTATTTCTGCACACTTAGGTTGCTTCTAATTGTTTGCTATGGTAATTTATAACTTTATTTAGAAAAGTGCATCAATTACCACTATAGTCTAGAACTATGACTTGACAACGTAAAAATCTAATAGATGGAACTCAGAGATATTACTGGTTTTTGGTATTCTAATTGGTTCACGTAAGCAACAGTTATATTTTTAAGGGTTTCTGCAAATGTCTTGTCATAATACATACAGTATTAATTGAGTCCAGGAGAAAGGGCTAAAAGGATACCTAGATGTTACTTCTTGGCGTGATCTGACCATCTAATGGAACATAAATAGCTTGCGAAATTTCTGGAAGGAGACACAATCTTTGGAAGCAAATGTGTGTGTGTCTTAATGCAAAGGTAAAGCTGACTGTAAACCAAAGGTGGATAGTTTGGCTGCTTTTTTTGTTTGAGGATGCCACATTTCACTGGAGACAAAACATGGCTGAACTCTAGGCTTTGCAGTCAGGGGTCACTCTGGACTAAAAGGCCAGAAACAGACATGCATCCACAAATAAATAAATTCACATTTTCCCTGACTTCCTTTACTGTGGTGCTGAGGTCCCTGTAAGGTGCTCATGGATATGTGATCTAGAATAAGTGATGCAATATGGCCTTAGAGTCAGACTTCCTGAGTTCAAGTCCTATGTTTCTTGTCTTTTAACTGTATGGGCTTTGTTAAGCTATTTAACTAAAACCTAGACCAGTTTGGTATTCTTACATCAGGTAATGATATTCATAGGATACTTTCCTTTCCTGGAATTTCAGCTACATAAGGAAGAGTTTTTTTTTTTCTTTTTCTCAGTTTTGTGGCCAGTTTTATTGTTGCTGTAACAAACTACTGAAAACTTGGTGGCTAGAACAATATCTCCTTTCTGGGGGTTCTATGGAAGAATCTATTCTCTTGCCCTACCCGGCTGTGAGAGGCTTTCTCTATTCCTTAGCATGTGGTCCCTTCTCACATCCTCAAAGCCAAGAGGGGACATATTTCCATGCCTTCCTTCAGTGGTTGTGGCTCCCACTGGCCTCAGCGAGTAAGGGTTATGCAGTCATAGAGATCCATGTGTAAACAGTATGTCCACCCAGATAGCCCAGGACTGTCTCTGTATCTCAAGTTCCTCAATTCAATCATATGTGCAAAGTCATTTACCATTTAACAGCTTCCCACAGATTCTGGGGCTGTGAAAGTGGACATATACAGTGTAATCAAAACATACAGTGAATATATAAATTTAAAAATTTAAATATGTAGTATTATGGTTACATTTTCACTAACCCCTGTCAAAATATTTCCCCTCTCTTCAAAAACACTTACTTGATTCTTCTTCCCTCTTTCTGAAGCAGCTCTGGAAGTCCTCCTTCCTGTTTGTCTTTTTGCAGCTATTTCAATGTCATTTCATTTTTATGATGATTTATGTCATTCTATCAAGTAAAAACGTGAAGTGTCTGCCTCCACCACTGGATCTGGTACTGTGTAATTACTGGCTCTTCCCCAAAGCCAAAATGACCATGAAAAGTAAACATTTTGAATCAATTCAGGAAATGGAGGTAGCCATGTAGCACAACTAAAATATACTCATTAAAGAGGATTTCCAGAACTGCCCTTTGCTTATTTCTTGCAGTTTCACAGGGCAGCAAGAGTGGGATAAATATGTTTAAAGGAAAGTCAGGTGTTTTGACTGGGATTGATGAGAGTCTGTCTTTTACTGTAATTTTTAAAGTCACTGTATTTTTTGACAATTTCTCCTATTTTTGAAGTGGGTATAGGTGGGCATTATCCTATAATTTCTAACACCCAGTAGTGCTTGACCCCAAATAAGTTCTTAAATATTTCTCTAAGGAATGAATTATACATCAAGATCTAGAATGTAAAGTGTTAAGCATGGTATTTGGTACATGGAGGAGACCTTGGATGTGTTAGGCATTATTTGCCAGCAAGTGTTTCCCACTCAAGGGAAAATGAAAGAAAAAAGTAAAAGAAGCTCCTTACCAGTGAAGAGCCCTCTGGGCATGCACTCCTTGGCTGCCCTACTCTGTGGTTCTGGGCAGCGGAAAGGGGCATAGCTGCAGAATGGGCCCTTCCCACCTTCTCTGTCAAGGCTGGTTGGTAAAATGATGTGCCTGAGCAAAAGTTTGCAGGGCTGTAAGCAACTAGCTTTCTGCTGAGAACTACACACTGGTCCCCAAACTTAGGGAGTTTGAAGCATAACCCAGACTCTTAGCTCTGCAGCAGAGGGCTTCCAAGATGCCGGATCTCCCCTCCTCCCTTTTTCTCATTTGAGTCCGTCTGCTTGTCACTGAGGGCCAGCATGACAAGTTTCTGGAATCTTCTGATTTGGTTTGAAAATCTGATTTGTTTGGCATCATCTTACTTTCACTTTTTCTTTCTCATCTGGGTTGGCTGATGTTCTATTTGAAGACAAATGGTAGAGAGGAGCGGTGTGCCCCAATACAGTGTCATATCCTAAGGCAAAGTGCGTCACTGCTATGACTATCACTCTGAGGACATCAGCATAGATTCTCAAGAAAGTATTTGGGTTTTCAGCCACTGCTTCTCATTAATGAATGAGGACATTGATGCCTAAACTAAGATTTGAACTTCTTTTGCATTGTTTGGTTAAAAATTCTGTCAGTCTGGCTCCAAACCATCTGCTCTAAAGATGTCTTTGAGACAGTTGGATGTTTGCTTGATACCTTACCCAGTGGTCTACTGCTTAAAAGGAAGGCTTTGGCCTCTGAAGGACAGAGTTAAACATTTCTATCCACTACTTTCAGACTGTGTGACCTTGGATAAACTATTTATGTCATCTGTTTCTGTGTTTCCATCACCATAAAATGGTCACACCAGCCATGCCTATCTAATGGGGTTGTTAGGAAGATAAAATAAGTCAATGCAATGTAAGCACTTTAAACTATGCCTGATATACATAGTGGGTGCTTGATAAAGATTTCCTATAATTCCACCATGATTGCTAAAGTGGCTGTTCATAAACAAATTGCCTGAACCTAACTAGGAAAAGGTGTATATGGCAGCCATGGAGATAAGAAAAAAAGAGAGTCTCTTTTGGTTAAATATTTTCCATAATATGTCCCTGGAAACACATTGTCTACAAAAGATGTTAATAGGAGTTCTGAGTTACAGGGTACCATGGTCATAAATACTGGGGAAACTTCTCCTGCCGGAGATTTATGGAGCACATTAGTATTTTAACATTATGGGTTTTGCTGAGGCCTGGAGTAGGGAAAGTAATTTGACTTTGTTTAATCCTGTTGGACCCAAATGTGTTTGACCACAGGACAAAGAGGGGTGGGACTTATTTTTTTAGTGAAATAGGGGGAAGGTATGGAGAGATGCTGCATGATAAAAATAGTGGTTACATTGGTGCTTTTGTTGTTCATGGCATTTCTTAATAGCTTCAGGAATGAATGCGTGCTCTCTAGGGCCCACTTTTAGGATAGAACTTGAATTTAGCATGCATATGGGAATCTGAATAGAATACAGATTTTGTTTCAGTAGCTTGCAAGTGAGGCTGACTACATTTCTGGCTAACTTCTGGCCTGCAGACTGCATACTGCATAGCCAGGCTTCCAGAAGCTCACTGTTGTGCTGCTGGGGGACCCAAGTTGAAATTTTAACAGTTCCACACTAGGGAGAGAAGACAGCCTAATGCCCAGGTTTTCAACCTTGATTGCACATTAAAACCATGTGCAAAACCTCAGAAAACTCCTATTTGGTCTCCATGCCCAGAAATGCCGACTACCCAGGTTTGGAGGTGGGTACAGTTTTATAGGTTTCCCAGGGGAAAATAAGGAATAGGATAGGGTAGCTGCTGGTATCATGATGACAGGATTAATTTCTGAATTAGCCTGACACTAATCACACCTTCACCGACTTATGTGACTGAGTCATTTGGTTAAACTTTTTACCTCCATCTCTCCATTTGTAGAAATGAGTGATAATTGTACCTAAATTCAGAGGCTTCATAGAGATTAAATGATATTGTGTGTATAAACTAATAGCCTGATGTCTATGTTTAGAGCTCTGTGCATTTTAGGTTCAATAACAAGTATTAGAGTTATTAACATTGTTAGCATTTGCTAACTGAAATTCCTAGGGCATATTTAAAAAAATTTTTCAATCTGCCCAAGATATTGCAATGATTACAAGTTAAAACCAGATACAAATATTTCTTAATAAACAGAGAATAGTGTTATTTGTGGATGGGCACACATATTCTTATCTGGGGGAATCCTGTTTTTAGCTTTTCAGCCCCCAGCAAGCACTTACAAGGGCAACAATCACCATAAGAGCAGACAATAAACTGCTTTTCTCTGCTATGCCCATGCCCAGCCCATTGAATTCACACTGTCTTTTGGAGTTTGCTTTGAATAAACAGTGGTAACTATCAAAAAGGAGGTATGGCAACTTCTGTCCACATGCATCTGTTCATTTCAGTAACCAAAAATAATATAGTGGACATAATGAACAGAGAAGTAGTATATTTTGGGTTATTTAGTGATCTTATTAAGCAGGGATTTCTTTTCTTTATTATAAAAGGAAACAACCAAATCTTATTTTCTATAAAATTGGCTGTGTCTCCTACCCTCTTCTATTCATAAACCCTCTAAAATGAACTAGTTTTTTTATTTTTCTGTACTATTTTGGTTTGTTCTTTTTTTTTAATTATTCAACTTCCTACTGCTGATATCTGCAATCTTTGTTGGTTCACATACATGATTCCCATGGTCTTTTTTCCTATTAGACCATCTGTTGATTTGTGATTTGGATGTAGACAGACTGGTCTGTACGTATTTTTCTTCTTAAAACTTGTGAATAGAACTACTTAATGATTTTCATATTCATTCAAAACAAATACATATCTTATTCAAGTTCAAATCCATCTTGTAAACTAAGGTAGGAAAGTGGACACCAATCCTGTTTCTTCTTCTACCAAAAGAGGGTAAGAAGACTTGTTCCTCTCTCTATCAACACAATGAGACATAAAGATGCTCAAGAGAATGTTTGTGACAGAACTCAACAGGTGCTCTTGGGGAGAAAGCGTTACCTTCCTTGCTGGTGTTTTGAGTATCACCAATGTTGTGGGTTATCAGTGAGTACACTGAGGTGCATCATCAGTTCTGGAGACTTTCAGATGCATTGCAGACACTGCACAGGCAGCATTCACCGTGCAGCTCTGATTGCCGGAGCCGTGGGGGTTGGAGACTAAGCTACACCCATCTAATTTCAGCAGGACTCGCTATAGCTCCTGCACTCTCAGAACTCAAAAGAGAGAGAGAGAGGAAAGAGCTTTTTCAACATTTATCCTGAAGATGGAGCCATTTAACATTTGGGATGCTTTATGGTTTGAAAATTTATAACTTGAAATTTACTTTTCTTTTGCGATATTAACACATTAGGATCTTATTTTCTTCTCAAAATACTCCCTCACTAAAGGAAAGAAAAACACTACGAATATTTGGCTGTGGCCGTAGAAATCTGGACATAAGCCTGACTGTGACCTTGCCCATATCTACAGAGGTCATTCTTTCTTGTTTGCCATTTGACTCAGAATTTTTTATTGTTTTCCAAATGTGTTTAGAATTCTCACTTTGATGGCATGGTGAACAAAAGGATTTGTTTGTTTCTATGCTTTATTGTGCACTTTTAGGATTAAACCAAGGGGTTCCTGCAAATTAGATAAGTGCTTTATCCTGTACCTGCTGTATCCTAGATCTGTATCTGCAGATTCCCAGAGTGTATCTTAGAAACTATGAAAAAGAAGGAATACATTTATTTTAGTTGCTCTTTTATTGACAGCATGATTGGCACTGAATCTAAAACTTCTGGGGCAGGATAGTGTGCCTGAGAGGATAGCTAGTCTCCCTTGTCATCCTTAATACTTGCATTTGTGTACTTTTCTTAGTCACCATAGATGGATTGAAATATCAGTTTTGACTTACATAACTCCCAAATCTAACCTTAATTGATCACATTAGCAGTGACTTGTCTGTTTTCCCTTGTGAATGAAGGTGAAATAGGTACAGCCTGGCATTTCTGTCTTAGGCTCCCTTGGCCCATCCCATTGCTGAACATCTTCACCTAAAGAGCACAGACTATGACACGTTAGGCCTTCAGATCTCTCACTCAGAGCATGCATTGCCCGTATAGGGAAGGACAGCAAAAACATGTGTGCTTTACTCAGGGGCCATCTGGAAGCCTCAAGGTCCAGCACAGGTGAGCCAGGAAGACTGTGTGCAGAAGTGCTGCAGGAGTTGCTGGCTGTCCACAGGCAGGGGACACAGACGGTAAGAACTAAGTGCAATGAGATTTTCTTAAAAAGAGAGATAGGGATTATACATGGGATTAAACTATGCTATGGATGTACATTTGTCACAGTAAAATACACATTACCATTAATACTCCTCAAAATACTCCCCTTTACTTCAAACACACCATCCTATCATTCTTGGCACTTTCTAAAGCAATTTTGGAGGTTCTCTTTCCTATCTTTTTGAAGTATGATAAAAAAAAATCAGTGAATTCTTCTGGTGAGTGCCACCCAACAGAAAAGCAGGCTCATGAAAACGTTACACCTTGTTCACTGAATCTGTCACCTTGTGACTTTTGACATTTCTCTAAAGTCCAAATGACTATGAGAAGTCAAGATTTTGAATTAATTTAGGATGTAGAGGCTGCCATGACAGCATAATTTAAGATACTCATAAAGGAGGACTCCCAGAATCATTTCAGAAAGTGGTCAGAACAATGGGGTAGGGGTAGGTGTGTTTAAAGTAAGGGGACTATTTGGAAGGGAATTAATGCCAATGTATCTTTTACTATAATAAATACATTTTACTGAACAGTTTTTATTTTAAGCAGAAAATGTAAGAAATAACAATAAAACGGTTTCAAAATAGGTTAGTGGGAGAGTCACAATAACAAACACGTTGCATATTGTTAATATTTGCAGTAATTGTTCAAAGTACAAGATATCGGCATGAAACACTGTCCAGAAAATTACTAACATGAAACTTTTCCCTTAATGAACCAAGAGAAATCAACTATATAACTATCTTAACTATTTTGTGTTTATATATGTATTTTCCTTTTCCCCTTTTCCCATCACAGTTTTTCTTTTCTTTTGGATAATTTCTTCCCTATTCACAATATCTATAGTACATTTTGGATCTTGTATACTCTTTCAGATTCTCACATTTTTGAGACAGTGCAACTTTTAAACATGTGGGTCTGGTTTATTTCACGTATGAGTGTAGTCTCCAGTTGTATCCATTTACCTATAAAAATATAAATTTATCTTTTCATGTGATATGTTTTTAGTTCTTCTGGGAAGACACCCAGAAGGGAAATAGCAGGGTCAAATGTAACCTCTAATCCTAGTTTTTAAAGAAATCTCCATACTGATTTCCACAGTAGTTGCACAGGTCTGCACTCCCACCAACAGTGGGGAAAGGTTCCTTTATCCCCACAGCCCTACCAGCATTTGTTACTGGTTGTTTCTTTGCTGGTATTCTTTCAGGAGTGAGATGTAATCTCAGTGTTGTTTTCGTTTGCATCACTCAAATTATGGATGATGTTGAGCATTTTTTCATATATTTATTTGCTACTTATGTTTCTTCATCTGATAAGCATGTATTCATGTCAAATGTCCATTTTTAGTTTGGGTCTTTGAAATTGGGGGTCTGATTTTTTTCAGTTCTTTGTCTGTTCTGGATTTAAATCCTTTGTATGAGGGGCAACTGGCTATATATTTTTTTCCTATTCTGTGAGTTGTCTTTTCACATTGTTGGTGATGTCTTTTCCTGTGTAAAAGCTTTTTTAAAAGGTGAGATCCCATTTGTTGATTCTTTGTTGTATTTCCTGTGCAGTCTGTGTTTTGTTCATGAAGTCTCTGCCTACACCTATGTCTTCAAGATTTCTACCTGTCTACTCTTCCAGTATATTTAATGTTTATGTTTTAATATTTAGATCTTTCATTCATTTTGACTTTAGTTTAGCACATGGTGATAGGCATGGGTCTAGCTTTAGTCTTTGGCTTGTGGAAAGTCGGTATTTCCAGTACCATTTATTAAGGAGACCATCTTTCTTCCAGTGAACATGTTTGGCTCCTTTGTCAAAGAAAAGTTGGTTAGCGTGTTTATAGTTGTGTCTACATCTCCTAATCTGTTTCACTTGATTCTCAGGTCTGATTTTTCTTTTTCTTTTTTTGCCAGTACCATGCTGAGTTTATCATAGTAGCTTTGTAGTATAATTTCAAGTTAGGGATTATGAGGCCCCCTGACTTGCCTGTGTTGCCCACAACTGCTTTTGCTATTCTAGATTTCTTCTGGTTTGAAATGAATTTTAAGAATATTTTCTCTAGTTCTGTGAGGTATGCTAGTGATATTTTGATTGAGATTGCATTAGATTTGTATATCATTTTTGGTAGTAGGGCCATTATGTAATTAAAAATTTACTAACAAAAAAAGCCCAGGTCCTGACAGATTCATGGTTGAATTCTATAAGAAAGTTAGAGAAGAACTAATGCTGCTAATACTGAAACTCTTTAAGGAAACTGAAAGGGAAGCAATATTTCCAAGTTCATTTCTGAAGGCAAGTATTACCCTGATTGCAAAGCTAGAGAAGAACCAACCAAAAAAGAAAACTACAGGCCAATTTCCCTATTGAACATAGATGAAAAATTCCTCAAAAAGATATTGGCAAACAATACAGCAAATCATCAAGAAGCTTACATACCATAATCAAGTTGGATTCATATCAGGAATTCATACACAAATCAATAAACACCATACATCAAGGACAAAAATCACAGGATCATCTCAATAGATGAAGAAAAAGCATTTGACAAAGTCCAACAACTATTCATGATAAAAACCCGACAGAAAATTGGAATAGTCTTTATCTTTGATCAAAGCCATCTATGAAAAACCAACGGCAAACACTGTACTAAATGGTCAAAAAATGAAAGCTTTCGCTCTACAAGCAAGAACAAGAGAAGGATGTGCACTATCACCTCCCCTATTAAATATAGTTTGGAAACACTAGCCAGGGCAATTAGACAAGAGAAAGAAATACAAGAAATAAGGATAGGGAGGAAGAAATTAAATCATCATATTTGCAGATGACGTGATACTCTATGTAGCAGACCCCAAAAGGTCCACTGAAAGACTTACAGATTTAATAACCAAACTCAGTAGTGTAGCTGGATATAAGAACAATGATCAAAAATAAACAGCATTCCTGTACACAAGCAACAAACTCACCGAGAGGGAAATTAGGGAAACCACACCTTTTACTGTAGCATCCCCCCAAATGCAAGACTTAGGAATCAGTCTGACAAAAGCAGTAACTTGGGACAGCTCCCGTATCCAGCGCATCTTGCAGGCTGGAGGCCTGGCTTGCAGCACCACCTGCTTGGAGGTTGTGATCTGCTGCCACAGTGCATTGATCAGGCCTGGATGCCAGCAACAACCACCTGCTTCTACATCTCCTTTTCCTTTTCCTTTTCCTTTCTTGTTATTGTTACTGTTAAGTATTATCGTGCATCTATCCTTTTTTTCCTATTCTTATCAAGGAAATTAATTTAGATCTTCATATACTGAGTTGGAAGCACTTGTCATCTTTTCTAGTTTCTGTTGGTCCTGCTCTGGGAACAGGTTAGTTGGGTTTTATCATTTCATGTGACCCCAGCCAACAAGTTTAGCACCTAATCTGAGATTCTTTTTTTTTTAATAAAAGGGATTTTCTTCATTTGTTGAGGTGAACTTGTGGCTGTATCTTTTATTCTGTCATCATATGTTACATCAATTGATTTTTGTATGTCATGGTCTAAAATTCCTTTTAGATGTTACTGCATTTGGTTTGCTGATGTTTTCTTGAGGATGTTTTCATCTATATTCATAAGGAATGTTCCTCTGTGTTACACACTTCCTTATAGTATTTTATCTTTTATTGATGCAAGGGTATTTCTAGTCTCACAGATTGAGCTGGGATGCCTTGCCTTTCATGTTCCTAAGAAATTTAAAAGTGTTAATTCTTCTTTAAAGTTTTTTTGGGCAGGCACTTACGCTGCTGAGCTAAATCCCTGGCCCTCTTCTTTAAAGTTTTGCTTAATGTCACCAATTAGAGCCAGCTGGGCCTCATTTTTACTTTAAAGGGTTATTTTTCCCCATTAATCTCTTCATTTCATATAGAACTATTTATTTATTTCTTCTTGAGCTTTGGTGGTTCATGTACTTCTCATTTTATCTGAGTTATTTAATTTTTATGGCATACAGTTTCCATAATATTCAAATATTCCTTTTTATTTCTGTTGGTAGTAATGCTTCCTCTTTTTAATTCCTTATTTTAGCAACTTATTTTTTTCTCCCCTTTTTTGGTCATTCTAATTGTAAAGTTTGTCAGTTTATTAGCTTGGTCTTTTCATGCAATCAACTTCTGGTTTTGTTTTCTCCATTATTTTACTATTTCCAGTTTTATTTACTTTTGATCTAATGTGTTTTCTTTCCCTCTCTGTGCTTGGTTTGGGTTTAGCTTGCTGTTTATTTCCAAGTTTCTTAATTTGGAACATTTGATTATTGACTTGACATTTTTCTCTTTTTCTTTTTATACATAAGTGTTTACAGATATAAATTTGTCTTTAAGCACTGCTTTTTCTGAATCCTATACTTTCTATATGTGTATTTTATTTTCATTCGTATCAAATTATTTTCTAATTTCCTTTTATTTCTTGTTTGATCTTTTACTCATTTAGGAGTATGTTTCTTGATTTTCAAAATTGTGTGACTGTCTTAGGTTTCTTTTTTATCAGTTTATAATATCTCTTCATTGTAGCTGGAGAATATGTCTTATACAACTCTAGTCCTTTTATATATGTGGCACTACCTATTTAATGCCTGACAGATGGTCTGTTTTGGAAGATGGTCTGTGTGCAACTGGGAAAATTATGGATCCTACTGCTGTTTGGCAAAGGCTTCTTTCTATAAACAGATGTTCAAGACTCCTATTTCCCTGTGAATCCACTTTCTGGTTGTTTATGCATTGTTGAAAACAAGGTATTGAAGTCTTTAACTATCATTTTTGAAATGTTTATTTCTCCCTTCAATTTTGCCAAGCTTTGTCTTAGTAATTTGGCATCCTGTTGCCTTCTTATAAGATTGACACTTTTATCATTATGTAATGCTCTTTATTTCTAGAAATGACTATTTTAACTTAAAATCTTTTTTTCCTTCATATACATATCCTAGCTCTCTGTTGGGTTACTGTTAGCGTGATAGACCTTTTGTCATTGCTTTATTTCTAATTTGTTTGCGTCTTTGAATCTAATTTGTGTCTTGTAGGCAGAATGTATAATTTTCCAACATTTACAATATGGTTTAGATTAATAACAAGTTAATCTCAATGGTATATACAAACTTTTCTCCTATATCCTGTTCCTTTATTTGACTATTATTTGGTGTCCAGATTATGTCTTTATAAAGTTCTACAATAAAATTTCACAATTATCGCTTTATGCAGTTGTGTTTAAAAGCAACCAGGAGAAAAAGATCTTATAAACCAAAAGTACATTTATACTGCCTTCTCTATTTACATGTGTAGTTGCTTTTATAATGGTCTTTACTTCTTCACACAGATTTGACTTACTGGTATGAGACCTCCCTTTTTAGCCTCTAGGGCTCTTCTGTATTTCTTTATGGAGCAGGTCTGACAGTGGTTAAGCTTCTCAGTTTCTCTTTTTATGGGATAGTATAGTTTGTTTGCTCTGAATTACTTGAATTACATTTACTTTTAGCATTTTGAATATAGATGCTTCCATCTTATGGCATCCATGGTTTCTAAGACTAAGTTACCTGTGATTCCTAGTACTAATCCTTTGTCCCTGATGAATTAATTCCTTCTTGATGCTTCTGAGAGGTTTCTCTTGTCTTGTGACTGCTTCTCTGAGTGTTGGTCACAATTCCTTCCTTCCTTCCTTCCTTCCTTCCTTCCTTCCTTCCTTCCTTCCTTCCTTCCTCCCTTCCTTCCTTCCTCCCTTCCTCCCTTCCTCCCTTCCATTCTTCACTCCCTCTCTCCCTCCCTCTGTTCCTGCCTTTCTTCTTCCTTCCCTTTTTTCTACTATTTCATAATCTCTTGTTAACAAGAAGGCCAGTTACCTTTTGATAGCTGTGGATTCTAACTTTTCTCAGATTGTTTTTTTTTTTTTTTCTTGCTGCCTTCGCTGTATATCTCTTTCTCTATATTCTTGCTTGTGCTGACGCTATGGAATGAATCTGTTCCCTCCAGGATGTCTTTGCTTAGTTTTTGTTATTCTTCTGCTTATTATTTGTAATTTTGGTTTCCAAAGAGTTACAATATCTGTGTGACCCAATGACCCACCAAAAATGTGAGGTAAGGCTTTGTTCAAACAGTTTGAGCACCAAGAAGCTCCTGTCCTCGGTAGACAGGTCTACATATATGCGGGGAAGTGTGTTCAAAGTGCACACTGTTTTTGAGCCTTTCCATCTACTTCAGTTCTGTTGGTCCTTTTTCCTTATCTCTGCCTTGGCCCACTGCCTCATGATTAATGGGGATCTCTGATCTCCACTGAACATGTACATAGTGTCAGCTAGCTATGTGCTTGTTCCTCATAAAATCTTGGTCCATGGAGGCCATCATCACTCCTCTGTTTCCTGCCACCAAGAATATCTCTTCTGCCCATGATCTTGCAATTGTCTTCATTGTTTTTCATGCTGTATCATCTGAGACACTGTGTCCGCACTAACAGAGCAACGAGTACTCAGCCTTCCCATCCAAGTGGAACCCTCATGGTAACCAGGTATGGGGTACCCCTACCTGGAACAACAAATATTCCTATTCTTCTGTCCTGAAGCCTAGTAGTGTTTCAGGTGAATGCTTCTCAGATTAGTGGAGTCTTTTATTTTGTCTGTAGCCTTCACTTTTTTAAAATTCAATTTTTGTCTAGATTTATCATTGCTTCTTAAATAGATGATTTGCCGATGTACTTACTCAGCCATAACTCATAGTTCCAACCATGTGTAACAGCCATCCTGTTTCTGGGTATCTGTGAGACATTGATTCCAGGACCCCAGTACTCCAGAACAACAAATTCCATGGATGCACCCGTCCCTTACACAAAATAGTGCAGCATTTGCACAGCACCTCCACACATCCTCTTGTAGACTTCAAATCATCTCTGGTTAACTTACAATACCTAGTGCAATATGTATACTATGAGAATAGCTGCTACTCCATAATGTCGAAGGAATAGTGCTAACGAAGTCTGTGAACATTCAGTATAGATGCAACATTTTATAGGCCTGGCTTCATTTTCAATCCATGGTTAACTGAGCCCAGGAATGTAGAACCTGTGGATAGAGAAAGCTGACTATATTTTATCCTGACATCCAGGAGAGAGCACAGTGCACTGGGAAAACTTCAAAAACAAATATCCAAGTCCATGAATCTCTTTGTTCCCATGAACAAAAGCAAATTGCCACATGCTTATGTTAGTAACTAAAGGTCATTTTAGATTTTTCTCAGTTTTCCCATAGGACTGAGGTTATGTGAGATAAGATAGTTTCATTCTATTCATTAAGAAAGGCAACAGTTAACCCACACAATCTCAGTGGCTCAGTGCTATCACATAATTAAGATGTATTTCAAACTTTCTTCATAATATGTCGAGGGTTGCATTTTCTCTGAGTGTAGATTTTTTTCTAGCTGTGTAATTCTTGCAATGTGTTGGTTGAAGTTGCATGGATGGGGCAAAGATCATTGGTAGTTTTTTGGGCTGTTTTATAAGATGTTTTATATTACTTCTGATCCTTATGAACATGATATTCTGGTTAATACTCAGTCACCACATAGCCTCACACCAGTTGAAGTGATAGCAGGAAATGTGGCCTTCCTTTGCACCCAAATATTTGATGAATACAGAACATCGTTATCACTCTTGTTCTTTGGCAATCCCACTGAAATATCAACTTTGCTTTCTGCTAAAACAAGACTGGGGCACACAGATGGCAAACAACTTCTTTGAGATGTGTGCTTTAAAGTTATTATAAGATTAGAAACTGGAAATAGATTCTTTAACTTTTAATTTAGTGGTTTTTCTCACAACTTTATTGTTTTCTCTTACACTTTCACAGAGTATCTCTTCTTGATTGGTACCAAAGTCACTTTAAAGAAGAAACTCACTCATAATTTCATCAACTCAATAAGATTATTTTTAGTATATAGTATGTTTCTTATGGGTATGTATTTATGTGTCTAATGGATAATATGCATCATTTTAAAATTTTGTTTCCCAATGCAGAAATATTCTTTATATTCCTATTCTAATTAATATTTTGATTTATGTATAATTCAATAATTAAAAAGACAAATTAAAGGTCTGGGGATTTAGCTCAGTGGCTTAAATGCCTGCCTGGCAAGTGTGAGGTTTTAAGTTTGATCCCCAATATCAAACCTAACCAAAACAAAGCAAAATCAAATTGAGTTAATCTCATGTTTACTTGGTCATTTTTTCTATTGTTAAATATTTTGTTTCAGCTAATTTAATCTATATAAAACAGTGTGATTTTAAATGTGCTTTAGAATATTTCTTGCAACAAAGATTGATTACACTGTGTGTTCTGATCCTTCCATGGACTTTGAGGAAGCCAGGAGTTTAGCTGTTAGCTTGTATCTTTCATGTTGTTGCTGAAACATACAGGTGAATCTAGTAAAACTAATTTTACACAATTCTTCTTATTTTTTCACAATTCTTTGTAAATTGGGATATTTAGCTTGTAAAAATTAAAGTGAATTCTAAATATTTGAATGAACCTGTTATCATAATTCTATTAGCCAGTTAGTAAAAACTGAAATTTATTTATACTAATGTATCAGTATGGGACAATTGAAATCCAAATATGTCAGACAAAAGTATATAATACTTTCAGGATTTACTAAATCCCAATAAGGCATTAAAAACTAAAGCTATATCAGGAAGAAAATTGAATATATTTCTTGTGAGAAACTCAGTGTCCCAGTGAATTTGAAGGGCAGTTTGATGACACAGACAATACACACACACACAAAAAACTCCTCAAAAACCCAGATAGTGCATGGTGTTTAGATAGCAATAATAACTATAAAGAAAAATAAAGCAAAGTAAAGGGAATAGGATGTGATAGCTTGGATGGGGGATGCTGTTTAATATCAGGGAGGGGTCTGGAAATACTTCTGCATTGTGTGACACTTGAGCAGAACCTGGCAGTGATGATTCATGGGGAGGGTATCTGGGAGGGAGTATCCAAGGCAGAGACACTTAACTGTCAATTGTGGGTCACAGCCACAGCAAAATTTGTATGGCTGGAGTTGGGAATGAAAGACAAGGGTGTTTCTTTGTGACCTCAGGGTCAAGCGGGGACATGCGGGCTAGATCACAAAGGGTTCTTGAAGTATCACAACCTGGTATTTTGACATAAGCAGGGCAGGAAGATGCTGGATAGAGGTGCAGCATGACCTCAGGTCTATTTTCCAAGGGACATCTTAGCTGTTGGGTGGAGAATATGTAGGAAGTGCATGGAAGCAAAGAATCCAGTCTGGATGGGCAGGTGAGAGATAATGGTGGACAATACAGAAATGCATGCGTGAGAGACAGTGAAATCTGTGTATAAAGTATTTCAAAATAAGAGACAATCTTGAGAGTGAGAATCACCAGAGAGAGAGAGAGGAGGCAGTGGTTTCTACAAGAATTTTAGCCAAAGCATTTTTAAAATCCATTTCTCTTTTCAAGAGGAGCAGGTTTCCAGCAAGGGAGTGAAAGGTTAAGGGAAAAGAATTGAGAGTTTGTCTTTGACCATATTCAGCATGAGGTGCCCACAGGGCTCCCATGTAGAGATGCCTAGCTGGCAGCAGACTCTGGACTCCACAGGACATGCAGGAGGTTTGGGATGGAGATAATAACTGAGGATGTTACATCTGATAGATGGTATTTGACACCTTTAGACAGGACATGCTCACACCCATTGCCATGTGCACATGCTATAATATATTCAACATTAAAAACAGGCTCTTGTGATTGTACTTCCTCTCCATCTGCTGCTCTGCTTCTCTGATCTCCTTTACACAAAATTCTGAAATAAGCTTCATCTATATTTGCTATCACTTTTCCTCTTTCCCTTCCCTCTTGAATTCCTTCCAACAAGGCTTCCCTCCTCCCCACCCTTCAGGTGATCTTATCCTTTCACACGCCGCCGTTCAGTACTGACAATAAGCTGATTATCTCTGTTTTATAATGAAGAAACTGAAGTTCAGAGAGGTTAAGGCTACTGAGTATTCAGTAACAGATCTCAAACCGGAGCCTCGCTTTCCTCTCCTCCGCCCGCGTCTTTCTACCATGTCCTTGCTCACAGTAAAACAGCATTTGCAGACAAGGGCTGCAAAGAAGATCAGCATGGGCTTGGGGACCAGCTTACCCTGAGCATTTATAAAAATTCTGCATAATTATGCACATAGAATATATTGTCTTACCTTTTTAACATGTGTGTGTCTAAATTCTTCATGTATGTTTTCTCATAAAAATGGAACTCAGGGAAAGACTGTACTTTTAAATTTTAAAACATTATAGTTTTATCTAAACTATTCAGTCTTTTAAAATGCAAGATAGGGGCATGGTTGGTGAGCACAAGGGTAGGAGAAGACAGGTGCAGATTTGGGGCTTCTTTTCCTTGATATCCTCAAGAAAAGGGATGACAGGTGCCTTTCACAGCAGGGTGACAGGATGTGTTATCCTCCTTAGAGCTAGTGACAGGCAGACCCACATCTTCTTTCTGGCCTAAATACCTGTGACTTAAAGTCGATCTTGTATTGTGGTGGCATTATTATTTCTGTCTTCTATGGATGTTTGTTCATCACCATGGAAGGAGGAGGGTCTCCCAGAGGACTTGAAAAATATTTGTTCTGACACAATTGTGACTCTATGTGAAATCATTTTTGCTGAGATCTTTTGGCCAGAACAAAGCTATGCCAGAGAAATCAAATGCAGTGAATTGATTTTTATTGTTCATCAGTTCATCATGGTTGCTCTAAAATTCACTCATTTATGGACTAATTCATTCAAAGAATATATCAAGTAGTGGCTGTGGGTTAGCATGTGGTACTAGGGGGTAGTTTTTATCCACAAGGGAAGAAGGAAAGGATAGGAACTACCAAAGAGAAATGTGGAAGTCTGCACCTGGCGATTGTCCCATGCAGAGTCTTGGATGCAGGAATGAAGATGCCTCTAACAGTGTGTGATGACGTGTACTTGGCTGAGGAAGACTCTGCAAGATGCCACTCTGAGAACAGCTATGGTGACAGGAGGATTGTGAGGGTCAGGAACCAAGTGGGAGATTGTTTCTAGCTTCGTGTAACAAGCAGAGCTGTTGAGTGTTAGGGTTGGTATGGTCCCTGCTGTTTTTTGTGTGTAAACGGGTTGAGGGAGGATTGAGGCCAGGAAACAGGATGGAGGTTACCATTTCACTTGTCTGGGATGATGCTGACCCAGGACATGAGTAGTGTTCATGGTATCCTTGTGATGTTAATATGTTATAGCAAGGAAGTGGAAAAAGGCATTAGTCTCTCATATGCTTAGGGTTGGATACCCAGTGCATGTGGGATTCAGATAATGTGCAAAGGCCCTGAGTTAGGGAAATCTAGTCTTTACCTTCATATGATTTGAAATCCTGCCAAGTGACTGGGAGATTCGGATGGTCTGTTAATGTATTTAAGTAGGTATGTATCTGTGTATATTTAGCAGTATAACTGAGTGTACAGCTTTGCATTTCTGAGGCATGACTTTGAGCACCAGTTATTGTGGATTAGGAAGGACAGATGGAGCCTATGATACAGCAAAGAGACACATTTGTGATAGGTTCAAAATTAAAGAACCATCATCATGTATTGGACCATCATACAGAGCCCTGATGCTTTAATGAGGGAAATGCAGGTTGACAAGGCTACCTGTTTTCGAGAGGTCACGAGCAGTACCTACATTCTTGAGGAGGTATCTTGGTATGAAGGTAAATGTATCAATAGAGATGTGAGATGGTTTGACCATGAGATAAGGAAAGAAAGAGGGATGATATTCTGGAGCAAGGGATGACATGCACAATACCTCAGCTGTGACCTTGTGAATAAACAAGAGAAAAGGCCAGTGTATAGAAGAAAGTGTTCGGGGAGAAGGTGCAAGGCAGGCATCACATTGTCTAGCATTTCAAAGTGTGGACTTTCAATAGTGGAAACTTTAAGAATGATTCTAAGAAAAGGGATAACTTGATCCCACAGGCATTGTAGATGACCTCATTGGAAGTCAGCTTGGAAGGGACAAAACTGTAACCAAGGCCATCTGTGAGACTCTCATATGAATCCAGGGTACAGCTCTGAATATGTTATGCCAGAAGAAACACAGAGAGAAGATGGGTTTAGTCAATATTTAGGAGGTAAAAGATACTGTACTTTGCATGGTAAATGCTTGGACAGAATGGCAGAATGAAGAGAGGGTGGGAAACAGATAAATTAGCAAATGTTCAGCCTCTACAAGAAAGAAGCCAGTCCTCCTGCACGGATCATGTGCTTCCTATATGTCAACTCTGTTAATGGCTTTGTGTGTGTGAATGTGTGTGTACATAAGTATATGTGTGTGAGCATGTGCATGCTTGTGTGTGTGTTTAATCAGAACTAGACTCATTTTGTCATAAAAATTTTTATACATATGTATGTGAATATACATATTTTTCCCCAAACTAACTAGTGGTATTCTCAAAGAAGCAGTCTGTAATTTATTTATTAAGCTTCCCTTGATTTTTCTAATTTTCTACCATGATACAAAAAAACTATTTCCTCCAAAAGATCAAGAAACAATTAAAGGTTTGAGAAGACATTTATCTGCTATTATTGATTTTGTTTTAGCAAAAAAGTATGGCTAACCACAAAATACAGTCTTTACAAACATAGCTGGCAATTCTTTCCCTGATGTTATTGTCTCTTTCAGGCAAAGCAAAAAGGCAGATGATCCCAGAAACCTTGAGCTGTAAGGAAAACAAAAATAAAGATCAATATATATTGTTTCTGCTCATATTTTCTGCTAACTACTTATTTCCTGGCTACTAGAATGCTATCAATTGCAAGAATTAAATTAAAAACTATAAAACTGAATGAAGAAATCTTGAAAGTAATGAGAACACAGCTTATAAAATGGAGAAAGTATTACAGGCATCCTTCTCTTTAAATGCAAATCAGAATGCCAAACTTTGCTGATGCTGAGACCTGAAACTCATGTAGTTCATTTTTAGCCAACTATATAAAACTTGTATTGCCAAAAAACACAATTGGACTAAAAAGCAAGTAGCTTTTAGAAAGAAATAAATATATGTAATAAGAGAGATTAAGAGGAAATTTGGTGAGGCAAAAGAAACACAATACAAAAGGAAGATAGTCAATTCTGCACAATTTTAACATGTTTGTTTATCTAATTACTGTGGCCCTTGGCACAGATGCTAAGAGTCTCCAGTGGTCTGTGTGGTTTTAGATGACCTCTGGAAACTGTCTGTGACATCCTAAACCACAGAATGGCCCCATTTTCCATCTGTTGTCATGCAATTGTTTTGTTACCAGCAGCTGTCAGATGGGTATTATATTGAATACTTTCATAGGGAATGTTACAAAAGCAAATAGAACCAGCATTTGGGATAAAGCTGAGGGCACAGGTGATTATACTGTGCTTATGAAAGGTGCTTAAACAGAGCTCTCTAGTCTGCATCAGGGAAGTGTGGGCCCTTGTGTCCCAGAGTGAGTTGAAAAGTCTCTGGCACACTGGATCACAAGTGCCCACTTCTGACAACTCAGAATAAATACCTCAGTCCATAATGCAGACTGAGATGCTGCAGCAATTATAGAAACCATGTGGCTGCTTAGAGAAATTGCTATTTAGTTCTCTCAGGAGGGCTTTGAGTATTCCTTAGTCAGTTATGTATACATTTTCATGTAAAAATTGATCACATTTTACATGTGCTAAAATGTATATTCTCAGCCCACTCTCCTCCCAGTCACATTGTTTTGGATACAAGTCTACTGTAGAGCTTAGACATGTGAGAGTTTATATCACCTCCTTAGGGCATCTGGGGATGCCTGTATCCAAAGACTATGCTTGCAAGAAGCCTTACCTTATCCAGAACCAGTGCACAGACTATTTTTCCTTCTTTTCCTTCATTCTATCATTTATTTTGGAACTGCACTCAGGAAAAAGTGCATTTGGCCCTGTAGATTCTCAAATAGTCCATGTTTTTCCAAGTAGTACATGTTTTCCTCATCAGCAGAAAGTCAATAATTTAGGGAACAGAGAGAGGGGGTAGGAGAAAGAGACTCCTAAGTTAGCAGAGTGACCTAGTGACATGACGGTTCCCTGGCCTTCCTACATTCAAAGCTACAACATCATTAATCTTCCTGCACTTGTCATCCTTGCTGAAAGTTGGGGGAAGCACTCTATACCCAGGGAAATGACTGTCCTACTTGCTCCAATGATTAGGGACAGTAGCAATAAAAGTAGCTCGAGGAGCAAGATTATTGTTGCATGACCCAGGGGCTTAATTCACCTTCTCTTAACAACTGTGCCTTTCCTGTTGTAGAGAAGGGTAAAGAAATCTTCCTGGAGTTCATATACCACCCCCCTGCAATGGATACACTGTACTTTTCCTGCTCTGAAATAAAAGATATAATTTTTTTCTGTACATTGATATATGTAAGTATATGTGTATGTATATTTTCATTAGTTTGCTAAAAGTGGAAAGAGTAGGAGGTATAACAAGAAGACTCTAACATGGATTTTCTTTTGTATCTTTATACTTCAGAACTGGAATGCACTTTTGTGAATACTCAGTGTGTATTTCTATGCATCAAGTCCTGTATATGTTCAATATATATTTCAATAAATGGGTAGATAGAGGACAGTCATTTAAGTGTCTTATTCAGTGACCTTGAGTTCTAGGCTGGTTTATCCCAGCCAGTGCTAAGGAGTCCTGGTCAGCATACATCATATACACACAACCCCTTGTGTACACTAGACTGTACAGCAGATCTTCTACTGTTACTTTTTACTGTGTAGCAGTATGTGGTGCTTGGTGTGTAGGCTCTGGATTCCAGCACTGATGTTTGAATTTTGGCTCCATGGAAGAGAACTAATGACCTGGAGTAAGTTACTGAATTTACTAAAGTATTCCTATTTGCAGAAAATGGGGTAAGGAAAAGGGCCTACCTCATAGAGTTGCTGCAAAGTTGGAATGAGAAAGTCCTGTTGAAGCTGTCAATCCTGTGACTGTAGCCTATAGCACTGTGGACCTTGATTAATGGTGCATGACACTATAATTACTCTTTACCTAACGTTTTGCTTTTGAGAGACGCACTCCTACTGCTTTTGCCTCTCAGAGACGAAGCTTGACTTGGTTGACGTTGGCCCCACCTTCAAAATTATTGAAACACGTGCCTCAAGGCATATTGCAGCAAAATATGGTGCTCAGAATATCATGGCTTATGTATTTTATCTTGCTGGCAAAGGCTCCTAAAAGGTTTAAAGCTTAATTTAGAGCCCACATTTACACCAAGTCGGGAGAAAGCCACCATATGCCTCTCCATCTTGTGTGTGGTGTGACTAGAAGTGAGAGTGAATGACAACACACCAGTGGCTGCAGCCAAGATGCGAGGCCGGCAGGCTAAATCCAGAGTGGGCATCCTCCCAGTCTCTGCCGGCTCTGTCTGCGTGTGCATTTGACCTTGGCAGCCAAGGTCTGTATGGTTTCTCTTTGCTCGCTGTCATTAATCAGTCCTGAAACATCTTCTAAACAGACAGCTTGGTTGGATTGAATAATGTGTCTGTATTTTCGTGTCTGATACAAGGACTAGTTAAACTGAAGGCACCTCAGTAGTGGGCTTGGTGAGTGGGCTGGTCAGCATCGTTATTTGGAACTTTTCCTGCAGATATTCCATCCGCTGGCTCATAATGTTGTCCTTCCATCCCAATGGGACCTGCAGTTGTGATAACCTACAGTTTCTAGTTTTCTCCTGTGGTAAAAATTGTTGCCAGAGGAAGGGGAGGGCTGACATTTACTTTCACTGGCAAATGAGGCCAGATTTTGATTTTGAGTCACTTGAGAATTGAGGGGTGGCACATGGCACTGTGTGACAGGAAATGATGCTTATCATGACAGATGATGTTCACCATGCCCCACTTTGTGACTGCATGCATTTTAAAAGTTCTGAGAATACCACTTAATGCATACTTTATTGGATATGAAAAAAGTTGACATTGTGTAGAAAAATGTACAGTTGCTAAAAATGAGGGTAAGAGAAGAAGAATCATGTATAATAGTTTCTGTTTGAAGATGCAATTTTTGAGGCCTCCTACATTGATGTAGAAGTAATAAAATGTTTTGATTTATTTAACAAGCTGGAAATTCACATCACAGAGCTTTCACTGATTTAATAAAACTTGTAACTCACGACAGAGATTTACCTGGAAGGCAAACATCATGACTCTGGATTTTGAGACTAGACTTTCTAATAGAAATCTTATGATATAGACAGGGGAGAATCATCTTTTGTAATTATGCCATTTATAAGATGACGTTGCACCAAAGGAGTTAGTCTCAGACTTGGAATTTTGTAAATTTTTTTGAGAAAAATGCCTGGGAAGTGTATCCAGTGCATTGGGAAAGGAGGTTAAGGGATTGCAACTTTCTTTCACACATATTTTTGAGCACTGTGGAATTCAGTATCGGTTGAGCAGATTCAGTCTCTCCTGCTCTCCCTTGCATCAGTCTTGATTAATTCCCTTTGTTTTTCCCCATTGAAATTTAGTTTGTAGAATGTCAGGGCTGTATAACTGTGAGATTTTCCCACAGTGCTACTGGGAATCTGTCCTTGGGCGTTGGGAGGACATTCTACCCTATTAGCTGTGGGGTGCCTATCCTTTAGCCATGTCACACCGGTTGCTCTTGGTAGCTGACTAATGAGTGGGTGGAGATGGGCTGGCATTTTGTCTTCCAAAGTGATAAGATGAGTAATGCCATTCTTTTGGCTTTCTCTCTTTCTTATTTTTATTTCAGTTCTTCATCCCCCTCATTTATTCTTCCTTCCCTCCCTTCCTGTGTCTCTTCTTCCCTCTCTTTTAACCTTTGTCTTTCATGTAGACATCCATGCCCATGCACATTTTTACCTATCCATGAACTGATATTTTAAATGTGGACTGTCACTGAAATCTTCTTATAATAGAAGAAACTAGTGTCCAGATCAAAGACACATGACAGTGGAGACCCAAGTTTATAGTCTGACTTTACCATGTAATAAGTGGGTAATTTGGCATTTGCTCTACATTCTCTGTATCTGTTTGTTCATTTTTAATCTTTAATATCTTTAATTTATTTGTTCATCTTTTAATCCTGAGTTTGTTGGGATGATTAAATGAGATTATATATATGAAATACTTAGCACAGTTTCTGCCATATGGAAGGCTTTTTCAGTGGCCATTTTTTATTTTTAAACAATTAAAACTTAAATAACTTTATTAATTATTATTAATAAAAACATCTTCCTTAGGCATTTCTTAAAGATGCAGTACCGTGGCTAATATTTCATATGTGGCAACCATTCTTTAAATGATACATTCTTTTGAAATCCAATTAAAGGTTTACCTCAGTCACTTGGGACTGGTAGCCAAGAAAAGTCCACTCATTTCATGGCTGAGAAATACTTAGAATATTTGCTTTTGTACCATTCTTTTGGTGAGGTACCTCTCATCTACTCATCCAGGTTTGGAAAATTTCACTGAAGGCTTTGGTGAATCTCCCAATAGACTGAAGATCTCTTCCTAATTGATTGAAGATGTCCTGTTACAGTTTAAATATGAAGCAGCCCTCATCCAGCTATGAACCCTTTAATGGCTTAGTCCATTGCTGAGAGAGAGAAAGAAAGAGAGAGAGAGAGAGGGAGAGAGAAAGAGAAAGAGAGAGAGAAGAGAGAGAGAGAGAGAGAGAGAGAGAGAGAGAGAGAGAGAGACATTGGTTGGTCTCCAGGGCAGCAGTGTTTCTAGTTGGGCCTAGACAGGTGACTGGATCATGAGAACACTGACCTCAGCAATGGACTAAGCTATTAAAGGGTTCATAGGTGGATGGTCCACAGAGGTAGGACCGAGGTGGAGGGAGTAGGTCACTGCGGGCATGCATTTGACTGGCATATATTCTCTCCAGCCCCTTTCCCTGCTCTCCAAGCTGCCATGAGGTAAGTAGAGTTGTTCTTCCACACTACCCTATTATGACTTTTGCCCCACCACAAGTCCAGGAACAAGGTAGCCAAATATTTGTGGGCTTAAACCTCCTTTAAGCCCCCTTTCTTCACTGAAGTTGTCTTTCTAAGGTATTTTGCCCGTCTTGGAAAGCTGACTCACACATACCCTTACTGGTGACAGGTATTGTTAGGCCTGAGGAGATATGTGAATGGTGCTGGCTAATTCCAAGTTCCCTTTTTGAAAGTTAGGGATTTTGACACAGCCCAGTCTTCATACTCTTAAATATTTCAGCGGAAATGGCAGAAGGAAACTGACACTAGGAAGAGGGGCTACATTTGGTTCACAGTGGTGGATAAACATGCCCATTTACTGCCTGAAGAACCTAGAGAGTGTTACTTCATCCCAAGAACCTTTGTGTCATCGTTTTTGAAGCAAGGAATGTGATAGGGGCTACCTAGGAAAATTAAGAATGTACACAGTAAGGCAAGGGAAGCCTTTTATAACTCTGGGGTACACAGTGACGGTTCAATATTTTATATTCTATTTAGCCCTTGACCACTTATCATACAAGTTTCACCTCAGCTTTTATATTGGAGCTGTCCATTCCTTTAAGTATTTCAAGTCTTTTACTTTTTTACCCTCCCAACTGAATTTGATATTACAAATTCCTCCTTCCTTCCCAAAGCGCTGCCTTCCCTTGTTCCCCTGTTAGACTTTCCCCTTGCCTCCCTAGTTATTTCTTGGCCTTTTGCACGTTTCTCTCTGCCCATGGCACAGGTGAATTAGGTTGCTTTCTGAGGTTCTAATCTATGGCTCCTGTTCTACCTGTTTTCTTGTGGATCATCTATTTCACCTGTCACACTGCTAAGCTGATGAAGCCTAATGCCTCATTCTTATAGTCCACCTCGACTGTTGCAATCTCTACCTTGAATTTGATCTGCTGTAATTGAAATTCCACCTCTTATTGTTTGAAGCCATTCTTGCCTGTACTGTCTCTCAGGTGATGGCCCTCAGGAAGATGGCCCATCTTGGAAGGCTGCTGGTCTGACTCCCTGTCCACAACTCCCTGCCCTGCATGGACTGCTGAGCAACCCCAGAAGCTCACGTGCTGCTATTTACACTGCTCTTTGTGGCCAGGTCACCTTATACCCAGGTGGTGCCACAGCTCCTGATTAATCTCTCTGCTGCCTCTCTTCCCCTGAAAACCCATTTTCTATGAAAATAAACATTTGGTATGTCCTTACCCTATATAAATGTCTTTAGGGTTGTGACCAAGCCTCATACAATGATTTTTCCTCTTTGTTTCTCCGAATAGTTCTTGTCTATTGTTTGCAACACCAAGTGTCTAGATGTTATTGTGTACACTAAACCACTACTCTCTTCTATCTTTGTGTCTAGTATGCTGTCATTAGCACAAATCCCATCCCCTTCTACCATTTTTACCTGGAAATTTGTACTTATCTTCTAACCCTCAGCCCAGATGCAGCATTTCTCCAGGGCTTCTTTCCCTGGAGATTATTGACTCTCTTCATCTCACTTTTTGGGTTAGGGTTCCTTCTATGCAGGCCCATAATCCATGTATAGCTCCATTTCTAATATTCAATTTGGTGTGTAAAGTCTCTCTGTTTTCAACTGTAGACTGTGTATTTCTTAAATTCCTTACCTTGAGATTAAAATATCCATTTATTCTTATTTATATTCTCAGTGTTTAGTCTGATGTGTAATATGCAATAGCTATTTAATGTTTTAATAAACATTAAATAAGTAAAAGTACTGAATATGTAAATGAGATCACTATACTTACTCTTTGTCAGATTTAACTGATTCTATGAAGATTCAATATTTTTTAAAGTTTATAAAGTCCATATTAGCCCCATCCAGTTTTTTCTTTCTTCTTAATCTTTCAGTTATGAAATCAGAAAAAAATAAGATGTTGGGACAGCACAGTTTTAAAATACACTAAAGTAAAACATCCATGCTGCACAGATTGCTTGAGAAAGGTGTTAATCCTATATAGCATATTTTCCTTCAGGAAACACCTCTTTACACAGCCACTTTCTATTTTTGTGATGGGTTTTATTTCACCAGGAAGTGCTCATAACTGGTCATCTCACATTGTGGACCAATGGACAATAGATTCTGACTCTGGGTCTGGATTTTAATTCTTGACTTCTGTTGCATGCACAAGTTCCTTAGAAGTCAAAAGAGAGCTTATGTGTCTTTCTACCTTCTGAAATAGAATAATTTCTGGCCCTTAGTAGATGCTCTTGAACTTGTATAACAGATTCTAGTCTCTTTGGAGTTGGGCAGTGGACAGGGAAGTGAGTATGCTTGTTAGTTGAGGCATGAATTCAGCTCATTAAAGAACTTTCAAAGGACCAGAAGGAGGTCATGTGGTGCAGGAATCCCAGTTCTGATGTTAGCTCTGTAGCCTAAATGGATGAGTGTGAAAAGTTGTGGGGCCAAGCTAGACCATAAAGTGGGTAAAAAGGGATTGGAAAGAACTCTAGGTTAGGAATCCTAATCATGAAGGCTGGAACTAATTTTAATATTCCAATTAAAATAACTCATCTGCTATCTATTATCTTTTATTCTGTGCTTACTCCCTGTGTTATATGTTTTGCATGCTTTAACTCATGAGACAGGTCTGTGATATGGGCATAATTTTCTTCCTTTTTCAGATGAGAAAAGAGGCTCAAAAGAGGTGCTTTGACCATTCAAATTAGCACAGCAGCATGGAATTTGAACCCAGCATAACAAAAGTCATGCTTCATTCCCAACACATCAGAGGAAACTGTTAAATTTCTGCATCTGCCAAGTTTGCAGCTGTGCTATTTTGAACAAGTGACCTAATAGGATCTTGGTTCCAACATATGTAAAATTAGCAAGATAGCTCCTATCTTGTAAATTTCTGTGCATTATTTAAATAATTTGTGTGAAGATTTTAAGGCATTTCATGGAACATAGTAGACAATAAAGCTAGGGACTGGTACCAATAACAAACAATGGGCTTCTAGTAAGATATCAATTTGAATCTCAAGTTGAATATTCAACCTTAAAAACCAAACCAATCCCAAATTTGAGTTACTGCTGAACTAGATACATGAAACAAGAAAGAGAGAAATAATACACAATTCCAGAAACATCAACATTATTATTTTCATTTTTTCCTGATGCTGTCAGCTTGTTATTTGTGCTATTTCTTAGAATAATAGAATTTATTCAGGCAATTTATCCTTAATACAAGTGATATAAATTGGCTATGCAGTGCTTATATATCATGCTAATAATGTCTGGTTCATCCTTTTTTTCCCTTCCTCTTTACAAATGGAGACATTGATTTCCTACTCAGTCCTGTCTTTTATTACATTTTGTACATCAAGGTCATCTCTGTTCACTGCCTGTACTGGCTTCCCAAAGATGAACTGGTGTTTAATACAATATAACAACATTTTTAAAGCATCTAACATATGCTTTTCTTGTCTCTCTCTATATTGGATGGAGTAAAAGAGAATAAAACAATATATTCACTCTCTCAGAGTATATCTTAAACACACTAGTCAAAACTAGATACCTAGTTTATGATTTATGGACAAAAATGGAACTTGATACGGGAGCTTCTGAATATATTAAATGCTAACATCCAGGGTGTGGGATCTAGGCAGGATCTTATTTCTGCTTACTCCGTGTTCTCTCTGGGTGACATGAATGTATGCTTGTCACCTCAAAGCAGCTTTTGATGATGCTTCAGTCTGTTATTTCTAACCCCAAAGCTTTTTCTAAACTTGATATTCATATTTCTTCATACATATTTTCAGTTGTTCTTGAACATAACTTTCCCATGGACAACTTTCACTCTCTGCTGCCTCTCTTCCCCTGAAAACCCATCATTATGCTGGAGCTATGATTCACAAACCTGTTTCCTAAAGTTTTGCCTCCATCTATGAATCACATATGCTTAGGAATGTGAGAAGCATAAAATATGAATTACCTGTGCACAATTAGTGGTCATTTTCTATCCATTAACTTTTTAAATATTTCTTGAGTGCCATCTTGTCTTCCTTTTTCCTGCAAAGATAAAACCATGCAATAGTAGCAACAGAGAATAAAAATCAACCTATTTTGGTGTAGGATGATTTGTGGAACTGATTTTATCTGTGCTTCAGACAGACATTGAAAAGTTTAAGCCAGACCAAGGTATCACAGGTGTAGAAAAAGGGAAAAGATCTCAAATTCATGTGGGTAGATGGAATTAGAAACATTGATGACAAAATAGACTCATGGGAAGAAGGCTTAGTGAGTAGCAATTGTCTCTGAACATTTTAGGATGTTATATATTTTGTCTCTGCTTTTATGATTGAAGCCCAAGGGAGACATTGTTTTTTAAAAAAGAAAGGGGGACTCTTTTCAAGAGACTAAAATAGAAGACAACGAATGCATTTGTAATGGGTTGCCTTTGTGAAACTGTGTGATCTTGGGCATCTCACTTCACTGTCTGACCTTCAGCATGACAGTGTCCACCGTGAGACTTAATTCATCGTCTGAAAATGAGAGATTTGGATGGGATCCTCTCTAAAGTTCTATGCTTTTAAACACCCAGAGTTTCATGGTGAGTCGCTTGGGGGGAATCATAACAGTTAAAAGTTGGTGATCAAGTCAAGTTGGAACTGGGTTGAATTATATCTGGAACTACAGTGTACTTTCACTGAAATATAGAATAATAATGAGTTGAATATTAATATAGTCTGGCTTAAGTATAATACTAATATAAACAAAGTTATATTGAGAGAAAATGATGTTTATAGAGCACGCCATCAAGATGATCTCTAGAAAAGGAAAACTAAACCTTATCTAAATATTTTTTCCCTCTATTGTCACCTTCACTTTACATTATCATTATGTTTTCCAGCCTAGCAGATGAATCTCAAAACCTGCTTCTGATTGAGGTTTTAAAATTTCTTCTCCCTGATACAGTGTATGCTTTTTCATTTACAAAAAGGAAATAGATCACGTGTTTTCTCTTCCGTGGCAGATAAATATAAGTTTCTATGCTCAATTCCAGTTTCTTATTGAAAAATATTTAATATAAATTAAAAATATTCATTCACTTTTTGAACAAAGTTTTATCACGGATCTCTTACTTGGGAGTAAATACTCCTTAAAACAAGCTAAATGTACATCCTTAATAATTTAAAGTCAGGGAAGCAACCATGTGTAAAATAGGTGTATGTTCACATAATTGACTACAGTATTTTGCTACATGGTTAAATGCATGATTTCCTCTAATAGAATGCCATTGTGGTCTACATCACATTTTCTAGTTCATAAAAGTCAAATGAGCTGTGACCATAGTCTCCCAAACTTAATGGAAAGTTCATTTTGTGACTTCTGAGTTTAAATTGTGTCTTTCTAGGATAAATCAATAGATTTAAAGCACATTAATGGATCACATCACCAAAAGGTCTAATCCTGAGTGACTAAAATGGTAGATCTGATTCAGATTTATTGCTTTTCTAGCACATTGGACCAAAAGGTCTTTAATCTCTGTAATAAAATAATGGATTTGAATTAACTAAATAATACTCACCTGATGTAGATCATTTACATTATTGGAACTGGGCACTGTGGCACTGTGTATTTCAAACTTATTTTTGAGGGTGAGGTAGATGAGTTTAATATGTAGAAATCAGCAAAGAAGTCAAACCATATGTCAATAGAGACTCTTCAGGAATGAATATATATATATATATATATATATATATATATATATATATATATATATATCCATCCCTGGGTGTGGGATGCTTACTAGCACAAAAAATTTATATGCCACTGTTCCATGTCTCTCAACTACAGCTACTTATCAGAAAGTTATCAGGGCTAGAAGGAAAACACATAAGTTATGTCCTAGACTGTGCAAACACTCTCGAGTACAGCCATAAACTATAGCTGGAATGTTCACCGACAACCAGCCACCAGGACTTCTGACCTTATTGGAGGAACATAGGTCAGTGGAAATACCCAAACCCAGGAGTGGGTCCAATCGTAAGATGCATATGAAGATTGACAATCAAGTTTCATGAGGGCACTTGTGGAAAGGTCACTGAATTATTTCTGTCATCTTGGGAAACAACTTGATGCTGAAAGACTGGGAGAGCATGACTCCACCTGATGTGTCTGAAAAGATGAATACAACATGTTAATATTTCAGCTGCCACCCCAAGAAAAGTGAGAATATATACTGGTTAGTGGTGAGAGCGTGACGAGTCTTTCTGAATTCTTTAGATCAAGGCCTTGCTCACTCACATCATTGTATGCCCCCAAAGAGCAATGTTAAGAATCTGAGATATAGTGGAGTCTCCTGATATGAGAGAGAAAAAGAAATAAAATCAACCAATGCAGGTAGGTGTACTTGCTCTTCCTCTTGGGTGAATGTTTACCTTCACCTTTGCTATAATAAGACAAATGGATTCCTAAAGATCAGTGCTAAAAGAACACACACACACACACACACACACACACACACACGCACGTTAGGCTTATGGGGAAGATAGGATCAGGGACACTGTGATTAAAAAATTTCCTCAGTAACACATTCAAAAAGGGGACTTTTATTTTTTAAAAAAATGGTAGCATGGCATTGCACCTGTTAAGTGGTTAAGTAAGGCATAAAAGCAGTATAAATAGCTCTTCATTTTGAAGAAGACGGGAAGGTCGCTTGAGGATGTGAATAGCCAAAGAGTAGTGGCATGTCGGTTCCTGGGCAGTAATTAGGGAAGCAGGTTATGTTGGGTCAGGGGGAAGTTGTAGCACCAGGTATGGAGGGTGGCCGTTGGTATACGGGCTGGGACCTGAGTGGGCCAGTGAGTCATAAGCTGTGTGCTTCGCTCTGTGCTTGCTTATTCCTGTGATGTTCTTTGGCTGTGTGGTGTTTTACTAATTTTGTTTTGCACATAAAAATCTAGCATGAAGAACTGTGATATGCTGAGATATGCTGAAATAACAATTGTGTACCACCATGCCTTGCTTTATATTTTTTAATGATTTTTTTTCCTCTGTGATGAAACCACTCAACATAAGATCTACTATCTTAGCAACTTTTAAACTATGTGATCTAGTATTTTTATCTTTAGTTCCTGTGCAATACAGCATCCCTAGATCTTGTTGGATTCCTAAATCTTTGTACCCTTCTGCTGACTTTTTCCCACTTTCTCCTTTCCTACCCCCTAGCAGCTACATTTCTACCCTTGTTTTTGAGTTTGATTGTTTTAGGGTATCTCATAGAGGCAGGATCAGGCAACAATTATCCTTCTAAATCTGGCGGATTTTGCTTAGTATAATATCCTTCAGGCCCATCCATATTGTTGCAAATGGCAACAAACCTTATTTTAAAGGTTGAGTCATATTCTGCCATATTATATATCATTTTAAAAAACTTTTTCATCCATTGACAGGCATTTTGGTTGCTTCTAGATCTTGGCTCTTGTGGTTGGCGGTGCTATAAATAGGAAGTGCTGGTACCTTCTTGAGATCTTTACTATCAAGGAAATGCAAAGCCGATCCACCATGAATAATCACTTCGTACACGCTGGGATGCCTTTTATAAAAAACAAACAAAAGATAAATTCTGATGAAGAAGCAAAGAAAAGGGAACCATCCTACTCTGTCAGTGGGAATGTAAATCAATGGAGCCACTGTGGAAAATGGTTTAGAGATACCTCAAAAACTTAAATGTAGGTCACCATTTAATCCAGCAAGTCCACAGCTGGGTCAGTTTTTTTTCTCTGTTGTGTTCACTCCAGACAAAGCTGTCTGATTGTGCCCGATCCATGATGCACAAACACAGAAGACTGTAACAGTAACTGTCACCATGGGAGCAACTGAATTTGATTTTGTTTGTTTGTTTGAGTGATTATTGTGATAAATGCCTGACAAGCCACCATCCAAAGTGGCATGGATAACTTTATCTCTTGCTTGAGATTTGCTTTCCTGTAGTCTCTGCATATAGGTTAGCGGTAATGGTGAGAAGGGAATCCAGTGCCTCCGTTACTCCTGATGTTGTTGATAATTAACTATGTGATCTCCCCTCACACAGTACACATAGTTCCTGTATTTTCAACCAAATGCCTAACAATGAGAGTTTTAAAAAACTTTGATTTGGTTTCTGACCAAGGAAGTCATTTTGTGAGCCACTACTGTGACAGGATCATTCATTCACCGAAATACATTACTGGTTATATCATGGAGTTGCATCTTGGAGAATTCATGTTTGTACTCCTAGAAGTTTTTAGAGGCTTTTGAAGGTACTAGGCACTTGGAAAAATATAAGTTAAATAAAAATAACAAAATCCATTTAACCAACCAAAGTAGACCAAATCATTGTTTTACTGAATTTGGAATATTCTATGGAAGTATTTGAATCTAATCTAGAAAGGCTGAGTATTACCATGATAGAGGGAGTAGATTTGAGATTTTAGACAAATATGCAGCCATATGTACAATGCCCTCAAAATAAGCCATTTGTGGGGGAAGAAAGGTGATCAAGCTGAGATTCTGTAGAATGTATGTAATAGTGAGGTTTGCTTTCTCTGTGATGTTGTTAATTGAGTCAGCCGGCCTCACTGAGGATGGCTGCTATTGTCAGGGTATTGTATATGTGTGGGTGCATGTGTGTGCTGTTCTCATAAACCCCTAGCCTTCCACAAAGAGGACATTCCCAAAGAAAGAGATGAAAGAAAAATGCACAAATGCATGATAGCACATGATTAAGTTTTGACCCCACAGATTGTTAACCTTCAAAGCTAACTCTGCAGTAGCACAATATTATTAGCAATAAAAGGAATTTGCTTTGCCCTTTTTTAAATTACCATAAACCGATTGACTGAGACAGAATGATGTTAATATTTAAGAAGTAGGACACTAGATTCTATTATCTCAGAAGCTCTGTCACCAGGCCCTCTCTGTAGTCCTGTTATCTAATTATTGGGCTTAAATTGCATTAGTGTGCTAGCAATTTGTCTACCCCTGAAAAAGTAATTGACATTTGGGTTACTGCTTCGTATTTGGGAGACTTGGTAGCTAGTTCCGAAGAATCCTCCTCTGTCAGGGCAGATTAGCTTAATGTTGCCTGGAAAAAAGGGAAGCTTTCTGTTTTAAGGTGTGCTGCCTCTGTATTTGGTATTAAAATTGCGGTTCTGTATCAAAGCTGATAAGTCACCTGACATGAAGTTGAACAAGGTTGTTGTGACAAAGTAATTAATGGCATTTTTTGACTTTCAGATGACTTTAGGGGAAGCACACTTATTCTGTACCTCTGATTCTGCTACCATGTTTATAAATATGTATGCACATTTACAAAGCATCTTTAATTCTTGTCAGATGTTTTGCTGGGCCATGAATTTATGGTTCTTCAGAATTAAATAGCACCAGTTACGCTTGGTACACAGTACTGATCTGGCATTGACAGGAAAGCCTGTGAGTTTCCATAATATTTCAATCATATTGCTTCTCGTGACACCACACACAGCTGATAGGCATTTTTCTTTCTTCTGTTGTATTTGTCTGACTAAAAATGTAAAGCAGTGTTTGTTGGTCATCCTATATCTAGACTTTTTTTTTCTTTCTACTGGTTTTGGTTTAAGAGGACAATTCCAGGTATTGACAGATACTCTGCATTTCTCTTTGAGGAAAAGCGTACAAGCTCAGACTATTCTTTAACAATGTGGAGAACACACCTGAAAGAAGTGGATGATTTGGCTCCTTAGCCTGAGGATGCACTTGAGTATAACACACTTCTTTCACACAGATCAAATGATAAATAGAGGTTATCTAAATTATAGATCCCAGAGATGGGCAGCTACCATTGTCCTCGAGTTGAACCCTGAACTGTGAGCATTCAGACTTTGAGAAAACATTGGTGTTTATATCTTCCAAGGCATAGATCAAACTTGACTAAGGACAAAACCCCTTACCTATCTCATCACATCAATCTCCGCTCTCCCTGGGTCCCCTTAGCATTGCTGGCTTCCTTTCAGTTCCCCAAGTAAGCCAACCTCCTTCCTGCTGCCAGGACACTCTGTGCGCTGTTCCTGTTACCTGGAATGATCTTTCCTGCACTCTTTGCCAAGCCAGTCCCTGCTATCCCCGAGGAACCCACTGAAATGTTACCTCTGCAAAAAGCCCTTCCTGGTACCTCCTACTCTGTCCTAGTTATCCCGAATCTCAGCTTGGTGGTTTCTTCCTCAACTCTTACTCTGATAAACTAGCTTACATTCTCATTTCCATTTTTCTTTTCTTCTTTTTTTTGTCAGCTGATTTCTTTCCTAGAAGATGACTTCCATGGAAGCAGAGATAGCACCTGTCTTCCTCACTGCCCCGTGTCCATGAGCAGGCAATATAAGATGCTCAAGATGTTTGTTGATGGTATTAAACCTTCCCCACATTTTAGCCATAAGAGTTTAACTTTTTATTTTTGAGTAATTATATACTCCCAGGGAGTTGAAAACTTATGAAGGGACCTTGTATTCTCAGTACCCAGCTTCCTACAAAGGAAACATCTGTCATGAAGAAAGTACATTATCAATACCAGGAAGCTATTCAGATTTCTCACACTCCTGCTCACAGTCATTACCATTGACACCTCATTCTTTTGATTTAATTCCTTGCCACTTTATATTTTCTACTTATATTTTCCACTTTATATTTTCCCTCCCTTGTCCTGATATTTCTTTCAAGGACATCATCAAGTTTTTTAGCACATGAAGCATAACACTCTTTGTATCCATAGTACAGGTAAGCAGATTGTAATATACTTTATTGTTTTTAAGATAGTGAGTTGAAATGTCATGAGACAGCTACCTTTTTGCTTTTTAATAAAATTAGAGGATAAAGGGTTCCTGGCTCAAATTCTGTTCAAAGTTGCTTAGAAGTTTTCTCAGCACATATTTTAGCTACAGCTTAACATACACCTGCCTGGCAGGTTTCTGGCATGAGTTACCCATGACAGTGATCAAAATTAACCCTGCTGCTGATGGATTATTCTGTACTTTCTCCTTTCCCCTTCAGCCTTCTAATGCTATTAGTTGCTTCTGAGGCCCACAGTGTTCAGTGGGATATTTTGCATAAGGCACACTTTATCTTTTATCTCCCAAGAAATGGCAGTTAATGCAATCTATAGAAAGCCATAAATGAGGCTGATAAAATTATCCAGCAACCAAAAGGTTGCTACACTCATTTATCTTGGTGTAATTTGGAAGCTAAATGACAAGATTAGGGAGAGGCATCCGTTTGGCAAAGGTGTTACCTGGGATGATGAAAATCAAGTTTTTTTTTTTTTTTTTTTTTTTCCTGACTTGCTTGGGGGAGGTAGTTGGGAGAAGGCTGAGTAAGGGGATATGATTCAAGGAGAAATCAGTTCCCCAAATATCCTGAGGCCAAATTACCCCTGTGAAATCGATTGCCACATGCTGGTTTAATGGTGTGCCTTATAGATGGTACCATTCCTTTGTGGTAGACTGCAGAAAGGTAACAGAAGAGACAAAGTTTTAGAAAATGATTCCAAATTCTCAGTACACTTCATAAATTTTCCTCCTAACATTAGGACAGTGGTTATTAATCTCTTCTTGAATTAAAATAGCCTAACCATTTTTAGTTTGTTCTTTGGGCACCTCAATAACAATGTGCGCTAAAATTTATTAATTATATTCTGCAACATGAAATATGTTTTATGTAATAAAAACAGAGAATATAGTCCCATTTTGGTGAAATTATTACTTTTAAAAAAATTTCTATTCACTGAAAGTGATGTGTATCTCTGGGGATGATGGGTTATTTTTTTTTTTTTAATAACCTGTGTGTATGTGTGTATGTATGTGTGTAACTGTCAAGAAGTACAAGACCTTGGCACTGAGATATATCCACATCCTTCCTTTCTTCCTTCCTTCCCTTCTGTCTGTCTTTCTCGTTTGTCTCATAAAATGCCTGGTCTAAATCAGTTAACAAGCATCCCCTGACTATGTCCTGAAGGGGTGCACAGTGGTGGTTTGGGGGCCATTTTTTATTTGTCCTGCAATTTCAAGCAATCCAAATTAGTTATTGCTGCCTTTAAGAATCAGGACTTTTCACATAAAAGAGTCTGCATTTCTGGATCTTCTTGGAAAACCTCCTGTCTCTGGCCATGCTGGTCTCCATCACATCAGGGGAATTACCGATGTGGAGTGGTCGCTGCTGCCTTTGATGGGGGACAGCGTGCCCAGTTTCTCCTTGCCCTAACCACCCCTGCAGTGCCCCTCTGCGCTGAGGTCTAGGGTCGCTTTACCACTGGGTCATTTATTAATTCACATTTGCCTCTTTCCCTCATGTTTATGAACTGACAGTTACATTTAGCCATTAAAGTTTTTATCTTTTATCTTATAACCTTGAAAAGAAATTTTGAAAACATTTATAGTATAAAAATAGAAACCTTTGCAAAAGTTTTGCAAAGGGTGGGGACCGCTTAGGTGTTTCTTCCTTTCCTATGTGGATACACTGGGGAAGGGTGAACTAAAAATAAAAGCCAAAAGCAAACAAACAAAAAGGAGCCCTTGCTCTGCTCAGAGGGGCTTTTCTGATGAGAAGCTGCTGGAGAAGGTACAAACATCTTCACTTACCAGCAAAGCACCTGTGTGGGCGGACCATATTTTGTGGACTTGGGGAGCCACTGACTGATATTTAGCCCTGGGGTGGGCTTTGGGTATCTGTGACCTCTAAGGGCTACATCTGCATCAGCAGAGAAACCTAATAAGGTAAAAATGAAAACTTTTCCCACACATCTCTGTCAACAAGCCGATTTCCTTCATCTGAGGTGACTTAATTCCTTCTCATTTAGTATACATAGACTTTGAGGGCCAGGTATAGCAAGTGATTTGCAGATCAAGATAGACATACTTAAGCATCAGATACTCTGAAGCTTCTGAACATGTCCATCCCTGTGAGTGTCTTCACCTTCCTCCTAATCTAAAACTGCACCCACTTCCCTCCTGAAAGTTTTCCAGCTATGGAGGAGGCCAAATGTGGACTCCTTCATCTCCAGGAGAGAGAGACAAACCATTGTCACTGGATCAATGACTTGTTCTCCTGCCCAGAAGCAAAGTGTGAACCAAAGAATGTTTCAGATCCTTCCTTTGTGAGCTGGTGTTTCAGCTGATCATCCTGCAGTGGAGCAGAGGAGTGCCAGTGACACATGGGATGAAAGACTGCATGGTCCCTTATTGACTCAGCTGCCTTCTTCTTACATAAGCATCTGCTGCTATCAATGGCCACATCATTTATTTCTGACCCTTGAGGATTTTTTTTAAGTTTGAATGATTATATTTTTTCTCTCCAGATGGGGACCCTGCAAAGTTACCAGTTTTACAAAAGGTCTAATAATATTCTTTTCTTCTTCAAAAACAGAAACACAGGCTTTTCAACTGCAGAGAGTCTTCAAGCTGAGTATGTAAAAGCCTTGGGCCTGGGCGAGCCCAGCCCACCCATCTCCTCTCAGGTCTGTCTTGGGTTTTGTTTTCTTTCAAGGGGTCTTGTGTTCTGATCCCACAATAGAGACTAGAATCATCTGAGCCACAAGGAGGGAAGACTTTCCTTTTGTTTTTGTCATTGAGAAGGTTATCATGACACTCAGGCACCTACTCATACTGGACATCACAAAGAGTCTGAAAGTGGACTGAGGGCAGTCACAGGAAGACCTGATTCTGTGTCCAGGGCACAGGGTCCTCTTTTTGCTGGTATCTCAACTCCGGCCACTGGGGAGTTTCATTCTTGCTAAGAATATTGTTACCGTCCAGTGTTGATAAAAATGAGTAACAGTGATGTTGATGATATGAACCCCTCTCTGTCTCAAAATAAAATTGGTGTGAGTTCCTATCTAGTTCTGCATTTCCAATTAGTGTAAATAATTAGTTAAAAAAGGGAGCTTTATGCAATGTTTATTCTTGAATACTGCTTGTGGGAATTTATCTTATACATAAAAAAGGAGCTGATCAAATTAATCACATTTCATTTACTCAGGAAAGCAATGTAGTATTTAGCCATGAAAAAACTGTTAGGAGTTATTGACACAGACAGACATACAAGATACATTGTTAACTGGGAAAAAAAGGTATTGAATAATGTATACACTTACATATTATATGTATTATGCATTTATATATCATATGTTCACAGTTATCTAACAATTATACAGAGATGCATATATAGATAATGCACTAATACTAAATATGTAAATATGTATTATGTATTTGTAATTATACTTACACATGCAAATATGTGTATGTATGCACTTATAAAATAAATATTCATAAAATGGTAATGCAGCAAGCTGGTAAGTTTTATAATTGAAGATTTCTACATATGAAACATAATTCCCAAAGAATTAAATATATTTTTGGTCTAAAAACATACATTAACAAAAAGAGACCAGTCATAAAGAATTCCTCAGTTATTAATGGAGAATTGAAGAGCCATCTACTTAGAATAATCATTTTACATAATGAGGCAGACAAGAAAGGCCTTGCCTCTTAATAGAGAAATATGCTAATTTCATATTGACTGCCCTGGTCATCTAGAGACATCCCTGCTTGTGACCTTCCTGCCTTTTAAAAGGCTGGAGACATCTTCTGAGACAAAAAGTCCCTCATTTCAGACCATAAACCTACAAACATAAGTCTTGTCACTGGCTTTGGTTTCTATTTATCACTATATATTTTCATTTAATCAGAGAAACTTTACATATTGGCCTTTTTCTTTAATTATTCAGTGTGTTTTTTTGAGGTGGCAGAGAAGAGGAATTTTACCAGCCCTGTCTTAACTCTTTGATTATCCCATGTGAAGTGCCCTCATAAAATGCTCATGGTTGATTGGGTCATCTTAGTGGCTTTGGTGAGCATATGAATTTTGAGAGCTACTCCTAGCTCTGTCCTAGTAGCCCTGGCCTGACTTGGAGCTGTCCTGTCAGAACCTTCAAAGTTCTGTCCTCTCCTGCAAACTGGACCAGCTGAGACTCTAGCTGCTTTGACTGATAATCGTAGGTAATGGGGACCAGCCTCTTGCTCTGGGAGCTCCTAAGTTATCTGTCACTGCTAGGGAGTTCCATAAGTTGCCCTGATGTCTTTCATCACATATTTAAAACATGTATGAACCTTGGAGTCATTGGTCTATGCTCCTATTTCAACTTGATAATGAGAAGAAATAATACTGGAGGATCTGAATGATTCTACATTTAAGATCAAAGATGCGACTGTAGAAGGCCCTTCTCTATTTGGGTAGCTGTCTTATGCACTCACTTTCTTCCTTCCTGTGTCTTCCAAGTGAAGGACTCTTCATGATACCCAGCCTCTTGATCTAAGCCAGAGTTTCTCAGCTCTGTCATTGTTCACGTTTTGTATGGGCAATTCTTTGTCACCGCGGGGAAAAGGCTGGGCTCTGTCAGATACTTTGGAAGCTTAGCAGCCTCCCTCGTCTCTACTCACTAAATGCCTATAGAACCCCCTCCCTAATCCCAATAAACAAATGTCTCTAGTTATGGAGAAATGTCTCTTGGGAAGCAGAGCCACCCTGGTTGAGAATAACTGCTGTAAGCAAGTTTTTCTTTCATTTTGTCAGCTTCTAACAAGCCACACTCAAAATTTGCTCCTTGTACTCCAGCAACATGTGAAAAGTCTTTCTGAATATGAGCCAATTTCTTTACTACTAGGACCACCCATGTGCCTCTCTGTCTCTCACAAGCTCCCTCTTCCCTTACCCACCACCCTAGAGTTTATTCTTCAGGATCTTTTATATACTAATGTGTGTTGGGAATCTCTAAGGAAGAAAGAAACAGAGAGAAATAGAAGGGGTCCTTTCCTGAATGATTTGATCATAAACTTTTCCTCGACACCCATGCATGAAACATGTCTTAGGGCTAGCACCTGTAAACACACTGCTGAAGAATTCTATTCTTCTCTCTCTTAATGATATTTCTTCCTCCTAAAGGCCTTTTTCTTTTACTTAAGTTGGAAGGGACTTATTTTTTCTCCAGTAGATTTGTTTTAGCATACTTTCATCACTTTCTCCCATATGGACTATTTATCCTGGGTGATGATTATGTAAGAATATCTCATTTCCAAAGTGCACACATCTCTTCGAAAGCAAGATTTCTGTCTCATTCAACCCAGCTTGGATTCTTGAACATAGAAAATGCTATATAAATATCCCAGTGGATGGCTTGTATTTATAAACCAGGATAAGTAAACTTGCTATTGTTTTCCATTGGCATCCACAAAATTGTCATGATGAAAGAAGCAGGGACAATTCTTAAACTCTAAAGACCAAAATCATAAAGGTGTTAGCCATCTAAAATGCTTTTTTATCTGTTTGTGGATCCTTGAATGAAAGTAGGCATAAGACAATCACAGTTATTGAAGAAATATGTTTCAGTTTAATAGTTGCTTTCTCCAACCTCTTTAATTCCATCTCTTCATCCAAGATACTGTCTCAGTTAAAATAAGCTGTCTTCCTTATTTTAGTTTTGATTTTCTGATTAGCCCCTGTTAGGCATATTCATGAGCTACTTTCAAACTGTAGATTGAGCAAAAGTAAAGTATGCAACAAACTAAGATGATAACATCCTACAGTGATATATCCCAGCTTCTGTATTATTTTTTTTTGCAAAGACTCATAATCAGTTCTACTTACAACCTCAGCCTACTTTTTTGTGTCTCTTTGCTTCCTTTACTGATAAGCTTGAACACTGAAAATCAAATCCTCCTGAACATATGCTTCTGAGTGATTTATTTTTTTAATTGCAGTTTTCCTTGAACACTGGCTTCTTGTAAAGTTTCCTGATTTCACTTCTTTTTGCAATCTTAGATGCTTTCCTTTGATAGCCAGCTGCTCCTCTGTTCTTTCTACCTTCTTTTTGACTGTTCACCTTTTGCCCACTTAAACTGAACCCTTTTGGTGTATGCTTGCGATTTTGGCAGTTCAGGTTCAAAAGAAAGCCCTCCTGAAGTAGCCTGTTCTGACATATCCACATCTTAACACAAAGCTCAGCTGGATTAATGGGTTGGCTAAAAATGTCTCTTTGCTTAGGTCATGGTCACCTCCAGGTAGAGAGTATCATTGTGTCTATTCATGTAGAGAATGTTTTTATAGAATTTATTTGTCCAAATCTAGAAACAAGTGTTATTTTATTGAATGTCCCACTTTTAGAGGTGTATTTAAGAATAAAAACGTTGTCCCAAAAGCTGAATACTGCTATATTTCCTCTATTTAAACAGGCATACATCTTTCATACTCTAACTTTTCTGCAAGAAAAAAATCATTGTGGAGTTGATGTTTCATGCAGGTTTGGTTGATCTTTTAGAACTGTGAAAAATGTGATAATAAAACACTTAAATATGATTTAGACACTATAGAATTAAGCACTAATTGGAGGGAGTATAACGGAGATATTGTGTGAAATGTGAGGGCATTTCCTCCTTCCCTACTTATCTCCCTCTAAAAGTACCATAAATCTACAGGGTGTACATCAGAGTGCTAGGAGGAATTAAAGGCCATTGTCATTGTGCCATAGTGTCTCTCTGTCTCTATGTCTGTCTCTCTCTGTCTCTGTCTCTCTCCCTCTAACCTGCCTTCTCTTTGACCAATTTGCCTTTCATCATGATTCAGTATTACAGAAGAACCTGGCAAATAATAGGTCTTATAAATATGTTGACTAAATTCACACATGGGTCAGAAATTGTACAATTGGTGCTAAAATAAATTTGAGAAGCAATGTACCCTTCCATTTGATGTTATTACTATGAGTCCAAAATAGATTAATTTTATCAGATCATTTATTGAATCACAGCATTGTTAGTAGAGTTATATTCTCCTGGTGCATGCCATGTGAATTCCAGAGTCATTCATAGATCTAAGAACATGAATGGAACTTGCCAGCTGCTGTGTTTATTTTTAATAAGAGGAAAATCTACTATTGCTACCTCTATTTCACAACATATAGGATATCATGGCTCCAAATGGATTTTTTTTTTTTTTTTTGGTCAATGAAGTTGAATAATACCACTGCTGGAAACATCCATAAGTTCCCATTGTCTTTCTTCAGAAATTTCATCTGCTCAAAAGAAAACCAGAATGTCTACCAAGGTTATTAATAAGCTTAAATGGAACCAGTTTAGCTGGGGGCAGGGGACAGGTGGGAAGGGAGAAGGAGAGAGAGACAAGAAGAGAGAGAAGGGTCATAATTATAATTTAATTACATTTTTTCCCTTAAGTACTGCATGCAAGAATGGATACAGTATTAACTGTATTAACTGAGTTTTGAAACCATAAAGGTCAGTTGTATCTATCTCAAAATGAGAGCACACTAGAAACCTGTGGGAGGAATTGTGAAGCAGGTGCAACCACATGTCCACATGCTGAGACCCCGAGTCACTAACCTCTGCCAAGAAGAACCAAATGTACAGCTGAGGGCAAAGGTCCCATTTGGTGAATGATGATTTCCATGTGATTTTGACACAATGAGTTCGGCTTTATTTTTAGTAATCAAGTGATGCCCTCTTCAGTGGGAATTATGTTGTGGAGTAGTTTTGACTGTGCCCTGAAGCTCTGTTTCTTTGCCTGCAAAATGTGAGAGTAAATGAGTCCTCCTCAGGTGTGATGGCAAAAAGTTTAGAGGCCAAGTGCCAAACTGTACCCTTATTTACTGCAAAGTGCCGACACCACAATGAAAACTGAGTACTGAGGTTTTCATTTAGAAAAAAACAACTCATATATGCACATCATTTTTTTCTGAAAAGAGAAAACAAAATAACACATGTCATAGGTTTGCCATGACTGTAAAGGCATCAATTGTGGCGGAAAGCCCTGGTGCAAACCTTGAACATAAAATAAGCCCTCAGTAAACACTGTACTTGTCTCTGTGGAAACCATCTGTCGCCTATTCATTTGTACTACTTATTTAATGTTTCTCTATATATGTACAAATGTATGTACCATCACTATTTCCCTTTAGGTATATACATACATAAAATAGATTTATGCATCTATTATCTATATGTATGTACCTGTCACCTATATATCCCTATATGTACCTATATAAATGTACTTGATATATCACCCATCTATATGCATGTATCACTCTGTCTATCATCTATGTCTCTATCTGTGTGTATATATAAATAATTCTACATATACATACATAAATATATCCATCTACTTATCCTCTATTTCTCTTTACACATACACACACATACTCACAATACATATACTTGGCTTACTTCCTTGAAGTGTTAATTAATGGTGTACTGTACTTGATGGATCTTGTTCCTGATCCACTCTCCCCGTGTTTCTTCTTATTGGTGAATTGAGACCATCCACATTAATGGTTATAACCAGCATACATTGGTTCATGTCTGCCATGCTATCCTCCTGCTATTGGCCCTCCACTTTTCTCCTTCATTCAATTGCCTGTCCTGTTTGATGATCCTCCTCTGCTGCTGTTCCTGGAACCATGGTCATCTTTATCTCTCTCTAGAATACCTTTCAGCACTTTCTGTAGGGTTGGTTTGGTGGTCATGAATTCCTGAAATTCATGAATGTTTTTGTCCCTGTTGTCTCTGTGTTTATGTATCTTAAATCCTTGTGTTTAGATATGAATGTTGGCCTCTTCCTAACCTCAGCCCAACATAGATGCTGGGCTCAGTCATTTATTCTCTAGGACTTAGAGCTGAGATTAGGTGACTCTATAGACACTCTGCAGACTCTGTAGGTGCAAAAAAGACAAGTGGAGAAATGGATGCTGGCTGTCAGCTGTCACTTCTGGAATCCTTCAGTCATGTAGATTATCTTGATTTTTATTTCCTTGAGTCATAAATCACTCTTGTCTCTTGAGTTAATATTATCCCTTTTGATCAATGAGATCTTTTGGTTAACCAAAACTGAGTTAAAATTCTGAAAACATATTTTATTATAGCCATAAACTATGTTCATCGAACCATTTCTTCCAAAAGATTCAAACTGGTTTTCAGTGTGTTTTTCTCCATAAATACATATTTCATTTAAACAGTTAATAGTATGTCATTACTAGCCCCCTAATGGGTGATAATGAAGAAAATAAAAACATCTATCATAATACAGTCAGTGTTAGGTTCCTGGGGTATCTCTCCACCCTCTGTGTGTTATTTATGTGTTTCTTGTCATAATGAGTACCACATATTTTACCAAAATATTGTCTAATGGGTACCTTGTGATCTGGTCTCTGTAACCATAATTTTTAATAGCCACCAAATACTTTATTTACTCTCTCTCTCTCTGGGTGTGTGTGAAAACACTAAGGGAAATTAGATCTTACCTTTTTTGTTATAAGCAATGCTTCAATGGGTACCTTTTTTTCCATACTTAAGGTTATTTTTAGACCAGATTCCCAGAAAAGCAATTACAGAATTTCAGAAAAGAAAATATTTCCCTTGGCCTTTTTTTTCTTTTTCTTTTTAAAGAGAATAAAACAAAACAAAACAGAAATAAGAAAATCAGAAGAGAACAATGCAAGTAACACAGGACTTCAAGACAAGACAAAAGGAAATTAACAATGGCTACCATGTCTTTTGTTTTCTTTAAAATAGTCATCCATACCATCTCACCCAATAAAATCAAACAAGAAAAAACAGAACAAAACCAATCAGAACAAATAAATGAAAGCATTACATGACTTCAAAATAAGACAACAGGAAATCAACAATAGCTGCTATAATGTCTCTTGTTTTCTTCAAAATAGTTGTCTATACCTTAACACACAATAAAATCAAACAAAACAAAATAGAATAAAACCAATTAAAACAAAAAATGAAAGCATTACAGGACTTCCAAACAAGATATCAGGAAATTAAAAATGGCTACAATAAAATCTCATTTTCTTTAAAATAGCAGTCCATACTATCACACATAATAAAATCAAACAAAACAAAATAAAATAAAATGAATTGAAAGAATGAAACCATTGTAGGACTTCAGAACAAGATAATAGGAAACAAACAATAGTTATCCTAATATATCCTTTTATATTCAAAATAGCTACTTATACCATCAGACAGAGTAAAATCTAACAAAAACAAGACAGAACAAAATAAAGCCTAACAAAATTACAAAAATGATGCAAGAGTTCAAAACAAGACAGTAAGAATTTAACAGTGGTTACCACCTTCCCTCCCAGGCATTTCCTCCTCTATCACTTTCATTATATCTATTGTGCTTTTTGGATCACAGTAACTCCTTCAGTTTTTTTCTGCTAGGGAGATAACTCCCTGTTCACCTGTATTAGTTCAAATCATTTCACCCATGAACATGATCTCCAGTTGCATCCATTTACCTACAAGAGCCTTGGGATTATCCTACTATATAGCTACTATATATTCTAATATACAGCTTTATACCATATCTCTCTTATTCAATCTGAAGTTGATGGGCAAGTTAACCATGTTTTTTTTCTGGTCTCCTGTCATATGGAACAGTTGTTTTCTCTCCCTTCATTTTTAGTCTATGAATTTTCTTTTGAGTTAAATGTGTTTCTTGTGTACTGTACTTGATGGATCTTGTTTCTGATCCACTCTCCCCATGTTTCTTTTTATTAGTGTATTGAGACCATCTACATTCATGGTTATAACCAGCATACATTGATTCATCTCTGCCATGCTATCCTCCTGCTATTGGCCCTCCACTTTTCTCCTTCATTCAATTGCCTGTCCTGTTTGATGATCCTCCTCTGCTGCTGTTTCTGGAACCATGGTGATCTTTATCTCTCTCTAGAATACCCTTCGGCACTTTCTGTAGGATTGTTTGGTGGTCATGAATTCCTGCAGTTGTTCTTTATCATGGAAGTATCTTATTTTTCCATCAATTTTGAAAGTTAGTTTTGCACAGTACATCAATTTGGGTTGGAAATTGTTTTCTTTCAGGATTTAAAACACTTCACTCCAAACTCTTCTTGATTTGCTGGTTTGTGTGGAGAAGTCTGCCATGATTCTGATTGGTTTTCCTTTACAGGTGATGTTTCTTTTCTCTGGCAGCTTTTAATATTTTGTTCTTGTGCTGAATTTCTGGGATCTTGATTATTATATGTCTGGGTGTAGATTTACTTCGGTTATGGCTAGTTGGAATCCTATATGCCTCACTTATCTGCATGCCTGATCCTTTTCCCATGTTTGGGAAGTTTTCTGCTATTACTTCTGTAAATAATCTCTTTATTTCATTTGTGTTGACCTCTGCTTCTTTGTGGATACGTACCACTGTTTCAATTTTCCTCTTTGCATTGTCTTGCAGCAGTTGAATTGTTGTTTCCTGGTTCTTTGTTATTTTTACTAGATCTTTGCTTTCACAATCTCTAGCTGTGATCCTGTCTTCAAGTTCTGAAAGTCTGTCTTCAGTCTCTTTCAAGCAGTTTTGCCAGCTTTCATTAGACTTTTTTTTAATTTCCTGGATATCTCTTTGAATCTGTTTCATCCTTTGCAATTTTATTCCATCTTGTTCATGCAAGGTTTCTATCATTTTCCTATGCTCCTCTTTTTTTATCTGTCTTCTTTAGATTTACTCAGCAGTTCTTTCATTATGCTTGTAATTCCTTCTTTTACTGGAGACATTATTTCTAATCTGATAACTTTTATAATCTCATGAAGTTGTTTCTTACTTCAGTTGCTATCCTCTCAGAGATTTCAGGTGTGTGACTTCCATTTTCTTCCATGACCTCATCTCCCAGACTTGGTTCTCTGTGGGCTGGAGGCTTGAGATTGCCTTTTGCTCCTTCCTGTTGACATTGTGCTGGGTTCCTCCCAACAAGCCAGTTGTGGGATCCCAGGCATTTCCCACATTGGCTGCCCCTCTGCAGTATAAGGGAATGTGACAAGCATCTGGGTTTCTCTGACCTCAGGTTTCCAGGGAAGTAGCAGAGCATGGGATAGGCTTCTCCAGACCTATACAGCTACACTGGGGTTCCCTGATGTCCAAGTGTGCATGATGGTGGAGCTGCTGCTTCTCAGTCTTCATTTCTACACTGGGACTCCCCGAATAGTGCCAGGCATACGGGGATGAGTTTGTCTGATTCTCCCTGTGGGCACTTGCTGCCTGAAAGAAGCAAGGGTCTCCATTGGTGGCCTGTGGATGCATGGGGCTTATCTGGCTGTGTCTCCCTGCTTGCACTGTCTGCCCCCAGGAAGCAAACCTTCCAATAGAGGTAACCGGAAAGCAGAAGCAGATCTTCCATGACTCTTATATGTGTTTCCTGCTTGCTTTTCAGAAGGATCACATGGACTCACAAAGCAACTAGGAATGCTTATTTCTACTAATTTCTCTGCATCTTAATTAACCTTGAGTATCATAATTATTTTAACACTTTCCTGGTAGGAGCTTGATCATGGATATTTAATTTTTATATCTCCGATTACTAAGGAGGTTGATTAATTTTATGTGCTTAATCTCTGTGTACAATCCCTGATAGAAATTCTGCTTGTGTTTTACTATCTTGGCTGTCCTGATAACACTTAAGGGAGCCACTACTAAAAGTTCAGTGCATTAAACTAAACCAATACACTTATGGATTTTCAAAGACTGTACTGTATAAGCTCAATATCAGTATGTATTCTAATGTATCTATCCCCAACATTCCTAAGATCTTAAAATAGTCAATACATGAGAATTAATTTGCATCATTTATTCCCTATGACAAGGGAACTAGTGCTCTTTCCTTTCTTATTTTGTAATAAGTACTTCGTGTACATGGTACTGAATTTAATAGGTAAAAGGGCATGGAGTAAGAAGCAAGGAGTAATTTAAGACAAACTGACATCTAGCAAGATGTGTTTCTAAACAAAATAAGAGTGAAAAATGAATCTTTGGGACAGAGAGATATTTCCTAAAATCCAATTTTAAGTGTGCTAAAATTGCTCTTGCAAATTCTTGGTACCTAGATATGGCATCACTGTTAATTTCCAAATCAAAATTTTCATTCTAAACTTCCTCTACCTTGCTGTCTCTGATATAGAGACTATTATCTACATTTTCTTTTAGAGCTTTTTTCTCCTCTCTGCCTTGAGGATAGCAATGATGACTGGAGCTATGGTAGTCTTCTTCTGACCAGGAAATGACCACCAGAGAAAATCATAGACACGTAATTTTTAAGGGCAGCAATGTGCTTCTAAATGAAATCTGCTGCAACTTTAGCATACATAAAAGAATTACAGGACGAGATTCTTCAAAAATATAAGTCCTGAGCCTCAGTCACAGGAACTAGTTTAATAGATGTTGGGTGGGAAGTCTCTGTCATACTGATGCTACTGACTTTTGAATCACATTTGGGAATAATAAAGTCTAGACTATCATGTGAGAAAATCAAGTCCTATTTTTTAAACCATGCAGTTGGCATAGCTTGCACCCTAAAGAACTCCGAAATGAGTCACATGCTTAGTTCACTTATTCCTGCATCTGTGGAGCAGCTATTCTCTAAAGAGATGAGTAGGTCTAGCTAATTTAATGCACAGGAAGAAAACAGCAGCAAAGACAGATTCAAATGCAGATCATAAGTTTCTCACTCCAAGAGTATTGGTTGGTGGCCACTTTCCTCTATAGTCTTTTTCCTCCTGAAATAGCATTTAGGAGAAGAGAGCAGTGGAAAAGTTTTGAAGCTGATCGCAAACAGCTGCTATAAACCCATTGCTATCTACTCAGTTGTTACCTGAGTTATGAAAATGCTAGAACAAACAGTGTCTGTTCTGCAAGCATGGAACATAAAGCTGCAGAGTTTGGTAACCAATGGCACAGCATTGACGCAGCTCACAAGCCTTCTGAAAAATGTGCCCCCATCTTCTGTCTCACCTCTGGGGTTGTCTTTGGAACATACAGTGCTCAGTTGTAAAGCCCTTTCTCCAAGGATTAATTGAATCAAGATCAACCCTATCCAGAATGTACATTTAATACTTGGGAATGATGTCAGTAATATATGTAAGAGATTTTTATATTAGATAACTGCTCATTAAAAGTCAGTCCTTTCCCCCAGGGTTTTAAAATAGAAAGTATTCACCTTTTGCAAATGAGGATAGTGAAATTTACTTTAACTCATGCTACAATAAAAACTGGAAGAAAGGGAATTGCTCACAATACAATATAACTCCACCAAATTTGCATAATTTAGGCATAAAATGTAATACCCTTCTCACACTCTTTTGTCTTGAATGAAATTGGTTTTCAAGTAATGTGTGGGGAATCATAACCAGCTTTCACAAAATGGATAATGTCAGGAAGCAAAAGTTCCTATTAGCCTGGGAGGCATTGGTGAAGTGCGAATCCACTGTGTAACATTTTTTAAAAGTTTGCCATGTGGCTTAATGCAAAGGGCTTTGTGGACTCCACAGAAACATGGTGACTGAGCTTTTTGATGTTTAATGGAGTAATTAACCATTTGGGACCTTAAGACAATCTTTTTTTAGAATTCTTAAAGTCGCTGGGTGATAACAATTCTAAGAATGTTTTTAAAAGGCTTAAATTCCCATAACTCCTTTCCAATGAGCCCATAGTTCTTCTTGGGAATTCACTTTTCCAATAAATCTTCAGTAATGTGAAGTAAGCCTGCTAGCGTCTTTTCCACCATACAGCTATGAAGCTGAGATTTAGAAAAGGGTGCATTTCCCAGGCAAAGGACTGGAGCGCTCTTAGGGTTTAAGAGTTTCTGAAGCATATCCTTGGTTCTTTCATGGATATTAGTAGTATAAAAGTTTAAAGAACTGCTCATAAAAACACTGGCCTCAAAGAGCTTTTTCTTCATTAATGTCTGAAAGAGTTTTAGTGAACTTAAATGTTGCTGATTTAACTAGCCGACTATGGACTTCACTCATTTTTAATACAGTGATGATGGTCATATATTCTTCCTGGATTTCCTGTGATAATTTAGCAGATGAAGTATTATTATTATTTTATCATTTCATATACATTTCTATTGCTGACATTTTGGTGTCCATCCCAGTACCAGTTCTGAAGTCTTTGGAACACCCTTCAAACTTTCCCCCAAACTAGGCATGATGGAGTACTCCTGTAATCCCAGGGCTCTTGGAGAGTGAAGGAGGGAGATTGAAAGTTTTAGCCTAGCTTTTGTACTTTAGCCACTTAACAGGAGTCCATCTCCAAATAAAATGAGAGAAGGACAGAGGATGCAGTTCAGTGAGAAGGCTCTGGGTTCAGTCCCCAGTACATACATACATACATACATACATACATACATACAATAACCTCAGAGTTTTTCCCTCAGTAAATATGTATGGAATCTAAGAATCTGAATTTTCTTTTCTTTTTTTATTTTAAAGTTAGTGAAATCCAGCAAAACAAAACATAACAAAGCCAATCAAAACAAAGCAGAAAGATTGGTACAGAACTTCAAAGCAGGATACTAGGAAAACTACAGTAACTACCATAGTGTATCTTTTTATCTTCACAATAGTTGTCCATCCATCAGGTATAACAAAATCAAACCAAAATCAAAACAGAATATTAAAAAAATCAAAACAATCAGAACAAAGCAAAACAGTGAGAACAACATTGGATTTCAAAGACAAGATAGAAGGAAATCCCTCATGTTTTCTATATTTCATACTGTTGTCCTCCTAAGAGATGCACAGACCGCTGGCCCTAGCCCTGCAAAATCAACCAGACAATACCAGCATTTAGTTGCTCTATGTACCTTAGTTGCTATCAACTGAGCCTGTGCTCTGAATCAGTGGGTTGCTTACAGGGTGGTGGGGTTTGATTCTCAGCCGCGCAGCAGTAGGCTCATGGGAGTCACTGATTTTTCTCTTCCTGGAAGCCACATGGCTTGTGTGGCTTACCAGAAAGGCTGGCTAGTGGCTTCTTGTTGGATCCTCCCAGTCCCAACATGGCAAATGAATATGAAATTTTCTGAAAAGTTCTCTAATGTTCATTTTGCCAGGGGTGTTCATTATGCCATGTCTGGAGGATTCATTTTTAGAATCACTGTTCTCTCCCATGACTCTTCTCCAATTTGCTATTTTTGTTTGCTCTGGCAAGGTGTCCATCTGACACAAAACTAGACAGAGAAAACAGCAACAAATCTTGATTTTCTAGGAATCTGTGTAGCTCAAGGTGGCAAGAAAATGCATAATATATATGTGGAAGCGTGCAGATTAAGGGTACTTATCACTCATATCTTTTGACAGTTGCTTGTCTCCCATCCTGCCTTCTCTTGCCTTCTTCATCTTTCTTCTTTAGAAAATGAAGCAGTCATCTTATTTCATGAATCTGAAAGCCATTTTTCATAGCAGAACAATAGTGAAGATTATGAAATTATTTAAGGGTAGCTCAAATAGTTCTATCATGCCAACTCCAAATACTTCTGTTTTGGGATCAAAAGTAGCTCTTAGTAAATCTCTGTCTCTAAATTAACAGTTTTAAAAAGAGCTGAAGATGTAGCTCAGTGTGAAAGCCTCGGGTCCAATCCCCACTACACAAACAGCATGTTTACATAGTGCAGTATTTCTTAACTGTTTTGTGTTACACACACAGGCACACACACATGACCCTTTTACACTTTCTATTTAACAAGAGAGTAAGCACTATGGCAGTTCCTTACATGGTTAAAAAAAAGAACTGCTTATATGATCCAGCAGTCTCACAGTTGCATGTGCATCCAAAATAAATGAGAGAAGCATGTTGCAGAGATATTTACACCTGTGTTCATTGAAGCACTGCTGATAACACCTTAAATATGAAATTCACATATGTTTTTATTAATTGATAAATGGATAAAAATATACACACACAATAATACTGTTAAACATTAAAAATTAAGTAAATTATGCTACCTGTAACTCAGATGAACCTGGAGGACAATACGCTAAGTGATCTACGCCAGGCACAAAAAGACCACTACTGCACAGTCTTGCTTACATATGATGTATAAAAATAGTTGAAATTACAGAGAGAACAGAGAGAATGGTGCTTACTAGGGGCTGGGAGAGTAGAAGACGGTTTTGGGGAAATGTTACTCAAAGGATGTAAAATTTTAATTAGGAAGAATAAGATCAAGAGGTCTACTATATAACAGTGATTATAGTTAACATTTTTTTTTTGCAAATTACTAAGGGAGTAATTTTAAGTGTTCTAACCAGTAAACAAACAAACAAATAAATATTTAATGTAGTAAAATGAGGTTTACATATGTTTATTAGTTTTGTTGAACCATTCTAAAATGTACATGCTGCTCAAAACTGTACATTGTACAAGCTAAATGTTCACAACATTGGTCAAGTAAAAAAAGTTAATAAAATAAAAACTCAGAGTAAAGGCAAAAAGCTATTCATGCTTTTTAGAATGATGCCTCTGTCCTGTCCTGTGCCTCTTCCAGAAGTTTGGGGTGGACGTGACAAAAGAAGAGACATCCACCAGGCGCACCTTATGAACAGGCTGCATTGTTCCTAAGCATTCACCTCTGAGACGTGGTTAAGATGAATGACATCTCCTTCCTTTTTACCCTTTTACCATCAGAGACCACAGTGTCATTCTCCAGTCTGAAAGGTCATTTGTGAAGCTCACGGAGTTGCCGTCACTGTGAAAAAGAGAAAAGAAAAATCAGAAGCAGGGCTCTTTCTCCAAGGAGAGATTGCCACTTGGATGGTCTCTGAGCCTGCCACGGTTTTGGACCATTTGCCAGGTGCAGAAGCTGGACAGAGGCTGGCACTGAGCCTGCAAGACCTTCCTGGATCTTGCTTTTCCTTTGTCCAGTGTCTTTTCCGATGGCATCCTGCCTTGTACTCCATGTATCTAAGAACTAGAAGATCTCACCCTGGTGTGTGTGAGGCTAAGTGACAGACATGGGCATGGGTTTTGCTCTTTGAGCAGCTCATAAAAAAGGGGATAACTTGGTATTTGCTTTTTATGTATGTAAGAAAATGGAGCATGAGTTAATAGTACTTCCTGAAGAGATGCCAGATGAAATTTAGTATGTATATGAATTTAATGCAGTATGCAAACCAAAATAGAAATATTCGTTTCCTTCTGGATTTTTATGGCAAAAATGGGAAGGAAGACAAAAAGGAGACACCCTTACTTTTAAAATTTCTGCTGCTGGAAAACATCCTTACCATTTTGGAAGAATGTATACTTTTAAATATAGAATATGTACATTTTAGGCTTGATGGCCTTTAAAATGAAGAGTTTGAGCTTTTCTCTTGATAGTACGTGGCATGTAGCATATTACTCATTTTGGAGTATTATTTGTTCTGGTGAGAGTGATCCTATTTCTTAAAAAGTCTGAAAAGATATGAGCCTTCTTTTGTACATTGAACGCAATAAAAAAAAAACCTCCCCTCATCCAGTGTACTTGACTATGATTCTTCTTTTAAGTCAAGATTACTTTCATGATGGAAATAATAACAGGAAATTGTGAATAATAATAAATATATTTTATTCTATCATCTTTGCAGAAGGCCTTATAGCAATGTACAAATAGCTTTTCTTTTTGCAAACACAAGATACAGGAAACATAGAAGAGATAAATTTAAGAAATTAGTAATTTAAATGAATCTTTTTAACTTTAAAAGGTAACAATGCTATAATCACCATTATCTATTGAGCACTGTATTATGTACAGTACCTGGTAGATTATGTGTATTAACTTGCTTAGGAATTATAACAACATCATTATAATTGTAAGGAAAATGCTCTTGTTATTTCCATTTTACACAGGAGAGAATTTAGTCTGAAACAAATGTTTTAGACTAATCACACTACTGTGTAGTGTTGCTCATAACTGAACGTCAGGTACCTCAGCATAGACCTGTCTTTAACCTCGTGGTATACTGGATTGCTTCTGCTGCATCAAATCATCCCAACATTTGGAGGCTTAAAAAGGCCATGAATTCAGCTCACATTTTTGTGAGTCAACGCGTTGGGCTGGAGTTAGCCAGGTGGAAGAAATGGGTGGAAGTACAATTGTGTTTGATGCAGAACTGAGGTTAGAAGCTTGGTTTGACACTAAGCAGTTTGCCTTGATCAAACAGATGTATTGTATAGTCACTTTGTGGGAAGGACCATACATGTGGGCTTTGACCTTCTAGCAGGTGATATCTGAGCACATCCCTAAAGAAACAGGATAGAATCCAAATGCTAAGGCATCACACACCAAGATGCAAGGTATTTGCAGTTAACTCACTGAATTTATTTGTGCCACACTTAATTCTGACAGGACTCATTGATTGAAAGAAACACAGACGTGGCCTTTGACTTTTTTGTGTCATGCCATCTCATAGAACTAGTAAATTATGTACTTACCACCTATGGTACATGTCAGCCCTGAGATAATGTTAAAATAGAAATGAATTAGAAGAGGGTCTGTTAGATAAGTTGGCCCAGAAAGACATTTTGGAAAAGTAGCACTTAAGCCGAAATCTGCAAAAATAAATAATTAAAAAGGAGTACTTTTTGAAGTGGAGGGATGGTATGTGTGTGTGTGTGTGTGTGTGTGCATTTTGCTTAAAAGCAAATGGGCACTATACCTAGTGCTGTTCTGTATAGTGCAGGTAGTATATTTAATGGGTAGAGAGGTTATATGTGAAAATCTGCATGTTCAGACTCAGTGTACAACACTCTATTAGCGCTTCTCATTGGCTTAACTATTGCCTAAGAAATCTCATAATCATGGGAGCAGTGCTACCCAGGTACTGTGGAAAGATGTGGATATGGTGTGTGTGGTAGGGGTCATGTAAGAACAGCAGAAGGGGCTTTAGATTTGGCTTCTTATTTTGGCTTTCATGCTCATTCACCACGTGTCCTTGGCAAAGGCACTCTGCTAACCCAGAAGTCAGTTCCCTAAGTCACAGTGATGATATTTCTGATTGGGAGTAAGTGTAGGAAAGGAGTCCGGAGTCACTACTGTACTACGCTGGCTGGAATTCTGTGACTGCCATGTCTGCCATGAATTTGGAGTCAGGAAGTAGTGTTGTTTATGTTGTGTATTTGCAATTCTCTGATGACCTTTCCATTTCACAGTACAACATTTGGGGGGGGTATTTATTTATTTATTTATTTATGTTTTTGCTTTTACTGCTAATTGGAAAAAAACTTTGTACCTTTTCAGTGGCTTTTTTGTCTTTATTTCTTTAAAAATGTAGCAATAATTGAAAACAATCAAGGCAGGGAATAAATACATCAAAACAACACTCTGTACACTTATTTCAAAGGGATCAAACAAAACAAATTGTGCACAGGAGGGAAGTAGATTTATATTTCTCTCATTTGCAATATTATTAGTGTGATTAATATACAAAGACCAATATTTCCTGAAATTCATAATTTGCCCTATTCCTCTGTGGGCTTTATGTTTCCCAGAATAATCATGCTGATCCATTTCCTTAAAAATGTGTTGAGTGCCTAAGTGCTCATTTTGCTAGGGCAGCGACATAATTGGACACAGTGGGGAAACAGCAGAGAAGTAGTTTGCTTCCTGAGGAGAGCCGAATGTGGTGTGAGTCCTGGCCGGATGGAATGTCACGCCAGGAGGGACCTCATCTCCGCACTGTGTCACTGAGCGGAATGCTTGAGGGCTATTTATGGAATTAGGACTGGAGGACTGCAGTTAATTCTCTAAAGAAAAGAGGGTTTCCCTGTATTATAAAATATGTGTTCCTTTATGTAATAGAAACCAAAGGAGAAAAGAATGTTTCAGAATTTTTTTCCCCAAAATGACACCTTTCTGAGGGTCCTAGTGATTTTGCAACCTATTTTGCCTTTGTGAAACTCTGTTGTGTATATTTATTTATGTCTTATCCCACCCTACCTTGTAAGGACCTTTGCCTTACCTTGACGATGGACTTTCTTGTTTCTGATGTCTACAAAAGCATTTCTGTAATGTTAGCAGTAGCAATAAGGACAGGGGAGGAAGAGCCTCATCCTTCAGTTCAAATCTATTAAGGCTTTATTCTCTGCCTGAGATCAACCTGCCTTTACTTCTGTGTTTGCCCTCATTCCTGTCTGCTTCCTTTTTTCCAAAACAATTTATTAATTCAGTGGCTTTGGGATCTGGTTAGAGCTCCTTTCACTTGTACTGGTGAAAAGTATTTTCAGTGAACCTGCTATATGTTAGCAGTGCTATTTCTGACTTCTGCCTACCTCATACACTTACCCCATGGTTTCGTCCTGAGAACACTAACAGTGACCTTTCACAGAGTTAGGCATTGGAGACTATTAATATGGGCAGTTTAGCCATGCTGTGTAAACTCAGGGCTACCATTCCTTTTGAATTCTGTATAACCAGTTCAGCCACATGTGGTGCCTGATACAGCCAACCAAGGAAAAGCATGTTTTACTGGAGTAGAAGGAGGGTAAGATGGGCTAGGGTTAGGAAATCCTCATGAAAAAGGACTTTTAGACCTGCTTCTGAAAATGGTAAGAATGACAGGATAATTATGTTTGAAGCAAGGGGAAGTGTTTTAAGGTGGATTAAGTGTTTAAGGTGGATTACTGTATAAACACATTTTTAAAAGTTTAACTTTCACTGTAGTTTTTAGTACCCTAAATAACAGCCTTAATCTAGTTCATCAAGAGAGGAACAACTATGATCTTATCACCCATTGTCTCCTCACAATGAATCACAGAGTACAACACTTTCCTCTCACTCCATTAGTACCACATAAAGACCAAGCAGATGGGTATCTTCACACCTCCCCTCGACCCACCTGTCTGTGTCTATGAGATGCCACAGCCGAGCAGAATGACATTGACTACATCAGCTGGGAGCAGACAGCTGATCACCTGAGCGGAATTTTTGCATGGACACTGACATTCATTCAACCTTTTTTTAAAAGAGAAAATTTCATAACTTATTTTTCTAATAAAGAAGAACATATGATTTGTGTTGATCTCAGTGTGCCCAGCAATTAAAAGAACAGGGTCTGGAGTCAGCCCTGACTGAGTTCAAATCTCCCACCACCATCTTGAAATTCCTGAGCCTTACTTTGTCTTGGTCTCTTTGATAGAATAAGACAATAATAGCACCTACCTCACTGATCTGTAAAAAATATCTAAGATAATGAATTTGAAGTGCTTAATTACAATGGCCCTTGTAGGGGAATTCCATAGTAGACATTAACTTTCTTTATTATATAATTTTTGCCAGGTGCTTTTCATGTACTCACGTGTCTTAAAAATTTATCCATCAAAGCAGTTTACTAGATTAGATATTTGACCAGGAAAATGGGGGTCAGAAAGGGTAAAGAATATGTGTAAGGATGGCACATTGCAGTGCAGAGATCTCAACTCAGGTCTTCTTGGCCTTAAAACTATTGCTGATGACCATGGTCTCTGCTATTCTGTAACAAAGACAGAAGATTGGACCATTACGAATGCAAGAGAAATGACTTATCTGGATAATTTCTCAACAAAATGAAATGTATCAACATTGCTATGGATTTGCTTTTGTTCTGCCTGAGCCATCATAATGGAGGTCATTAAAATCTTACTGGCAAGAGTGTTTTTATTATATAAACATCTACCTACATAATTGGTTTAAGTATTCCCTCATTGTTATCTCACTAAACCAGAAGGGTATTGTTTTGAGAATTGAAATCTGTGAACTTACATTGATAGATGATGGGGGACCATTTGTTTCCCCTGGGGAAAGGATCTGTGAGGTTCTGAATGCCTGGGGCTTCAACTGGCCAGGTCTGGATTATCCACCACTAGCTAGGTAACCTGGAACATGTCAGTTCACTTCTCTGTACAGTACTTCCATCCACTGTAAAACCAGAAAGAAATGCTTTCCTTATGCTGCCATTGGAAAATGGAGATGTTTATAAGGAACTTGCCATGTAGGTTGTCTCAGCATATTGCTACCATAATTGGGTTAGATTTGCAACCAAACTGTATTATGGTAGGGCATCTTCTAATGACAATTTGACTTTCTAGGAAACGAAATGTATCCTTTTGTAACTCATATTTATAGGTTTCCCCTTATCCAGGAACTTCTGTCCCAATGTAAGCACCTGTTAGTACATCTTAATACACAATCTTTTCCATCTCCCTGGTGCTGGAGGAGCTGCATAGTGATTTGCCTCTTAGGATGCATCAAAGCCTGGTGAAGATCACCAAACATATATATAAAAACGTTCTTATGGTGCTTTGTTTTGATTTCTTCATATCCCAAATCCTATCCATAACTTTCAAGACCCAGTTAAAGAGTCATTAAATATATACTGTATTAGTGGTCTCAACCCTGGCTGTACAGAATCAGTTGAGGCATATATAAAAATCTGTCAAAATCTGGCTCCACTCTACAGCAAATAAATTAGAATTTTAGGAGTCTTATGTGCCCAAGCATTTTTATTTTTTAGAAACCTCTAAGTTGAGTGATTATAATACATAACCAGAGATGAAAAGCTTATTTTAAGGCCTACATATCACTCATACTCAGTTATCAAGTATAGTGCCATCATCCCTGGTAACAATTCTTGGACCCCAGTATCTGCAGGTGATACAGTCTCTTATTTCAAATGATCTATTGTGTGTAACACATACAATCCTCTTGTATACTTTACACTATCCCTAGATGACTTATAATACCTAACATAGTATAAGTACTATGTAAGTGGTTGTGGTTTAGGAGACAAATGACCTGGAAAAGACTGTACACATTTTTAATATTTTTGATCTGCTGTTGGCTGAATCCGTGGCTGCAGAGCCCATGATACAGAAGACTGACTGTATATGTACTTTCACCTACCATATAATTCATTTGTGGGTTGAAATCATCGAAGTGATAGAATAGAGGGGTATCTCTAAGGCACTAAAAACCATTTTGTGTTTTGCTTTGGTTCATGTTGAATCACTCCTAGTAGATTTTAAAATTTTCTGTATGGTTTGTGTTAAGATAGTTTCTATGGCCTGGCACAGTGCCTTAAGAAGATAATGCACTCATTGAATACTTGTCATTGGAATCAAAGATTTATTCTGAGAAATTGTAACATGGCAGAAAAGTTTATTGTGTACCCCATTAATAACAAGCTGGTCTTGTTCACCTGAACTTTTTTTTTTTTTTTTGGAAATTTGTACCACAAATATTTTTCTACTTAGAATATGTGCATAGTGCTCTTCAAGGACATGATTTGCTCTGGGCCTATTGAGATAGATCTGAAGCTCATCCTAAAGTCACTGGTGGTGGCTGGGTATGGTGGCATATGCACGTATCCTAGCACTAGTGGAGGATAAAGCATATGGATTCCAAGGCTGAGCCCAGCCTTGGCAACATGGTGACCTTAACAAGACCTTGTCTCAAAAAGTAAAAAAGAGACCATAATGTTAAGTGAGATAAACTAAACACAGAAGCTTAAATGTCCATGGTTTCTCTTATAAAAAATAAATCAATAAATAGTAAAAGAAAAGATAGTTAATAGGAAGTAGGGAGCCAGTTCTTTTCCAAAGGAGAAGGAGATAAAGGTGAAGAGATGAAGAGAGACAGGGAAGGGAATAATAGATGAGAAAAAGAATTGAGATGTGTTATGTACATGTACTAACTCCATACAAGGAATATAAACATGAACTGCAAATATGTAAAACAAAAAAAGCAAAGGAGGCAAGAGATGGAGGGAGGGAAGGGAAAGCATTTGAAAAAAAGAAACTAAGTTGTACTATGGACGTGTACTGACTTCTTACGTAGAATGTAAACATTATGTACTACACACATGCACTGATAAAATACATTTAAAAAAAAAAGACTGGGGATTTATCTCCATATAAAAACCCTGGATTCAGTCTCCAGTAGAATGAATGAATGAATGAATGAAGTCACTAGTGGCCTCAGCCCTGGATGGACTCTGGCTTTCTGCTGAGGGTGGCAAAAACCATTTAAACTTCAGATCAGCTCATGTCAGAAATAAATGTTAGTCTTCCTGTTGCCTGATGGTGCTGCAGGCCCTCACTCCATCATGAAAATTTCCAAGTCATTCGTTGGCACAGCTTTCACACTTTTCATGACCTCATACTTTGTCCCTGTGTACAAACCCCCACTCAAACTTCACCACAGGCTTCGCCCTTGTGTCAGCCTTGCTAGAAGACATCCACCTCCTTCAGCCACTCTTGACTTCATTTGCTGTGACTTTTCTCCCTGAAAATGTCATTGCCATGGGGAGAGTTCATAGCTCCAGGGTATCTTGGTATAGGGCACTCCCATCTCAGTTTCAGTTGAATATTTTCATTTTAGATCAAACTCTGTCTCTTCCTTGATTCACCTGAGTTTTACAATCAGAAATATGCAAAAAATTATGCAGTTCCCCTTTTCTGACAGTACTTTCTCTGTTCCCTGTGACATCTCCATGTTAACTGTAATCAGTGACATCAAACTTTTTGCTCCTGCCCACTCGCCCTGGTGATTTTCCTCCCTCTGGTCCTCTGACCACTTCCTTTGATCAATATTTTCCATTGACACTGAGGCTTAGTTTTGTAAAAATGTGTACAAAATCTTTAATAATGACTCTATTTGTCCTCCAGGAGAACAAACACAAATCTTATCAGTCTTTATGTACAAACAATTAATGAAGAGAATTCCTACTGCTTTGCTTTACTGGGAGAATAAAAGGAAATAAGCAAAATAGGAAAATCCTCATTCACCCCAGGCACCAAAAGAATGTTCAAAGAAGCCAGGTCTATGTAAAATAAAACATAAACTAATAAACTTGGCTTATGGACCACTGGGGTGTTGCTTGTATAATCTTGCTACCAATATGGGTGGTAGACTTTTAAAATGCAGAAGATCAAATGTACTGTCATAACATTGAATATTGTGTTACAAATATGCCCATGGTAGTTAATAAATTGTCAAGAATAAAAAAAATACTTCCACCAAGAATAGAAATGACAAACAGCTTTAAAAAATCAGTCATGACCATTGTAGATTCTTTTGAAAGATAATTTCTTCCTAACTAATGTCTAGAAGAAATACACAACTCTTAGATGCTAAATCTACATTCCAGGCTCCTGAAGTGAACAGCCTGTGAATTAAAATGCTCCCAAAGACGCAGAGTTAAATAGAGTAGCAACTACAGGGTGGCCATTACATTAAGTAATTTAATGAACACTGATACTGAGGAAATAAATCAAATGGAAACAATCAACACCAATCAAGGACGCTGAGCATTTCAGGCACTTAAAATGTATTAAATGAGTGTTTCAATCACAGTGGGTATTTTTTCACCAACTCTCTTAATCAGCTAGCATCATGCTCAGCAAAGGGCCCATGCATGTAAACACAGGGTTCTGAAGAAAGTCCAACTGCTTAGTCTGTCAGCAATACTATTGGGAATGGAAATCTAGCTTGAGTTTTGCACATAAGATAAACAAAGTGGATGTATTGGGAGAGGTCAATGAAAATTCAGTGCTTTAAAAAAGCATTACAACATATTTTGCATGAAGTCAAAAGTATGTAACAACTCCAAACACAGAATAAAAGCTGAAGTTTTATTCTTGCTAAATAATACACTTTTGGATGTGTTATATATGTCTTTCCATGAAACTTATAACCATGTACAAGTTTTTATATGTGCATTTTATTTTGTATGTTTATTATATGTGCATATATTGTACATATTTGCAATTATCAGTTCTATAAGACTGATACAAGCACCTAATTTATTTAAATAGAGACATACCCAAACCCAGATATACCTAAACTTAGTATTCTATGCCTTGTCATGGACACTTAATATATATATAATGGTGGTCATTCCATATCAGCCTGTGATATAGGCTACTTTCTGCGTAAGGTTTGCATAGTATTTTATTGTATAAAACTCTATTATCTTCTTGTGTGGCATTTAATTTATGTCCCATTTAGAGTATTATTGTTTCTTGAACGTATATACACATTTATACTTCATTATTTTTTGTTTATTATTTTATTGTCACTTCATTTAAATACTATTGTTGTATCTTTTATATACTATGAATTGAGGAATTGAGAAGTTAGTCCTTTGCCAGAATTCTCCCATATAATAAACACAATACTCTTCTTTAATTTCAGATCTCCTTATAATTTTCACACTATACTTTTAAACATTAGGCTGTAGTTTGAGTTTTCAACCAATGTTGAAATTCTATTAAAGTCATAATGTAAGTGTATGCATTTCAGAAAACAAGCACATGTAGATATATAGAAAGTCATGATATTGTTTCAGTCAAGTGTGTGTGAATTATAAGAGTTAATATCAGTGCTAACAGAAAAATTAACATGAATAATCTTGTTTATGTAAGAATCATATGACACGCTTACTAGTACCTCGATATATATATATATATATATACACACACACACAAACATTATATATTAAGATTATATATATTATATACATATATTCTCAGGAGAAATCTTTTTAAATTTGAAAACATTAGATGAATTAGAAATACTCTGTCCTTTTATTTCCACTCTATACTTTTCACATCTTTGAAAAGATTTTGTTCTTTGTACTTTCAAGGAACTTGAGTTGATTTGGAAGAAATAAAAATATTTTGAATCCTAAAGTTCCAAGTATTTTGGAGGTTTGGAAGCATATTTGAAGTTTCTTCAGACAAAATCTGCAGCAAGTATATTTATGGTAAGGTCACTGATATTTAAGTTTAAGATCTATAACTGAATATCTTTGCAACTCCCATCTTTCTTCCTATCCTGTGTTTCCAAAGGAGGCCTACCAGTCACCGCTCCTTCAAGCAAGTAGAAACCTTTGTGCTTCTTGTTTTAATCACAGTCATGATGGGCTGGGGGGTACCTCAGACTCAGATGGGGCAGAGATCCCAGACCTGACAAGTACAGCACCACAGATCTGACCTCTCTGAGTGAATGCTCAGGGAGAACCTGGCCCGTTGGAACTGAGGGCCACTCAGACCAGAAACTGTGGAGGAAGAGAGCACCTTGGTTAGTGGTTAGGAATGGGGTATCAGGATCAGAGTAGTAAGAGCTTTGGAGCAGTTGTGGTCACCGTGATGACAGAGCCTGCCTAAGGTGGGGACAGGAAAGAAAAGAGCAGACTCAGGAGATAGAGAAGAGATGAGCATAGCACTGTACAACCCCTGTTTGAGGTGCATCGGCTCTGGGGTATTTTATTACTTGAACCAGTAAACTCATTCTTTTCTGTATTTTCTGATACTTTGTCACCAAGAGAACTCTGATTCTGGAGTTTCTCATATAGTTCATAGTGCTTCTGTACATACACTCATTCTTATTGAAATGCCTGAAGAACATTTTGAATTATTAATAGAAAATAAACAAAAAATCTATCCCTTCTGGTCTCCCTTCTGCCTCACTGTCAAAGTTTTCCCCAAAAAATGCAAGTGGCAAGATTATATCCCTCCTACCAAAAATATTGATAGCCTGCTACTTTTTGCAGAATGAAGGCCTCCATTTGTCATTTGCTTGGTCCTGATGGGCTTTGGGCATCTGGTAACACAGCATCCATGTCTTAGGACCTCCTTTTCCTCAAGTAGTCTCTGTCTTCTGCTGCCTGAAATGTGGCACATATTTTTATAATGCCACACCTTTGTCGTGTTGTTTCCTTCTTCAGGAAGTTTCTTTTCCTCCTAGTCCACCTTGGCACATTAGATTTGTTTTTGGCATAGTGACGGCTAAGGATTTTTGTAGTCCTAGGTCCTTTAGTGACTCTGACAGTATAGCATTTATTATATTTGATCAGAGTTTTGATCAGTGTTTCTTCCCCTTCTTTTTGCTTGAATATTTCTTGGCAGTGACCATGTCTTCATCTCTAGATCCCCTGGATGCAGAATATTGCTGAATCATAGTGGAAACTAATTCATACATGTGAATAAATTTACAAGTAAGTGTATGATGGATTGAATTATGTACTTTTTACCCTTGGTTTCCTTGTAAGTGAGTCATATGGGTTCATGAATATAAGCAGACATAATTGCTTTACTTTTTTTTCTATCTGTACTATCTTGCAAGTTTTCACTCCTGCAAAACACTTTTCTAGTTTAGAAAGAAAAAAATCAGCCATGAAGTTTCCTTTAATACAATCTGGCACTAAATCACTTGCCAGATACACTTTCCTTGAAGATATGGGTAATGGCTTTTTATGGTTACTTAACATTCTCTCTAAGGCTATGTATCTGTACCAATGTTTCATTTTTCATTCATCTGCTTGTTGGTGTTTATTAAGTATTTCATAGAGTCCAGATCTTGGACCAGGTGAAAACAGAGGAAGACAATTAAAGCATTCCATCTGTCCCTGGGATGCCATGGTCTACAGCTCAGCACTGACCAGGTGTCACAGCTGGATCTCTCTTTGCTACTGTCAGGTCACTAGTAATAATCATCATTTATTCATAGTCCTTCATATGTAGAAATACTAGTAGGTGCTGTGTGATATTTTAATGACTCTCTTAACCACGCTGTGAAGTATTGCAATCCTGACATCGTGGAGGAAGATACACAAGCTCAGGGAACTTATTCTTGCAACGGAGCTTATTCTTGCACCAAGTCATGTTTGGAGCCAAATCTACATTCTAACCTGTGCTTTCCATGCTTACTTCTTCCTTTCACCAAGGTCTCCTTTTAGTTTTCTTGAGACAGAGTTCTTCCTCATTTCCTTGTTTATAATTTTAAGTCTTCTCAAACCCATTGAAATTATTTCACTGAAAATATGCAGCTTACCTTCTCCTATCTCTTTTCTAACTCTTCTTACACTTCACTGTTATAGACATCCTAGAGATTCTAGCTATGTCTATATTTGAGTATCTATATAATTAGAACTGTATTTTGACTGCAAGTAATAGGAACCTAGTTCCCTCTAATCTAAACAGATGGAAGCAACAAAACTGAAATGACCATGGAACATATTTGATTGTGGGCCTAGGAATGTCATTGTGGTAGCCAGCAGAGGAAAATGAGTAAGTGGAGGAAGGAGGAGGTCCAGGACTGGATCTGCAGGTAGTGTTAGTGGAGCTGAATGCTCACTACTACCAGAAGTGCTCTCCAACTCTTGGCGAACTGTCATTTTCTCCTACTTTCAAGTGGCTGAGGAAGAGTGAACAGGCAAATACAATACTGTATCATTTGCATCTGATGGTCTCTTCTTTTTCCAAAGCAAGAGGCCATATCCTTGCCAACTGTAGCTGAAAAGTTCCTGGTGGGGGAGGACTCTAATTTGATGCTGGGAAAGATGTTATGACTGACAACTATTAGAGAAGTAATTGGCTGAATAAAAGAGGGCTGATTCCATCGGAAGAATGTTAGATGCCATGGTCAGCTACAGAAGAAAGAGTTGTGATCTGTACTGGTATAAATATGTGGACAATAGGTAGGAAACATTTATCTCAGCCTGTCAAGTGCTGCCTCTGTCTATGTCTCTAAACTGGGAATCCTGTTCAGTCTCCAGTATTATCCAGACATAACTGACAAAAAGACCATTCCAACAATGAGGTACAATACTTAAAATTGTGATTGTCTCTGAAAAGACAGAGAATGGCCTTCATTCTCTGGCCCCTTAAGATCTTTCCAGACATATATTAGTCCTCCAATCCTTGTTGGATTGAGGAACAATAACTAGTGGAATAATCTTTTTTTTAAAATGGAATCATTTACTTATCTAGTCCTCATTCTGCCAGTTGGTCTTATGAGAGATTTGTACCCATGGTATTTCATACCTGAGCTCATTTGTAATATGGATGAAGAGTTGGATGTCCTCCAAAAAGACTTAGGAGAGATAGTGAACTCATGAGAAAGTATGGAATCAGTTTCCTAGCTCTGATACTACTGGCCACAGTAGTAGTCAAAACTGCTTGATTGAGTGCTGAATCTATTCAGGTGTTGATCAAGCTTATTGTGTGAGGTAAAAATAACCCTGTGGAATTGTTAGTGTGATTATTTCTGTGCTACAGATAAGAGTTTTGGAACACAAAGAAACAAAAATACTTGCTCAAAGTCTTACAGCAAAGGCTTGGCAAACCTAGGATTGAAAACCAGTTCCCAGCTAGCCTTTCACCATTACTAGTTTGTGCTGAATTATGGTACTTCCCAGATATTAATTGTCTCTGTGTATGTTTATGTGTTCATCTACATAGGACCAGAAGAGGGAGAGAGAAAGGGTGAGGGAGACACAGAGACAGAAGGCAGAGATAGTTTTGTTCTCCAACTTTGCCTTTTTTCTCTGGCTCTGCTCAGATAGTTGTGAACAGTAGCTCTCTTCCAAGATGGCGGAGCAGAACAGCACTAGTTAATGGCTCTGGGATGATCCTGTATTGGGGGACATCCGTCCCTTTGTGCTCTGACATTGATGTTACTGTCAGTTGACAGTGAGCTTTATCATCAATCCCTTCAAGTACAAAAGGCCACTGTTCGGAAACTGTCATTAAAAGCAGCCTCTCTCTTGTAGAAAGCAATCTCTCCTTTATTCCTTCCATAATAGGAGCTGCTGTACCAGAAGAGGCTGACCTCAAGTTGAGCCTGTTAGTTAAAAAAATAAAAAGGAAACAGAAGGTTACGGATTATGTTTTTAGTTTTAGGTTATGTTTTTAATGTGTTTAAGATTGGAGGTGCAGAATTAGAATGGAACACGGGATGCCAGGGGGTGGAAGGCAGGATAGGAGGAAGTGGAGGTGGCCTTGGCTTTTCTTTGCTTTTGGATAATGGGCATTTCTAGTTAAATCAACACAGTCTATTGCACAGCTTGTCTCCCGGAGATGTATATACTCACTAGATGAGGTTGTGAGCAGCCTCAAGATCTCTTTTAGCCACGGGACATGGGGCTAAATAAGCTTTATGTAGTCACAGCTGCTGAGAGCAATTGTGGGCAGGGTGTGTTCTGAAGGGAATGGGCAGGATGCTGATTGTCATGGAGAATCAAGGCAAGAGGCAAGGAGAAGATCCTAGAGGGATGCAGTGAGTAGAATTCCACTGAGCAAACTTCATCAAGGGCCTATTTCATTCATGAATGACCTTTGGGGGAAGTTAGTGAAATGAAAAAAAATAAAATGCTTAATATTTAGAGGTGTTATATTATGCAGGTCAGGAAAATAGTTTTGTAATGGGTTTCCCAGGTTCAAAGTCATCCTGTGTCATGCAAGGCTCAAACAACCACCATGTACATTGTCTATCCTCTTTCTGCCTGTCTTACATCCATAGTCATACCTGTTAGCTGTGAAGACTGCATGAGGTCACCCTTAAAGGAACTTTTCAGACGCACCTGGCACAGAGTGAGGGCTTGGCCAGGAGTTGCTATAGTCATTTATGAATTGTGGGCCCTCTGTGCCTGCCAGCCTCTAGGGGTACCATGTAGGTGAGAAAGTCACAGTCACTGCTGTGAGCCTTACATTGGTAGACACAAATGAACTGACAAGTGAACGCTGGTGTGTTTTGAGGGTGCAGTGAAGATGCTCCACAGGGATGAATCCCCCTCCTACTGTGGTCCTTGGTTTGACATTGGTGGGAAGGATATCTTTGAATAAGTGGCATGTGGGTGAAGGCTGAATGAGCGTCCAGCTGTTGGAAGGCATCACCATGACAGAGAATATAGGTACACAGGTCCTGAAAGAAAGAAAAACAGAGGCAGCAAAGGAACCACTATGCCTCGGCAGTAGCCGAGGAGGAGGTCAGAGGAGAGGGGAGAGAAGAGGCCATCGTGAGTCAGGTAGGGCTTCTAGGCCAAATAAAGATGTGATTTTCATCTTACAGGGCTTGGAAGCCTTCAGGAAAAAGTAATGTTGATTAACCCAATGAGTGGTAGAGTCTAGCCTGCCTCCTACGGAGTCCAGTTTCACGTTCTTCACTCTGTTTACCTTATTACTTTCAGCTGCCATTGCTATTTAGTTGTTTGTTTTTGCCAAACTACAAGGACAGGCACTATGTTTCTTCCTTTCTCTTCTTTTTGTACACTGTTCTTAGTTTAAGGCCAAGCTCTTAGGAGGTGCTCAGTAGTTGTTGAATGGACGAATATGTGCAGTTCAGTGCTCATTACAATGTGTGATTTTACGCGCCCACATTATTAGAAGATCAAACAAACGACTTCATGAATAGGAAGGTTATTCCTCTCAAGCTTGCAGTGTTTGTGTTGAAGGGTGGGTCTCTAGTTGATCATTATGTCAAAGACAATGAGCCACACTGTGGACCTTGGACAGGACACAGGTGGTATGTGGCTATGCACTGTACTTTCTGCAAAATGATGTCCCTTTAGCTCCTTATATGTGGCATAACAGCCAGGATCCTTAGTTAATTTTCATGCAGGAGAAGCCTTTGAAACCCAGGCCTCTTTCATGCACTGGGAAGATTTGAGAGGGGTCAACCCTGCTTAGATTGGTTCTCTGCACCGGTCGCAGAAGCCTGCTGGCTATTCTCAGCATGGAGTGTGTTGCAGAGAGGAGATGAGCAGGAAACAGACCAGAGAACCAGGGCACTTCCCAGCTGGAATCAGGCCTGTCTTGTGTGGGCTCATTATTTTGTTGGAAATTAATCCCCAGAATGGCAGACGTGGTATATTTGAATGTGAACTGACAGAGCATTACATGGCCAAGTGAGAATGGTGTTTGGATTATCAGCCCTGGTTCATCATCCATGGCTCTGAACCCTTCCATTAGTGCAGATAATTGAATGATACCTGGTTTTGTGCTTTCACACCTAGTTTGATGTCTTTATGGCATGTGGAGATGACGTGTGTGAACTGTGAGATGGTCTGGGTCAGCTTTCTATCATTTGCAGTGGGACTGGGATAGTGTGCAAAGGATGGCACCAGTTCCAATTAATGGAGTTGTCATTGGTTTAGCCACTGTGTTCAGCCCTTAACTGTGTTTCAATACTCACAACAATTCTACAGCAATAACAATGACCATAGCAGCATTTAGTGGCATTCAGTTTTGTTTCAAGGACCGTATTATTAACTCATGATATTTTCAAAATAACCCAAGAAGCAGTATTTTCTGGCCTGAGAAATGAGAGTTGTATTGACCAACTTCTGACTGATATCCTTGATACAAGCCACAAGGAGGCCTCACCATGAAATGTGGATATATCTTGTCCTCTTGTCACAGGAAGTTTGGAAAAGCTAAGTTACTTGCTGTATGAGTCAGCTTTTCCATCTGTAATGAGTATCTGAAGTAGTCAATTTATAAAGCAGAAAGATTCCTTTACTCTCAGCACTCTGGGAGGTGGAAGGAGGAGGATCACAAGTTCAAGCCAAGCACGGACAATTTTTCACTTGGTGAGACCCTCTTAAAATACGGATTTTAATAAAAGGCTGAAGAGATAGCTTAGTGTGAAGGCCTTGGGTTCAATCCTCAGTATCAGAAAGGGGGAAAAAGCCTTATTTGGGGTTTATTTTGGCTCAGAGTATTAGAAGTTTCAGCCCATGATTGGTTGACTCCATCGCCTTGGTTCTGTGGTGGCATATCAATGTAGAACACGTGGCAGGACAAAGCTATTGACCTCAGCAGCTGGGAAGTGAAAGAAATAAACAGAGACTTTTTCACAATTCCCTCCAAAGAGGTGTCCTTGGCTACCTGACAGCCTCCCCTGAGGTATCATCTCTGAAACTCCTACCACCTCCCATCAGTACCACAGTGGACCAACTACCACATCTCTAACATACAGGCTTTTGGGGGACACTTAATATCCAAATCAAAGCATTAACCCAAAGTCACTCAGCTGATGTAGGATGAGATCAGCAATGGAACTCATGTTTGCAAAGTCCTTTTTCTTTTCATTACACCTTCTTCAAAAAGCAAAACAAAATAGATACTTATTATCACATACAATATTAGACACCCTGGTAGAGAATACATCTTCCAAATTTTCATTAGAGAACAATTGTGCAATGAACCTCTGTCCCAGAATAAGTGTGGGACCTACTCATTGGTATTTGTGAATAGAGAAGTTAACTTGCAGAAATTCTTGCCCCACCCACACCTGCCAATGTGGCCCAGAGAAACAGACCTGATAGAATGCTTGTGGATATGGTGGTGGTGGTGGTGGGGGTTGATGTTTTTTTTTCTTTGTTTGAATGTACTTCATTGCTGCCTATACAGACAAGAGCCAGAAGAACAAAAATGATTGTATAAATTTACAACAGACATTCAAATAAGGTAAGTAGAAAATTAACAAGTGAGATAGTCTGGAGGATGTAAATCCTGCTTCGAGAAATTGGGAAACAGTCCCTAAAAATGGCATTCCAAATGTTTCCCTATTAGATGTGTGGGGGATGGAAAGGGCAGGCAGCACAATTTCTACAGTTAATAATAGGATGCATTATTTAAGAATAACAATTTTCTGTGTTCCTATCATGTGACAATTAGTTGGCTCGATCACTTGCATATATAAAGCATTGCTCACCACAACCTGATAAGAGCCAGGATTGGTGGCATATATCTTTAACCCTAGCATTCTGGGAGGTTGAGGTTGGAGGATTGCAAGTTCAAGCTTTGAGTTACCACTAGGTCACTCAAAACATTAGCACAGTCTTGTCTCAAAAATTAAAGTAAGCTGATGATGTAGCTCAGTGTGAAAGCTCTAGGTACAACCTCAGTACCACAAACCACACACACACACACACACACGAGGCATGAGTCACTTCTCTTTCTCTCTGTCTCTGTCCCCTTATTAAACACACACACACACACACACACACACACACACACACACACACACGCACGCATGCACGCACACCATAGATGGACCTGTGTGTTTCTCAGAAAGTAAATGTCAAAGCTGTAATTTGAACACAGGTCTCATCTAACTCCAAATAGCCTATAGGGAGGTCATGACTAGGTTGTCGTGGAAGGTGCTGCAGACAGTCTGGTTTCTTTCCCACCTCTCACAGCCGTCCTTCCATCATCTGCAACCCGGCAGTAATCCACATCACTGTGGAGGTAGCATTCATTTTGAGACAGCTGGCAGAGCTCACAGATGACATACTCCAGCTCAGGACAAACTGACGGACAACTGTCAGGTCGTGTCGTTCTGTTGCTATGTTCATGACTTAGAAGACCAAGGCTCATTTTCCTGAGATGCTTACACAGAGGTCATGCCTGAGTCCTTAAATTTGCTCACTTTACCTTGTGCTATTTTGTGTTCCAGTCAAAGCTGGACAGATGACTGATGATGGATAGGTAGGTTCATAGAGGCAGAGATACACACACAGGTTTGTATCCATGTTTCCCTATATATGTTTAGAATTCAAGACTAAAAGTCTCTTTCTTCTGAGTTCCCTGATTGTGACCCTAAAGAAAGTCATGATCTGCCTTTGAAGCCACACACGTACCCCTGTCATGGTAGCAGTTGGAATAAAACCAGAGAGTAGTGCAGGGACTGTAAATGGGTTATTTTTCTCCTCAATTCCATGTAGGACAAAACTGTCATAAAGAACAAGGGAACAAAGTTTGCATGACAGACATTTACCAGGGAATGTTAACTTTGTCTGATATAACCTGTGTGACATAGTGAAAAGAGAAACTTAGGATAAAAGGATTTCCAGCAGGGCTTTTAGGTTGTCTGGCTCCAAAAATGTCCACCATTCTGCACAGCAATAACACCATCACCCATGACATTTATTGAATGTTTACTCTGTGTACAAACTACTGCACATTCCCTTCCCTAGCCATGTAGCTCAAGGTTCAGTGAGGATGGAGGGACATGTGCTAAATAGATGTATTCAGATAAAACTTCCATCTAAATGAGTGATTTTTTAATCAGGCAATTAAATGATTGCTTTTATCAAAATCATGCACATGTTCATTAGAAGTAAATATAAAGCCCCATGTTTGGAAGTAAGAGCTTTCTGCATCATCAAAAGTTCTATGACTTTAGATCCTTTCTTTCGAAAGACAAAGTGGTGATGTTTGGGAATCACTGGCAAAGCCACTATTCTGAGCTTCAGCTGCTTTGTTCCCAGAAGGAGAGATTTTTCATATTTGTGTAACCCTCATAAACCCTAGATCCACACAGTCCAGTCTCTGTAATAAACTCTGTTCATTGGAGTAGAGCAATGAAAAATGTTGTAATCATCTTTTGAAATTAAAATGATTTAAAACATTTTGCTTCTTTCTACTGAAAACAAATATATATTAAAAGAAATTCAGTTCATAATCTTCAACAGTGCTTCACATATCCTCTCTCCTTCACATCCTCTAGGATTTTTCATGCCACAACATTGACTATGCCTGTTTATCTCCACCCCACTGTCCTTCTTGGGATCATTCTACCCTCCCTTATTTCCCACCTATTAACTTTGGCTTCACTCAGAAGTTGTCATCATCCTCCCTCTCCTCTTCCTCCCATCTCTCTCATCCCTTTCTTTTCTGTCATCCTCAAAGTTTAGCATGTAATTTGTCCAGGGCCTTGTGTGACAGGCCAGTAGGCTAGGGAAGAAGATAGGCAGAAGGGCAAATCCATTTATTCATCAGAGAGTTGGGTAGAGCCTGAAAATATTTCCATGTCAATACTTTTTTGGTTGAATCATTCCTGCATTGTAGCACTCAGCTGTGAGAGGCACACAATGAAGACCAAGCTTCAGCGCCTTCATTCTTAGTCCTGGAAAAATTGTTTGACACCTGGGAGGCAGCAATACCCAAGTTCATTCAAGGTCATGTTTCCAAGGTCCTGATACAGTAGGACAGCAGGGAAGTCCTACTGATACAGTAGGAAAGTAGGAGATGGTTCATGTTTTGCTGTGTGCAGAAATGGAAGGGAAACATGCATAAGAAAACTGGGAAAATGCAAGATGGTATGCAACTGTTTCTCTAGTGAGAGCAGTGTGTTAGAAGAATAAAGCATGGCTTGCAGACCAAAGGAAGTGGCTCATTATACATATGGTACAGATAGGTGTCAGTAGGAGCAGGATGTATAGCTAGCAGTCACATCCACTTCAAAGGCCTGTAGAGAAGAAAACCTAGGGTCAACCTAAAAGGATGGATCAAGTATGGCACCAGGTAGGAAGGGCGATCTGGGACTGGGAAATGGATGAACAAAAGGCAGGAAACAAGAGGAAGCGGATAGATTGAAACACTAGCTTCTTGGAACAAGAGAGCTCACTCAGGATGCTGTGGAACACAGAAGTGAATCAGAGAAGTTGGACAGATAAGGTTATATGAATTTTGAAAGCCAACCCATGTTCCAAACTTTATACCAGCGTCAGCTGTGAATTTTGTAAAGCAGATAAACCAATATGATCAACATGTGTTTATGACAGGGCTTGGCAGCTCTGGAGGCTGTAGACATTTTCTGCCAGGCAATTCTTTTTTATAGAAAACCATTTTCTGTGTGTTTTAGGATGCTCAGTAGCATCCCTGACTGCTACTCCTGAGATGCCACTAGGGCCTTCTCATCTGCATTCTGACAATCAAGAATGTCCCCAGATATTATCACAGATATTTGTCTGGGAAGAGAGTCTTGTGTGGCGGAGAATGTCTGGTCTACAAAACCATTGCTTATGGCAGTGTGCAGGGTGGACATATAGAGGCAGAGGACATATAAACCAGAAACAGAGATCCTTAGAAAACTGTAATAAAAGTCAGACTTGGAAGTCATCAGGATGGGTGCATCCCCCAAAACCCCAGCACCTCATCTGTCAGGCATAGATGTTATTGTGAAGGAGACTTGATCAAGGAGCCTGGATGTCAGGGGTATTTACAGGAAAATACGTGGTTCTCTTTTGAAGTATTTTACATTCCTCAATCTATTAGCGGCCACCCTACAGAAGCAGTAGGCTCCCTCACTGCAGGAATGTGAGCCAAATCTCTCTTTTCTCCATCTGTCTTTTAATTAAGACAGCACTGCAACATTTGATGTTGAGTGTTGGAATAAGACTCGCACTGCCCTTCGCCTAGAGTCTTTTGTAGCATTTCACTTATTTTTAAAACTCCTTAGAATTGTACATGTTTGTCTAGGTTCACTCAGTCCTGCACAGCCAGCTGGCCATTAAAGAAAATTAGAAAGAAAAACGCTGAAGCAACCGTGCTCCTGTTTGTGTTGCATAATCAACCAAAATAGCCCCAGAAGTGATTATACTTGAAGTTACAATGATAGCAAAGTTGCACCATCATTCACCTTGACCCCATTTAGAGCTATATCATTTACTTGATTTTATTGTCTGTCTAAAAAAACCAGATCTTTTTCTGAAATGCAAGCATGTTTTGGGTCATGTGCATGTGTGTGTATGTGGGTCCACTGATTAATTTTATATTCTCTTTCCATATAAGTCTGTCAAAATCACAACTTTACTCATGCTGCTTCTCTGCTCAGAAATCTCAGTGACTCCCGATTGCTTTTCAGATCAGCTATAAGGCACCAAATATTTCCCATAGTCCCAAACCTCCTTTCTAGTCTTATCTTCCCCTTTTCAGTTTTGCTTTTCCTTTTAAAGTATTTTGGATTGGACCCAGCTTCACACTGAGCTAGATATATCCCCAGTCTTTTATTATTGTTTATTTTGAGACAGCATCTTACTAAATCACTAAGTTGCCAGAGTTGGCTGGAATTTGAGCTCCTCCTATCTCAGTCTCCGAAAATGCAGAGATTGTAGGTGTGCACTTCTATATCTGGATGTATTTTACTTTTTAACTATGGAAAGAGAAACCTTTTTTATTTAAAGAGAAAAAATACCAGAAAAAGGATAGAAATATTACAGAATTTCAAAAAAAAAAAAAAAAAGATAAACAGCAAGAAATCACTACTTGATAAATTACATATTGCTCTTTTAGAAATAGTTGTTCAAGCTACAAAATTAAAGCACACAAAGTGGACACTCAAGCAGTGAGTCTGCAAACAGATCTGTTCAACAATCCAACAAGAACTTAGAAATAAGCTTATCTATCCTACACTTAAATATACATGCAGTTATATCTTTTATAGTACTTCCTATTTCCTCTTTTTTACAATAGCAATTATACATTTTTAAAATTTTATTTAAAGAGAAGAAAAAAGCAAAACAGAAAAAAGGGTAGCAGCAATACAGAATTCTTAAAGAAAGAAAGAAAAAGAAAGGAAAAAGAGGAAAAAACCCAATAAGAAATCACTATTTTATAAATTACATATTGTCATCTTGGATGTAGTTGTTCAAGTTACAAAGTTAAAGGATACATAGTAGACATACAAACAGTGAGACTGCAAACAGTTCTGCTCAAAGATCCAACAAAGATTCATCAATATGGTCATCTATTTTACACACTCAAACATACATGCAGTTATATCCCTTAGATCACTTTCTGGAAAGAGAAATTTTTAAATGTTTATAAGAAAAGGAAGCTAGGCATGGTGGCACACACCTGTAATCCCAGCATTTGGGAGTCTGAGGCAGGAGGATTGCCTCAAGTTCCAGTCTAGCCTAGGCTACGTAGTGAGTTCAAGCCCAGCCTGGACTACAAAGCAAAACCCTATCTCAGAAGACAAATATAAATAAATAAATAAAGTTAAAATTAAAAAAAAAAAGAAAAGGAAAATGAAAGAATCAATGGGAATCCAAGGCCATCTATAGTATGGAATAGAAATGCATATGCACTTTCTTTTTTTACTTTCTGAATCATAATTGTCACTGGCTTCTGACAAGGCATTCAGTATTTAAAATTTTACTATATCAGACAGGAGAGCTAGAGTTGCACATCCCAAGTGTGTGTGTTTATGAATTTTTCATTAATTACTCTGGCTGAAATTGGATACAAGCCTAGCTTAGATCATCACCCATTGTTTAGTTATTCAGATTCATATCCAGGTCACCTACTATCCAATTAAATCTATCATTATTGCTTTTGCTTGTTTCATTTGCCAAATGCTTTGCTGGAGGTTTTCTCAGTGTCCTTCCTACCCTTTTCTTTCTTCTTAGAGGGCTCAGTATCTGGGCTCCTGAGAAGGCCAGCAAAATTCACATCTACTTGAGATGTATTGTTTTCTTGGCAAGTGCATTTAGATATATTCATGTGTCTCTATTGCCACTCCCTTCTCTCAATTGAACTTGTGCAAGAACCAAGTAAAATACATTCCCTCCTCTTCTGCCAGGTTACTTTGCCTTCCTGATTCACATTCATGTGTTTGCTTTCCAGGCTCCTGGGATGTGGTGGGTGATGTAGTAGAGACAAAAGTACAACTGAATTGGTGATTTAAACATAGCTGATAAAAAGGTCCATTTCTTCTTTCAAATCTCTGCACACAGTCATCTTAAAACAATTCCTTTATCTTTGTGAAAAATGGAATTTTAGAGTTCAAGTTTTGGTAAACAGCCACTACCATAAATCTGTAGGGCTTTGATCCTAGATACCCATTGCTTCTGCAAAGGTCTGTTGAGCTGGGGAAAAGCTATCCCATTGCAAATAATGTGGTGTGCTCTGTGCAACTCGTCCTCCTTGACAATTGATGTATGGTCGCAGGATTAAACATGCTTTCCTTTGTCATTGCTGCAGAGAGATGACTTTGGTTTATGAATGCTTGGGATTATTTCTGCCTGCCTGTTTCAGATGAGTAGAGATGAGTATAGTTTGATAACCCAGTGTCTCCATCTGATTCTAAATGACACATCAATGATCCCAAAATGCTACCACTAGATTTTTTAGCTCTTGTAGGACTTTGGACACCTAGGGAACCTGACCTTTGCTCCTTCCTTACACTTACACTTCATGGATTCATTCTGGAAATTCTCTTCTTGAGGCCTTGCAGGCAGTGTAAAGACCCTTTTTGATTTTTATATATCAGGGACAATTCTGGAGTCATAATTCCTGGGTTCAAACCATGTACATGTGAAGTATTTGTCTTGTGACTTAGTGAAAGTCATATAATCCCTCTGTATGCTGCTTTTCTTGTCCACAGAGTGAGGCTACTAAAGCGTTCACATCTCAGGGCTTCATAGATTTTAAAAAGGTGAAGGCACGCAAAATGCTCTTCACAATCCTGAAAATAGTATTGTAAATGGTAAATTGTTGATGTCCTCATTGTTACCACATAAGTGGTTGGAAAACACAGCCCTTCATAGTTCTGGCTACTTGTCAACTCATACTGTGTAATCTAGACTGCCATAAATCAGGCCACAGAGTGTGTGGAGTGGAGTGTGTTGGGTTAGGATGGGATGCAGTGACCAGGTGGAGTGTGGAGTAGTCTTGAGTTGAGTGGAAATATATAGGCAAGGTAAGACTGTCCCTAGAACACAGTAGAAGACGGTAGAGGGGTATGGAGTAGAACACAGCAGCTAGAAAAAAATCTATTCACAGATTTTAATTCAAAACCATAAAGAAAGAAGCTATATTAAATATCTGTATTAAGAAAGCATGCATCCTTTGGGAAAATGAGATGCTGCTGCTGCTGAAAAGGAAAGCAGTGTTCATTCTCCCTTTGGACAAGGACAAAATCTGTAGCTTCTTATCTAGTGGAATGAGGAGGAATATCATCTGCCTAGAATGCTATCATCAACTTGTGTAATTTGCCATGTGTCAAACCCCTGCACCGGGGGGAGGACTTGTCCGGAATATACAACATAGCACATAGAAAAACATTAATTAGAGTCAGCTTCTGCATAGGTTTGTGGACAGTGGATGGGAGAGAGTTTGGTGTTTGCATTCACAGTGGATGAAGGAGAAATCAGCTCTTTCCTCTCAGAAAGCAGATAAAGCCTAGTGCATCTCCACCCTCTGTGTGTGTGTGTGTGTGTGTTACCAAAACCCATCCATTTCTGGGTCCTAGTGTGACTCCGACTTTCAGTTTTTTCCTTCTTGAGGGAAGTTGTTTTTGCTATGACTCCCTGGTACCCAAAGAGCAGGTCAGAGCCAGAGTAAATGCAGCCTTCGAAGAGCTGGCCCTTCCCACCTCTCCAAGATGTCAGAAGATGGGCAAAATTGTTTCAGTGGCTCCTGTGTGCCTAATGGGAGTCATTCTGACTGCAGAGCAGGGACAAACAGGTAGCCAAACATTTTTCTGAGTCATCCCTTTCCTGAGAGTCAGGTCTCTGATTCCCAGCCACTCCATTGAACTTCTCCAGTTTCACTTATACAGATGCCTGCATAATTTTTTTCCCTTGTCCATTGCATCACTGAGAGATTAGGCTGCAAGTGGCTTTAAAAAGAAAAAGTGGCCTTAAAAAGAAGTTGACTTTTGTCTTATGTAAAATTCAGAGATTAAAAATGGCAGAGCAGGTGGAGAGATTCCTCAATCTGCCTTCTGCCGAGGTGTTGTACTGTATTAACTTTACATTGCTGGGGCAAAATATGCAGTGTTCACACTAAAAGGAGGAGAGATTTATTCTGGCTCACCATTTTAGAGGGTTTAGTGCATGGTCAACTGGATTCAAGACAGAAACATTATGGCAGAAGGGTGTAGTAGACAAAAGCTACTCTGCCTCATGGCAGCCAGGAGACAGAATAAGAATGAAAGAGCCAGAAAGAGAAGAAGGGGCCAGGGACAACAATATACCCCTCCAGGTCAGGTGCCCAGTGATCATTCTCCAAGCAGGTCCCATCTCCTAATAGCAGATTCATTTAGGAAATCTTCCATGGATTAACTCTTCCATGAAGTTAATATCCTCATGATTCAGTCACACCTTCCTAAAGTCTTACTTTTGAGTGCACGAGCCTTTTGGGTGACATTTTTTTTTTTATACAAACAGTAGTATCTATCACACTCATTACTGGACTTCTACTTGTGTTTGCAATAAAGAAGTTTGATCTTTACATGTCATACCCTCATTCCAACAAACAGGAAAGAGATTTTGGGAAATTAGATCCCATTTCCCCTGCTTAAGAGCACGTTCTACAAAGCATACCTACCAAATTTACTTGTATTTCATTAACCAGACCTTAATCACTTGGCCATTCTACCAACAGAGGAAGCTGGTAAAAGTGATATATAGGAGGGGAGCCCTCTTTTCTACTAAATTATTGAATTTTTTTTTCTTGAAGCGGAATTTTGGAGGAACAATAACACTCTGCCTCATGCATATTGATGGAGATTTTGTTTACTGCAGCAAGATCTCATGAGACTTGGTTGGAAATGCATGTTTGTGGCTATTTTACTGTCAACTGTTTTTTTTTTTTTTTTCTTTCACCCCTTTTGTTACACTTGGATTAGTTTAGATTCTGGGAACAATCAGAGCAAAGGGCTAAGGACTGTGATTTCTTTATTATCTCAGGTTTCAGGGGAAAAAATAGGAAGCCTAATGATGTCATGTTCAGTTTTCCTTGCATTCCTAACATTCCTTCCTCAAAGAAAACATTCCTTTTAAGAGCAGTGGGAATCCAGGCAGGCCAGCATGCCACCCTCATGAAAATTACAGATGGAGGTAAACACTATTAAGAAATAAACGACATGGCGCCACTCTGAGGCATTATGTCCAGGAGGGAGCCTACTTTGGCGCTGGAGTTGGGATGGCTGTATTAAGTAGTGGACAGCTGACTCACTCATGGTCCTAGGAAACAAGCCACAGGCAGGAGTGTTCATGTGGGCCAAACCTAAGATTAAAATTCTGGCATATTCAGGAGAACTTGATGTCAAGGTGCCTGTGGCCTCAGGGTGGAAGAGAGGGGACTCATAAAAATGAGGCCCAGTGACTCCGTGCAATATTGCAGTGTCGGGCTTTCTATAAGCAGCAGGAAAAATCTGGCACTCTAGGGTCCTGAGGCAGGAGGGATATAAATTCCAGCAGAGCCCAGGCTACTTAGTGACTCAGTGAGACCGTGTCTCAGAATAAAAATAGAAAAAGGTTAGGGAATGGACTTAGTCTCCAGTACCAGGCAAGAGAGAGGAGGGAAGAGGGTGGAAGAAGGGAAAGGGAAAGGAGGAAAAGGGAAAGCGAGGGAAAGAAATCTGTTTACATGCAAGTCCTTGGTCACCCTAGAGTTTCCTAGAAAAGTTCTAGCCTGGAGTGTTTATGTTGAAATTGTTAATGTAGCTGCAGTGGTAAGCACAAGGGTGTTCCTGTCTTCCTATGAAAGGCTAAAGAATCAGGCTTTGAAAATGGCATTCAGTTGGTTGGGGAAAAGTTACCAGAGTATGTGGAAATCACTTGATTTGGAATAAGCAGGGTAGCCTCCGGTTATAAGACCATAGCTCTTTATATTTCTTTCCTAAATCTGTCCTCCATTGTGACTGATGTGGCACATCTTTCTGCTTAATTCAATATGAATGAGTCCTGTTCCTCCCTCCCTACATCCCTCCCTCTCTTTCTTTCTGGGTCTTTCTCCCTCCCTCATTGGAGCTTTGAGGTTCTGCTAGTATCTGCTCACTTCCTCATTGGCATGTTAATGATTCCATTTGTTTTTGTCATTTGGAAAATTTTCTTTTTGTTTGTAAATTTGTCATTATCTCTCACAAAGAGCCCTGCCATAGTTTGGTAAATATCTTGATATCATCACATCAAAAGCACCACTCCATCTGTGATATACATGCTTCATCCCAAAATGCAATTCCAAAGGAGAAAGTTGGAACAGAAAGGGTTGGCACCATTCACCACCAGCAACATCGTCTATTACAGGATTAATAGGAATTAAATTTGCCTCAGCCATGAAGTGAGCCAGCTCTTTATTGTAAATTGGAAAGAGGAGGAGGAAAAGGAGGAAGAAGTAGAAGAGCAGAAGGAAAAAGAAAAGGAAAGAATAGAAAGAAGAAGGAGAAAGAGGAAGAGGAGGAGAGACAGGGAAAGCAGGGAAAAGGATTTACATTGGCTCACCCTAAACTATTCTTTACATTAATTTGAGAGGGTGGGCAGGTGAATTTCATTGTAGCCAAGACCTTGCTCCCTGGTCTCATGTTGAAATTTATAGTCTCCTCTATTGCACCTCTGCCCACACATTGTGTTAGGTTCTCTTCTCATAAAATACAATGTGTTTTTGACTTTTCAGTGTTCTGCTGGCCACCCTTTGTGGATCGCTCCTTGAGTGTTGGTTTTCCTGCTTATTCTGATGGGAAGTTATTCCAGAACCACACTGTATCCCTATGGCAGTGAGTTAGCTTGCCCTTGTCCCAACACACGTGCCCTGAGTATACTCTAGCTTCCAGGCTGCTAAGACAGTAGCTATCCTTAACTGATCATTGGGTCACTCTGTTCATTTGTTGAAAACCTAACAGTGTGTCTTGAAATGTAGTTTAAAACCTTCTGGTGGCCTGTGGGACCCTGAGTGTTTCCTGCTCAAATCACTCTGACCATCAGCAAATGGTCTGAGACACACTGTACTCCAAAACCTTTGCACATGCTGTCCCTCCTGCTAGAGTGCTTATTCCCTGTCCCCTTCTACCTCTAAAGTAACTCAGGTGTGGCAGAGATATTTTTCCAGGGATACCTGCCCTGAAAGAACCTCAGCTCCCCTTTGGCAGCCAGTAGTGGTGTTGTTGCTATTGCTGTTATTATTGTTGTTAGCATAGTACAAGAACTTTTAATTGTTCCATTTTTTATTAAATTTCTGACTCACTGAGGGATTTGATTTTCCTGGATTCTCACTGATTCCTCAGCACCTAGCTTACTGGCTAACAGGTAGCAAGTACTAAGTGAATATTGAATCAATGATTGAATAAAAGAACCTCCCACTCCATAACACCTTTACTCATAGACTGCAAGGCAATTACAGTCTGAGGATCCCAAGATATCTCGTTTTATTATTTTTCTCTCTACAAGTTATTCAGTAATCACAAATGGAGCAGTTACTTGGAGCCCTGTTCTGGGCCTTAGGCACCAGGAACTCTGGCTCATTTGCATATGCAGATATATCCCCAGTTACTTTCTTGTTCTTTCAAGTGTCCCATTTGTCATTGCATTTTGAAGAGCTTACCACACTGATTAGCAAAAGCGAAGGGGTTAATTCTAAACACCCATTTGAAGAACTGGAGCTCCTCCTCATCCTGTGTTTCCCAGGCTTCTCTGTCTGGGGTGCCTGTGCACCCCAGACAAATTCCACCGGCTTTGGTGTCCCCTGGTGCAGCAGAAACTCTCTCCACTTCCTTCTCTGCAGTTCTGTGACAGCCTTATTACACTGACTACACCTTTGGGTGTCCTCCAGAACTCCTCTCTCTCTCTCTTTCTCTCTCTCTCTCCCCCTCCCTCCCTCCTTTCTTCCTTCTTTCCTACATTCCTTCCTTCTTTCTCTCTCTCCCTCCTTCCCTCTCTCCCTCCCTCCCTTTCTCTCTTTTTTTATATTTTAAAAATTTTAAAGAGAAGAAAAAAAGAAAAAAACCAAAAAAAGGTAGCAATAATACAGAATTCTAAAAGAAGGAAAGAAAAAGGAGAATGAGAAAAAGCCCCACTAAGAAATCAGTAATTTGTAAATTACGTATTGTCATCTTAGATGTAGTTGTTCAAGTTACAAAATTAAAGGGAAAATATTCAAACAGTCAGACTACAAACAGTTTTGCTCAAAGATCCAACAACGATTCAGCAATATGGCCATCTATTTTACACACTCAAACTTACATGCAGTTATATCCCTTAGAGCACTTTCTTTTCCTCTCTTTTTTACAATAGCAATTACACATTTTGGTTTTATTACTCTTGTAGTTCTTATTTACTTTTTACACTAGAGACACAATATGATATTTATAAATATGATTCTTATTTATTTCACTAATGAGGATAGTCTCAAGTTGTCTCCATTTGCCTATGAAGGCCT